>RWGZ01000940.1:138660-337784 GCA_009725065.1 Utricularia reniformis
GGAATTATGTTCTGCCTCGGGAAGCATGATAAAAGTCTCTCCCCACTTCTCAATGTCTTGGGGCTCCTATTTATAGTGAATTCAGCCCAAGACCCATTCACTTGAGTCCATAAGCCTAGTTCACTTCACTTAGCCCAAAATAATTAAATATTCCAAATTACAATATAATAAATACCATGTTGACCCCGAAGTTTCACGAACCACTTCGGACAAGATATTAGTCGGGAATACGATCAGAAATTTCCCGAGAACTTCGTATATTCGTCCTTTGCCTTTAGATAGCGAATACGCAGCCATATAACATCATTGCACCTGACCGGTGCACTCCCTGGTGGAAAATGACGAAAAATACCCCTGGCCCCGTACGGGGCCGAAATGACCCAAAACATCTCAAAACACTTACAGAAGCCTTATATGGGGTCCAGCATGCCTGAATTACGAAAATACCCTCGAATACGCCTCGCGAAAGACATAAAAACATCGAGAATACCACATAGCCACGTCGGACGAGCCCCGAGGTTAACAAAATTACATAAATAACCTCGGGCAATATCAATGGTAATGTCTTTCCTCGATTATCGATGGGCTCATTAGTCCTCTCATTCTCAACGTAGTCTCTCTCATTATCGATGGTAATGACTTTTTTTTTTTTTTTTTTTTTTTTTTTTTTCACATAGTTCCAAATGATCTAGGTGTGATGATATTTATTTCAATTAAAATTGAATTGATGTTGTTAAAACATGAATACATGTTGTTAGAGCCAAGAATAACTTGGTTATACCAAGATATATGCGATTACACTATAGTTTAAAAGCTATGACATGAAGTCGTGTTGCTATGACTTGCACGATCATTCCGTTTTCGAACTTATTTTTTTCGTATATACAACAAGTATTCGTGATGCTAGGCTTGATTTAGTTTGAATGCAACTTTTTTTCCAAATTTACGATTTGATTTGTACGAATATCATTTGGCTCATATCTCACATTGTTCTACATGTTTTTGGTGTTGTTAAATCATGAATTCATGTTGTTATATCATGAATTCATGTTGTTAGAACAATGAATAACTTTTTTATACCAGGATTAATTTGATTAAATTATAATTTAAATGATATGATATGAAGTTGTGTTGTTGTGACTTGCACGATAATTCTATTTTCGAACTTACTTTTATTGTATATGCAACAAGTATTCGTGATGTTAAGCTTTATTTAGTTTGAATTCACTTGGTTTTACCAAATTTAAAATGTGATTTGTATGATTATCATTTGGCTCATTTTTCACATAGATCCACATGATCTAGGTGTGATGTTTTTGATTTCAATTAAATTTGAATTGATGTTGTTAAAACATGAATACATGTTGTTTGAACCAAGAATAACTTGGTTATACCATTATATATGTGATTAAACTATAGTTTAAATGCTATGACTTGAAGTCGTGTTGAAATGACTTGCACGATCATTCCGCTTTCGGATTTACTTTTTACGTATATACAACAAGTATTCGTGATGTTACGTTTTATTTAGTTTGAATACGCTTGGTTTAACCAAATTTACAATGTGAATTGTATGAATATTATTTGGGTCAATTTATCACATAGTTCCACATCATCTTGGTGTGATGATTTTGATTTCAATTAAACTTGAATGGATGTTGTTAAAATATGAATACATGTTGTTAAAACCAAGAATAACGTGGTTATACCATGATATATGTGATTAAACTATAGCTTAATTGCTATGACTTGAAGTCGTGTTGTTATGACTTGCATGATCATTCCGTTTTCGAACTTACTTTATTTGTATATACAACAAGTATTCGTGATTTAGTCTATCTTTAGTTTGAATACACTTGGTTTACCAAAATTACAACTTGATTTGTATGAATATCATTTTGCTCATTTTTACATAGTTCCACATATTCTAGGTGTGATGAATTTTATTTCAATTAAACTTGAATTGATGTTGTTAAAACATGAATGCATGTTGTTAGAACCGACAATAACTTGCTTATACCGTGATATATGCGATTAAACTATAGTTTAAATGGTATGACATGAAGTTGTGTTGTTCTGACTTGAACAATCATTCCGTTTTCGAACTTACATTTTTTGTATATACAACAAGTATTCGTGATGTTAGGCTTTATTTAGTTTGAATACACTTGGTTTTAACCAAATTTACAATGTGATTTGTGTGAATTTCATTTGGTCATTTTTCACATAGTTTCACATCATCTTGGTGTGATGATTTTGATTTCAATTAAACTTGAATTGATGTTGTTAAAACATGAATACATGTTGTTAGAACCAAGAATAACTTGGTTATATCATGATATTTGTGATTAAACTATAGTTTAAATGTATGACATGAAGTCGTATTGTTATGACTTTCACGATCATTCCGTTTTCGAACTTACTTTTTTTGTATATACAACAAGTATTCGTGATTGCTAGGCTTGATTTAGTTTGAATGCAACTTGTTTTTCCACATATACAATGTCATTTGTATAATTATCATTTGGCTATTTTTTCACACTGTTCTATATCACCTTTGTGTGATGATTGTTAAATCATGAATTCATGTTGTTATATCATGAATTCATGTTGTTAGAACAATGAATAACTTGTTTATATCATGATTTATTTGATTAAATTATAATTTAAATGCTATGATATGAAGTCGTGTTGTTGTGACTTGCACGATAATTCCGTTTTCGAACATACTTTTGTTGTATATGCAACAAGTATTCGTGATGTTAGGCTTTATTTAGTTTGAATTCTCTTGGTTTTACCAAATTTACAATGTGATTTGTATGATTATCATTTGGCTCATTTTTCACATAGATCCACATGATCTAGGTGTGATGTTTTTTATTTCAATTAAATTTGAATTGATGTTGTTAAAAGATGAATACATGTTGTTTGAACCAAGAATAACTTGGTTATACCATGATATATGTGATTAAACTATAGTTTAAATGCTATGACTTGAAGTCGTGTTGAAATGACTTGGACGATCATTCCATATTCGGATACACTTTTTACGTATATACAACAAGTATTCGTGATGTTACGCTTTATTTAGTTTGAATACGCTTGGTTTAACCAAATTTACAATGTGATTTGTATGAATATCATTTAGGTCATTTTTCACATAGTTCCACATCATCTAGTTGTGATGATAATACTTTCAATTAAACTTGAACTGATGTTCTTAAAACAACAATACATGTTGTTAAATCATGAAGTCATGTTGTTAGAACAATGAATAACTTGTTAATACCATGATTTATTTGATTCAACTATAGTTTAAATGCTGTGACATGAAGTCGTGTTGTTATGACTTGCACAATCATTTCGTTTTCGAGCTTGCTATTTTTGTATATACAACAAATATTCGTGATGTTAGGCTTTAGTTAGTTTGAATACACTTTGTTTTACCAAATTTACAATGTGATTTGTATGATTATCATTTAGCCCATTTTTCACATAGTTCCACAATATCTTGGTGTGATGAATTTTATTTCAATTAAACTTGAATTGATGTTGTTGAAACACAAATACATGTTGTTAGAAAAAGGAATAACTTGGTTATACCATGATATATGTGATTAAACTATATTTTAAATGCTGTGACATTATATCGTGTTGTTATGACTTGCACGATCATTCCGTTTTCGAACATACTTTTTTAGTATATAAAACAAGTAATCGTGATGTTAGGCTTTTTTTAGTTTGAATACACTTGGTTTTACCAAATTGACAATTTGATTTGTATGAATATCATTTGGCTCTGTTATCACAAAGTTCCACATGTTCTAGTTGTGATGATTTTGATTTCAATTAAACTTGAATTGATGTTATTAAAACATGAATCCATGTTGTTAGAACCAACAATAACTTGGCTATACCATTTGATATGCGACTAATCTATAGTTTAAATGTTATGGCATGAAGGCGTGGTTTTATGACTTGCACGATCATCCGTTTTTGAACTTACTTTTTTAGTATATACAACAAGTATTCATGATGTTAGACTTTTTTTAGTTTGAATACACTTGGTTTTACCAAATTTTGGATTTGATTTGTATGAATATCATTTGGCTCTTTTTTATCATAGTTCTACATGTTCTAGGTGTGATGATTTTGATATCAATTAAACTTGAATTGATGTTGTTAAAAAATGAATCCGTGTTGTTAGAACCAAGAATAACTTGCCTATACCATGCTATATGCGATTAAACTATAGTTTAAATGCTATGACATGAAGTCGTGTTGTTATGACTTGCACGATCATTCCGTTTTTGAACTTTGTTTTTTCGTATATACAACATGAATTCGTGTTGTTAGGCTTTATTTAGTTTGAATACACTTTTTTTTACCAAATTTACAATGTGATTTGTAAGATTATCATTTGGCCTATTTTTCACATAGTTCCACATGATCTTGGTGTGATGATTTTGATTTCAATTAAACTTGAATTGATGTTGTTAAAACACGAATACATGTTGTTAGAACCATGAATAACTTGGTTATACCATGATATATGTGATTAAACTATAGTTTAAATGCTATGAAATTAAGTCGTGTTGTTATGACTTGCGCGATCATTCCAATTTCGAACTTACATTTTTCGTATATACAACAAGTATTCGTGATGTTAGACATTATTTAGTTTTAATACACTTGGTTTTACCAAAATTACAATGTTATTTGTATGATTATCATTTGTCTCATTTTTCACATAGTTCCACATGATCTAGTTGTGATGTTTTTGATTTCAATTAAACTTTAATTGATGTTGTTAAAACATGAATACATGTTGTTTGAACCAAGAATAACTTGGTTATACCATGATATATGCAATTAAAATGTAGTTTAAATGCTATGACATGAAGTCGTGTTGTTATGACTCGCACGATCATTTCATTTTCGAACTTACTTTGTTAGTATATACAACTAGTATTCGTGATGTTAGGCTTTTTTTAGCTTGAATACACTTGGTTTTATCAAATTTAGAATTTGATTTGTATGAATATCATTTGGCTCTTTTTTTACATAGTTCCACATGTTCTAGGTGTGATGATTTTGATTTCAATTAAACTTGAATTGATGTTGTTCAAAATGGAATCCATGTTGTTAGAACCAACAATAAATTGGCTATACCATGATATATGCGATTAAACATTAGTTTTAATGTTATGACATGAAGTCGTGTTGTTATGACTTGCACGATCATTCCGTTTTTGAACTTACTCTTTTCGTATATACAACAAGTATTAATGTTGTTAGGCTTTATTTAGTTTGCATACACTTGCTTTTAACAAATTTACAATGTCATTTGTATGAATATCATTTGACTCATTTTTCACATAGTTCCACATGATCTAGGTGTGATGATAATCATTTCAATTAAACTTGATTTGATGTTGTTAAAACTAGAATACATGTTGTTAATTCACGAATTCATGTTGTTAGAACAATGAATAATTTGTTTATACCATGATTTATTTGATTTAACTATAGTTTAAATGCTATGACATGAAGTCGTGTTGTTATGACTTGCACAATCATTTCGTTTTTGAACTTGCTATTTTGTATATACAATAAATATTCGTGATGTTAGGCTTTATTTTGTTTGAATACACTTGGTTTTACCAAATTTACAATGGGATTTGTATGATTATCATTTGTCCCATTTTTCACATAGTTACACATGATCTTGGTGTGATGATTTTGATTTCAATTAAACTTGAATTGATGTTGTTAAAACACGAATACATGTTGTTAGAACCAAGAATAACTTGGTTATACCATGATATATGTGATTAAACTATAGTTTAAATGCTATGACATGAAGTCGTTTTGTTATGACTTGCACGATCATTTCGTTTTCGAACTTAATTTTTTTGTATATACAACAAGCATTCGTGATGTTAGGCTTTATTTAGTTTGAATACACTTGGTTTTACCGTATTTAGAATGTGATTTCTATGAATATCATTTTGCTCTTATTTCACATAGTTCCACAAGTGTAGGTGTGTTGATTTTATTTCAATTAAACATGAATTGATGTTGTTAAAACATGAATACATGTTGTTAGAACCAAGAATAACTTGGTTATACCATGATATATGTGATTAAACTATACTTTAAATGCTATGACATAATATCGTGTTGTTATGACATGCACGTTCATTCCGTTTTCGAACTTACTTTTTTTGTATATACATCAAGTATTCGTGATGTTTGACTTTATTTAGTTTGAATACATTTGGATTTACCAAATTTACAATGTGATTTGTATGAATATCATTTGTCTCATTTTTCACATAGTTCCACATGTTCTAGGTGTGATGATTTTGATTTCAATTAAACATGAATTGATGTTGCTAAAACATGAATACATGTTGTTTGAACCAATAATAACTTGGTTATACCATTATTTATGAGATTAAATTATNGATTATTTTACGGGGTCCTCCGGTATTTTCTCATCAATATTCTCGCCTAATTCTGGATCGAGACGCATTTCCGAAGTTATATTTCGGAACGGTATTCGTTCTAATTTAATTGGATATTAGTTGAGGTGTCTTGGGCTTAATCTAATGTAATTGGACTCTTGGGCCTAAGTTTGTGTTTTGGGTCACATTTCTCTATAAATAGAGGTCCTAAGGCATTGAGAGGGGGTTGGATCTTTTTCGCATCTCCCAAGGCAAGACTTTCACTCGAAATCGCGAGATTTCAACACTGCAGCTCCTTATCGCGAGATTTCGTACCAAATCTCGCGGCCAGCCCCTTCTCGCGAGAAATCAGACCAAACGTCGCGACCAAGCCAAGCCTTAGCCCAGACCCGCGACATTTCACACCAAACCTCGCGACTAGCCTCCTCTCGCGAGTTTCTGAACCATTTATCGCGACCAGGCTTGCCACAGCCCTGTCCCGCGACATTTCGTTATATTTGGCCTTTTGGAGTATATTTGATCGTCTTTCGATCAGTTTTCATCCGTATTATCGTTATAATCTCGATGTAATTGTATTACTTGACTATTATAGTGAAAACCAAAGGTAGAGCTTCGCTCTCCCGAGGACGTAAGCCCACACATTGTGGGCCCAACCTCGTACATAGCTTGTGTCCCCACAACAATTTAATTTCGAGTAAATTATTAATTGACTTATCTAAAAATAAATACCCAAAATATTTTTAGACTAGATCAACTTGGTTTTACCATATTTACAATGTGATTTGTATGACTATCATTTGGCTCATTTTCACATAGTTCCACATGTTCTAGGTGTGTTGATTTTATTTCAATTAAACTTGAATTGATGTTGTTAAAACTTGAATACATGTTGTTATAACCAAGAATAACTTGGTTATACCATGATATATATGATTAAACTACAGTTTAAATGCTATGACATAAAGTCGTGTTGTTATGACATGCACGATCATTCAGTTTTCGAACTTACTTTTTTTGTATATACAACAAGTATTTGTGATGTTAGACTTCATTTAGTTTGAATGCACTTGGTTTACCAAATTTACAATGTGATTTGTATGAATATCATTTGACTCATATTTCACATAGTTCCGCATGTTCTAGTTGTGATTATTTTGATTTCAATTAAACTTGAATTGATCTTGTTAAAACCAGAATTCATGTTGTTTGAACCAATAATAACTTGGTTATACCATTATTTATGAGATTAAATTATAGTTTAAATGCTATGACAAAAAATCGTGTATTTATGACTTGCACGATGATTCCGAATTCGAACTTACTTATTTTGTATATACAACACGTATTCGTGATTTTAGACTTTATTTAGTTTGAATACACATGGTTTTTCCAGATTTAAAATGTGATTTGTATGAGTTTCATTTGGATCATTTTTCACATAGTCCACATGTTCTAGGTGTGATGATTTTGATTTCAATTAAAATTGAATTGATGTTGTAAAACAGGAATACATGTTTTTTGAACTAACAATAACTTGGCTATACCCTGATATATATGATTAAACTATAGTTTAAATGCTATGATATGAAGTCGTGTTCTTATGACTTGCACGATCATTCCGTTTTCGAACTTACTTTTTTTGTATATACAACAAGTATTCGTGATGTTAGACTTTAGTTAGTTTGAATACACATATTTTTACCAGATTTACAATGTGATTTGTATGAGTATCATTTGGATCATTTTTCACATAGTCCACATGTTCAAGGTGTGATGATTTTGATTTCAATTAAAATTGAATTGATGTTTTTAAAACATGAATACATGTTGTTTGAACAAAGAATAACTTGGTTATGCATGATATATGTGATTAAACTATAGTTTAAATGCTATGACATGAAGTCGTGTTGTTATGACTTCCACGATCATTCTGTTTTCGAACTTACTTTTTTTGTATATACAACAAGTATTTTGTGATGTTAGACTATATTTATTTTGAATACACTTGGTTTTACCATATTTTCAATGTGATTTGTATGTATATATCATTTGGCTCTTATATCACATTGTTCCACATGTTCTAGGTGTGATGATTTTGATTTCAATTAAACTTGAATTGATGTTGTTAAAACATGAATACATGTTGTTAGAACCAACAATAACTTGGTTATACCATTGTTATGGTCCCTTTTTAGGGGGTACCAACAGTCTTCGGTTCGTTTAGCAAATGATCTCGGTTTGTTTTTGTTGTGGAAGACGATTAAAAACTGGAAATAAATGATAACACGGCGATGTATAGGGGATACCCCAGGAATTGGGGTGAAAACCACTTGACTAAGAGCAGAATATACTCTTAGCCTGTTCACTAATCAAATAATTCATAATGAATACAACAGAGGCTTAATGAAAATGACAAGGAATAGAAAGCAGTAAGAATTCCGGTTGGTAACGGTCTGTTCTTACACGTCCAAAAGGCCCTTCTATTTGCGTCATCGCGCCCTGTATTTATAGAGTTAGCGGCGTGTGTAAATCACGCTATGTAACTGCCTCTGATAGGTTTGTTAGAAGTTGTTATCGCGGGATGTAAAACGAGGTTGGGACCGAGGCGTTGTCTGCGTGATCGGGCCCGAGGTGTGGTAAATTTGTGGAGGCCCGAAGTGTAACGACCCGCCTTTCCGCTTGCACGATATTGTCCGCTTTGGACTAGGCTGACCCTAATGACACCCACCAAGTCCTCACGGTTTTACTTTTTCCCTAGCTCCCACACTTCCCAGTGGGTCACCCATCCCTGAATTGCTCCAGCGTGAGCACGCTCAACTTTCCAGTTCTAATGTTCCGCTTGCCACTTTGCTAAGGAAAAGGCCTCGTGCAATGGTAGACGAATCATTATACTTAACATACGATCGTTCCCCGTCTATTGCCGATGTAGGGATTCGCCTAAGGTGCCCTCTCTCTCGCACCCCCGAGGGGACCTCACATTCACCCCTCCTTATGGACTCATCGTCCTCGCTGAGGTTTGCCCCAACACACCGACTATAACCCGGGTCCTGCTCTGATACCAAATGTAACGACCCACCTTTCCGCTTGCACGATATTGTCCGCTTTGGACTATGGTGACCCTAATGACACCCACCAAGTCCTCACGGTTTTACTTTTTCCCTAGCTCCCACACTTCCCAGTGGGTCACCCATCCCTGAATTGCTCCAGGGTGAGCACGCTTAACTTTCCAGTTCTAACATTCTGCTTGCCACTTTGCTAGGGAAAAGGCCACGTGCAATGGGTGACGAATCATTATACTTAACATACGATCGTTCCCCGTCTATAGCCGATGTAGGGATTCGCCTAAGGTGCCCTCTCTCTCGCACCCCCTTGGGGACCTCACACGAAGCATGGAAAACGTGAGTCTGTAACCGTTCGGACCGAACCAAGGAGCTAGTTACCAGAAAACGCTTTATTTCGCCTAAGGTTATCTTCGGTTCTCTCGTTAAACATCAGGCCGCTTTTCCTTAAGTGTACAAGTGGGCTACAAGAATTCGTTTCCACCATTTGAATTAACCCAATAGTTATTGGGCCTTACTCATCACAAGGTACCCGGTCCTAAAGTTCTCATCACTAGCCCCTCGGGCTTGAATGCCATCGTAGAGGTGATACAAGACCGATCACATGATGTCTACACATTTATGAGAACATGGGACCGTTCCTGTAGGTAGTGAGCATCCAGGGAACCGATCTTTCCCTTAGTGTAGGAATTAATTGCGTTTAAAACTTAATAACGTATATTTAAGTTATAGTTTTATCTATGTTAATCTTTAAATATTAATATCACGTTCTGCGCCTCTTCACATTCGATAGTTCAAGAGGCGTGATGAGTGCGCTTTGTACTGTCACTGTCTTGAGCAGTATTACGTGGCGGCTTACCATTGCCTGGCAGATTAATATTTAAATCGGGATTTTGAACACTGTTTCTCCTCATCGTCATTATCGCGAAGGAAAAACTGCAGCAAGCCCTCTGTGCCCTCAATCGATTTCAAGTTCAACCCCTTTCAATCCACTTTGCTTAAGGTATACATTTATGGCTCCTCACAAAATGCGATACCCTTCCATGTCTGAGTTGGATATTGAGGAGTTTTGGTCTAGATTTTCGATTTTGGAACATTATTCTATCTGGAAGGGACGGAAAGATATTCCCTGTTTTCTTCCGGCGGAAATGAATGTGCCGGCATCTGCTATTCCGGTTAGTTACGCCTCTTTAAAGTGCGGGCTTCGTTTTCCGCTACTACCCTTTGTAGCGGCCGTGCTTAAAGAGATCCACTGCCCAACTTTTGCGTTATTCTCGGGCAGTTATGTGTATATAGTAGCGTTTATATTCTATTGCCACCAACAGAATCGGGCCCCTACCTTAGAACATTTTTTTAACCTGTTCTTGGTGGGATCCCTAAAGGGGAAAGGTTTATTAGGATGCCGCAAACTATATTATATAGCGGTGCGCACCAAAGAGTGCGCAGTTGTAGATAAGGAAGAGTCTCTTCATGCGTGGGAGGCCTGTTATGTGTGGATAACAGTCCCGAAAGAGAATCTGTTGAAGGTGTGGCCGCGCCTAACTCACCCACGCATAGGTCAATTGGACCGAACCAGGTTCTACCCTTCCCGTCCGGACACCGCAAATACGCTTGCGATGTTCCCCCCTCCCGAAGAGTGCCTGAAGCGAATAGATATGTTTAGGGAGAAAAGATTAATTGAAATAGGTGTCGCGGGTAGGACCGGAGCCCCAACCCCGAAGGGGATGTTTTCTGGCTCAGATCCATCAAAAGGATCGGGTATTGATATTACCTGGGATGTTTTTGGAATCACGATGCCTCAGGAGCTCATCCGACGTGGCTAGATGGTATTTTCGGTATTCTTGGTATTCTCGTCTATTTACGTCATTCTATGGTTTTGGGGGTATTCTCGTATTTTGGACTTCCCGGGAGTACATAATTGCATTTGACTATCGTTTCTAGCAGTCTCAGGCAAGTTCGGCCCCAGACGGGGTCGAAGGGTATTTTAGTAATTTGGCACCCGAGAAGCATGCCGGTAAGTTGTGGCGATATTTTTGGCTGTATATTCGACATCTAGAAGCAGTGAATTATTTTACGAGGTCCTCCGGTATTTTCTCATCGATATTTCCGTCTAATTCTTGATTGAGACGCATTCCCGAAATTCTATTGCCGAATGGCATTTGTTCTAATTTAATTTAATATTATTTAGGTGTATTGGGCTTAATCCAATGAAATTGGGCTCCTGGGCCTGAAACTTATTAATTGAGCTGGATTTCTCTATAAATATGAGCTCCAAGGCACTGAGAAGGGATTCGGACTCTCTTAGCACCTCCCAAGGCATGGCTTTGGCTCAAATTCGCTAAGGCAGTCGCGAGACTTCGTTTTTCAGCACCCATCCGCGAGTTCTCGCACCAAAACTCGCGGCCACCCTCATCTGGGTTACTATTCGCGAGATTTCGTGTGAACAGTGCCATTCGGGAGTTCTTGCCAGAAACCACTATTCGCGAGTTCTTGTCTGAACAGTGCCAGTTGCGAGTTCTTGTCTGAACAGTGCCGGTCGCGAGTTTTCGCTGGTACAGTGTTTTCTGCGAATTTTCGCTGGTACAGTGTTTTCGAGCCCGATTGAGTGTTTTCGATCGTTTTTCTAGCCGTTTTCGCCCGTGCTATCATTATCATCTCATTGTATTTGTATCATTTAATTATTATAGTGGAAACCAAGGTAGAGCTTCGCTCTCCCGAGGACGTAAGCTCACACATTGTGGGCCCAACCTCGTATATCGCTCATGTCCCCACATAAATTGATTTCCGAATAGTTAAAAAAATTTACTGATCTAAAAATAGATACCCACAATATTTTTAGACTAGATCAGTTTGGCGCCGTCCGTGGGGACCCGAGATTCTTTATCCCATTGAGAGCTTTATTGCTGAGTTTGGATTCCTATAATCATGACTACTCGGAATTCTGATGAAGATATTTTTTATGAAGAAATTGAGGCGGATCCTATTCCTCAAGTTAATGATGATTTTTTTGTGTTACCGGGGGCTCGGTCATCAGTTCTGGAGGAGCCCCCTGCTCAAAATGTGACTATTCGGCCCTCCCGGAGCGGGTTTTCATCCGTAAGGGCACCAAATTTTTTTCCTCGATCGCGCGAATGTTTATCCAAGTGTTACGAATTCGCAAGAATTGGCCGAGTTGCGGTCCGTAATAATGCCACCTCTCGCCACCTGCACGCTCTAGATCTGCGGATCAGACAGAAACAGATGAGGATTTGGAAGAGCGAAGGTGTACTTTAATCGCTCAATTAGAGCAAGTAGAGGCTAAAAGGAGAGCCCGGAGGAACAGTGTTACCCCGGAACCTGTTAATGATGTGGCCTCAGAGGAAGATATTGATCGTGTTCCGGAGCCTCGAGCAAATACTGCAGCAACCGGAGAGCAAAGCAATACTCTACAAAAGATCGGAGAATTGATAGCGTCAAAATTAAAGGAGATGAGTGGGAAGTTGGAGCAGAACGAGGCTAGGATGAACCAATTGGAGGCCAACCTGACTCTGGGCCAAGAAAGGAGACGAGTGTACGGGGAGCATACCCAGGATACTCATCAGAACTCAGCTTAAGAGGGAGATTATTTTGAGAATGAGAGGGCTAATGAGCCCATCGGTAATCGAGGAAAGGCGTTACCATCTTTGGAAGTTTTGCGAAGTCCGTGGAACACTTCAAATGCCTTATCTCCTTTTTCCACGGCGATTATCGGAGCCACTCGCTCTGAGTTTATTGAAATGCCTAAGGATCTCCCACAGTATCGTTGGTCGACTGACCCGCATGCTCATAAGTCGAATTTGGAGATTCATGTGAGTTTGATGAATTTCAGTGATGCGGCCATGTGCTTCGTTTTTGCCTCTTCTCTTAAAGAATCAGCCCTCCGATGGTTTAACCGGTTATAGAGACGTTCGATCGTTTCCTATCAGGACTTTAAGGATCAATTCTATTCGGCTTTCGCTCCTTTTAATACGCCGATAAAATCTATTACTTCTTTGACTGCATTGCGGTATGACTTTTCAGAAAGATTGTTGGGTTTTATTACCCGTTTCGAGGCCGAGTGTCGGAAGATACCTCGGATCACTGTTAGTGAGAAGGTTGGGGTGCTGCAGCTTATTCTAGCTGGGCATCCGTTATGTAATTCTTTGAATAGGGATCCCCCGTAAAGTATGGAGGATTTGGCTCTGAGATGTACGCAATACATCAGGGAAGACGAAGGTTTGCGAGATCATAGTGTGATCGAAGTACGGGCATATGGTTCCCACAACATTGTTGCAAGTCGCGGGCCGGACAAGGTTGTCCCGCACGCAAAATATAAGTTAAGAGCGTTTCCCACATACAACTATGAGCAGATTTTTGCGATTATCGAGCAAAAGAAGGCATGATCACTTCGTTATCCTCTTTCTTTGCATGAACCACCACCGGGGACTTACGAGTCCCAAGTATTTTTTCGTTTCCATCGAAGTTTCGGGCACGCAACCAATGATTGTCGGGATTTAATGTATGAGGTAGAAAGGTTGCTAGAGTTGGGCCAGCTTGATGAACTGATCAGTACTGTGGAGGCTCTACCCGAGCCTAGGTTGGGAAAGATCGACATGAGTGTCCCAGAGGGAACAACACCCAAGACCCTGAAGGTCGATGTGACACCGCCAAATGGAAGAGGACGAGGATATGGAGGGCAGCGTGGCCAACGTCAAGGAGGTGGCCAGAGAGTATTCTTTAATGGTGGTAGACAAAACCAAAGAGGCGGAGGAAGAGGAAACCACTATCGTGGTCGCGGCAGGCATCAGCCGCAAAGAAATCAGCAGGGGTACGGATATAAGGCTTACCCACCAGCCCCCGCGAATCAGCAAGCGTTATCACCTCCTCCGGTTGACCCCAACCAGGGTCAACCTATTTTGAATGTTGAAAATGCCCAACCCAGATGGGGTAACCTAGGCCCCAACATTATGACTATCGCGGGGGGAAAAAGTGTCGGCGATTCGAACCGCGCCCGCAAACGTTCCTATCATGCATTAAATCAGAAGGGGCGCTTTATGGAAGTGAACATGGTCCAGTTAACTGATTTGGATAAAATGACAATATCATTTGGACCAGAGGATTTATCAAGGGTTTTCTCCCCACAAGATGATGCATTGGTTGTCTCCCTTATTATTGCAAATCATCATGTTTCTCGAGTGTTAGTCTACACCGGGGCTGCTACCAACATATTGACTCTCGCGGCCTTTGAGCAGATGGCCTTGAAAGGAACCACCCAACTCCAGCCCGTGCACACAGAGTTAGTTGGTTTTAATAATAGCGTTGTTGCGGCTGAGGGATCTGTTTATCTGCCGGTAACTTTGGGCGATCCCGAGATATCAAGGACCTTGATGGTGGAATTTGTGGTAGTGGATCTCCATATACTCCCTTATAATGCGACCCTCGGGAGAAGTTGTTTGAATTTTTTGGAGAAGTGGTGTCTCAACCACATTTGATGATGAAGTTCCCAGCACAGTTAGGTATTGGGAAGATGAAGGGAGATCAAGAGCTGGCGCGCTCTTGTTATAATGTGATATGTAGGAGTGGTATGGATGGATCGAAAGCGAGGTTACCTGTTTGTATGGTGGAATTCTCGTCCGATGAAGTTATTGACGCAAATGACGGACCGTCTCTAAGAAAGTTCAAAGAAAACGATATGAAGATGGAGCCCTTAGGAATCAAGACATGCCATTTTTCCTCGGTAATCTTGATTAGACAGTGACGATCGGTTCCGAGTTGTCACCGCAGGTTGAGAAGGAGGTAATTTCTTTTTTGCAAAGTAATGTAGATGTTTTCGCTTGGTCTTATCAGGATTATGTGGGGGTTGATCCCCATGTCTGTTCTCATAGACTCAATGTTAACCCATATGTGCGACCAGTTCATCAAAAGAATAGAAAGTTTTCCCCTGAGAAAGAGAGGGCGATTGATGAGTAGGTGGAAAGTTTGCTGCAGGCAGGATACATAGAGCCTGTTAGATACACGGATTGGGTCGCGAATCCAGTGGTGGTCCCAAAGTCGAGTGGTGGCTGGAGAGTTTGCATTGATTTTACTGATTTGAATAAAGCATGCCCGAAGGATCTATATCCGCTGCCGTCCATTGACATGATGGTGGATGCGGCCTGTGGTTTTGAATTCCTTAGTGTGTTAGATGCTTTTAAGGGATATAGTCAAATTTTTATGCATTGTGAGGACAAGTTGTTTACGTCATTTATGACAAATAAATGCATTTTTTGCTATAGAGTTATGCCATTTGGGTTGAAAAATGCTTGGGCCACCTACCAAAGTTTAATGAATTCGATGTTCAAAGATATGATAGGAAAATCTTTGGAGGTTTATATCGACGACATATTGATAAAGAGTAAACATGGGGATAACCACATCCAGTATTTGAATGATTGTTTTGAGGTACTGAGAAAGTATAGAATGAAATTGAATCCGCTTAAGTGTGCGTTTTGTGTGAAAGGAGGCTAATTTCTCGGCTTTATGGTATCCGAGAGAGGAATAGAGATGAATCCTGACAAGATAACAGCTATCCAAGAAATGACCCCCCCGACGACTGTTCGGGAAGTTCAAAGGCTAACTGGGAGATTAGCCTCGTTGAATCGCTTCATTTAGCGATTTGCAGAGAGAAGTTGGCCATTTTTTAAGGTTTTGCGTAAGACGAACCTTTTGTATTGGGACGACGAATGTAGCAGGGCTTTTGAAAGTTTGAAAGATTATCTGAGTAAACCACCGTTTATGTCGCCTCCTTCACCAGGGGAACCATTGGGTTTATAATTGGCAGTGACAAAAGAGGCAGTGAGTGCCGCTTTGGTCAGACTTAGCGATAAAGAACATAGACCGATATATTATGTGAGCAGGAAATTACAGGGAGCGGAGTCCCGATATACTGATCTAGAGAAGTTTGTATTAGCTCTGATTGTCGCCTGAAGGAAACTGAGGCACTATTTTCAAGGATATCATATTGTAGTCTTGACAGATCAGCCTATCGGAAGTGTGTTATCAAAGATTGATGCCTCTGGTAGGCTAGCAAAGTGGAATATCGAATTGGGCCAGTATCAAATAGAGTATATCTCCAGGCGAGCATTAAAGGCCCAGGTGTTAGTGGATTTCATAGTAGAGATGACTCGGTCGGAGGTATTGGGTATTCAGGAGTATTGTGACGCCTTTGTAGATGGATCGGTGTCTGCCGGGTGAGCCGGCATTGGTGTTTATTTTAAAGAAAGGTAATCCGGTGAAGAACATGAATATGCTGTAAAGTTGCGCTTCCCCGCAACTAACAACGTCGCCGAGTATGAAACCTTGATATTTGGAATTAACTTGGCGGTGGAAATTGGAATCGTTCGTTTGCATGCTAATTCTGATTCGCAGTTAGTGGTGAACCAATTTGCAGATACTTATGCCACCAATGGGAACCATTTATGCAGGTATTTAGAAAAGCTCAAAGAGGCGGCTAAGAGTCTTAAGATATTCACGCGTACATATATCCCGAGGTAGGAAAACACGCGTGCAGACGGTCTTGCAAAGGCGGCGACGATTTTAGAACTCTCGGATGAGTCGAAGATAACAACAATGATCCACTACCAGCCCTCTGTCAGTCCGTTGGAGAAACAGAAGCTGGCTAATTTGGAACTTTCGAATGAGACATGGTTTTTATTGGATGCCATAACCGACGAGCCATCATGGAAGGATGCTATTGTGAATTATCTAATCAAGAGAGAATTGCCTACCGATGAAGGCGAGGCCGAAGAACTATGCAAAGAGCTACAAATTTTGTCTATGTGGATGATAAGCTGTATAAGAAGAATTTCGGAGGCCCATATCTTCGATGTTTGTCCCTAGTACAGGCAAATGCCGTTATAGAAGAAGTTCACGCTGGGGACTGTGGTGATCATTCAGCAGGTCGATCCTTAGCGAATAAGGTTAAGAGGGCCGGTTATTTTTGTCCAACACTGGTGAAAGATTGTGTGAATTTTTTTCGGGCTTGTTCTGCTTGTCAGTTCAACTCAAACGTGCATCATGTACCGAGAGCTAGTAGGAAACCCTTACCGACAACATGTCCTTTCGATATGTGGGGGATCGATATTTTAGGACCATTTCCTAAGGCACCGAGCCAAAAGAAATTCTGTATCGTGGCTGTGGAACATTTTTCTAAGTGGATAGAGGTTGAAGCTGTATCGCGAGTTCGGGAACAGGAAGTTATCAGTTTCCTTTGGAGGTACATCGTGTGTCGATTCGGAATTCCCACGATTTTGGTATCAGATAACGGAACGCAATTTGCCGGAAAGAGGGTTAATGAATTGTGTGAGAGTTATGGAATTGAACAGCAGTTTACCTCCATGGCACACCCAGAAACAAACGGGCTTACATAGGTTATCAATCGTATTATCCTGCAACAGCTGAAAATACGAATAGATGAATCCAAAGGCTCTTGGGTGGATGAATTGCACAATGTGATGTGGGCATATCGGACATCGCCGAGATCCACTACCGGATTTAGCCCCTTCTCTTTAGTATATGGCTCTGAGGCCGTGTCTCCGGTAGAAGTGACTATTTTATAGGAAAGAGTTATCGCTTATGACGAGGTGTGGAACGAGGATATGAGAAAGTTGGACCTTCACTGTATTGACGATATCCGTGATAGAGCCGCAATACGAATGGAGGTATGCAAAAGGCGGATGGCTAAAAAGCACGACAAAGGTGTTCGACCTATGTTGTTAAAAGTTGGAGACTTGATTCATAAGAAAGTGGAAGTCTCGAAGAATGTTGGGAAGTTGGATCGAAAGTGGGAAGGACCGTACAGAGTAACGGCCGTAGTGAAGGAAGGAACGTACAAAATCGCAAATATGAGCGGGGAGGAGCTGCCACGGACTTGGCATATTTCCAATTTGCGCAAGTATTATGTATAGACGTGACTCATCGATCTTTTGAAAATAAAAATATCCCCTCCTTTTTGGTCATATTCTAATTTTTTAAGTATCTTTTTTGACGACATGAATTCAATCGACTAGGGGACTGGTAAGGTAGGAGTAGGTCCATTGCGTTTTACTACGAAGGAGGATGGAATAAATTAAATAAGTTATATTTTAAACGCAATGTACCACCTGTCTTATAGTCGATCATTTTCAAACTCGTCAAATTAAATACTGTGTCAAAATATTTTGAACGTGAAGAGTCTTCCTGTCCGCGGCAGAACCGTCTATACATAATGACTATTGGAATATGTTAAGAGGTATGTTTGTTGTGATGTATATTTCCGTGGCAAATCAGGGTGCAAGTATATACCTGACTCCTCCATGACACGCCGACGTGGGTCGCGCCCTCGCCGGAGGTTGGTCCATTTCCGCATGGCACCGTCTTATGGACGGGCCAAATGACACCGTTTTATGAACGGGTCGAGAGTACGATGGCACCGTCTTATGGACGGGCCAAAGGACACCTTTTTATGTACGGGCCGAGAATGTGATTTCCCCGGGGGCAAGTATATAACGGCAGCGAGGATGTGATGGCTTCGGGTGCAAGTATATACCGGTAGCGAGAGTGTGATGGCCCCGGGCGCAAGTATATACCTGTGGCGAGAGTGTGATGGCCCCGGGTGCAAGTATATACCGGTGGCGAGAGTGTGATGGCCCCGGGTGCAAGTATATACCGGGCGTAAGCATATACCGGTAGCGAAGATATATTTGTAAAGGCAGAGCGGTGGACTCATTTTAGGTATCTATTCACCTTAAATAGGCATTCGCCTTAGAGTTATCGCCGACTTATTCAAGCCTCGCTACACTGGGGACTCTTACGCATTACTACTCTTATTATATGCGTTATTATTGAGTCTTCCTACTTGAGATTCAGGCAGATTCTTATTATCTCGGAAATATATTTCTTGATTTGAATCATTCGGAGCTATATATTCCTTGAAGAATGTTGCGATAAATTAAGTTGAAAAGAAGAGAAGACGGATTATTCAAAGTTATGTGATTATTGAATTACAGTGAGAAATTGAGAGGAATTCCTTGAAGAATGTTGCGATAAATTAAGCTGAAAATAAGATAAGACAGATTATTCAGAGTTATGTGATTATTGAATTACAGTGAGAAATTGAGAGGAATTCAATATCAAATTTTATATACACATAGGGGGTACAAGATGCGGAGAGCACAAAAATGAAGAAAACACATGTGGAAGTTTACTTATTCTTCTTCTTGGAGCCCGAACCTTCACCGGGTTCGCTAGGGTGCTTTCTTACCAGCTTAATAGTCGAGGAGGAAGGATCAGTCTCTTTTTCTTTAGTTCCCGCAACGGTCAACTTCTCGGGAATAAAGTTTGCCATCTTGACCTCATGGAGCTCCCGAGCTCCTGTCACACTAGCAGGAATGTATAATGGAGGGACACGTTGACCCATCACCTCCTCGTCTTTAAGAAGATCTCCCACGAGGGGACCCACCGGTTCCGGGAATAATGCGGCCAACCTCCGAAATGCGTCCGCCGATGAACCCTCCTCGGGTATTTTGATCTCCTCTGAATATAGCTGCTGGTGCAAGTCCTCCTCCAAGTTGAATTGGAGCGCCCCGAACGGATCCCCCGAGCAGTCTAATTTACCCTCCTCATCCACAGGCTCGAACTTACCGGATAGACTGGGAACAAGTCTTCCCCTCTCTTCAGGAGTTAGGATATGCCCAGGATTCTTTGTGTCTGGACACTTCCTCTAAAGAAATATAGAGCAGATGAGGTCGCATTAGCTAGGGCCGCCAGGTTTCGGAAAGTCGGGGAGTGCACTGTATATTCCCAAATTAGTTTCCGAAAGCAATCGTTGACCTGGGACGGCAACCTAGCGGCTCGAGCCGGAAGACTGTCCACGGTGGATTTGAGGGACTCATTCTTTGATTTTAATTCTTTGTTCTCCTCCAAGGCCTTCCCGAGAGCCTTCTTATCAGCAGCATTGGCATCTTTGGCCTTTTTCAACTTGTCTTCGGTCTCAGCCCTAACCTCCTTCAACTTGTCTTGAGCATATTTTTCGTTCGTTTTGAGGGTGTCGATGGATTGTTCAAGAGCATGCCTTTTCCCAATGTGAAACGCCGCACACTCCGTTAATTCACTGCGATGAACCCGAATTAGGGCATCGATCGCCTTGTTATGTTCTTCCCGGAGCGCCGCCATCTCTTGGGCATGCTTTTCCCGTTGATTCTGTATCAACTTTTCAGCAGCCTTCTTCGTCTGCTCTCCTATTAGATCCGGACTGTCAAGCTCCGAATGCCTGAGCATACAGTACTCCCCTATTGCGGCTGCGGTGCTCATCTCCACAACCGTTCGCTCCATCTGAAAGAAAAGCAAAAACAACGAAAAACCTATACGATACGGATGAAACAAAGAGTAAGTAACAATGGCCGATCTGATTACAAGCCTTTCCCATCATGCGACGCGCGGTCGCAAACTAGCTCATCTACCGACCGAAGTCGCAAATTATAGTTTAATCACATATATCATGGTATAACCAAGTTATTCTTGGTTCAAACAACATGCATTCAGGTTTTAACAACATCAATTCAAGTTTAATTGAAATCAAAATCATCACACCAAGATCATGTAGAACTATGTGAACAATGAGCTAAATGAAAATCATACAAATCACATTTTAAATTTGGTAAAACCAAGTGTATTTAAACTAAATAAAGCCTAACATCACGGATACTTGTTGTATATATATAAAAAGTGTGTTCGAAAACGGAATTATCGTGCAAATCATAAAAACACGACTTCATGTCATAGCATATAAACTATAATTTAATCATATATATCATGGTATAACCAAGTTATTTTTGGTTCTAACAACATGTATTCATGTTTTAGCAACATCAATTCAAGTTTAATTGAATTCAAATTCATCACACCGAGAACTTGTGGAACTATGTGAAAAATGAGCCAAATGATATTCATACAAATCACATTTTAAATTTGGTAAAACCATGTGTATTCAAACTAAATATTGCCTAACATCACGAATACTTGTTGTATATACAAAAAAAGTATGTTCGAAAACGGAATTATCGTGCAAGTCATAGCAACACGACTTCATGTCATAGCATCTAAACTATAGTTTTGATATTACCCGGAAGTATTCTCTGATATTTATCCTTATCCGGGAGGCTCATCCGACGTGGTTATTAGTATTTTCGGTATTTTCATATTTCGATCGGGTGGCATTCTCAAGTGGTATTCTCTGTATTCTAGCTCGTCGGACCCCGTATTAAGTCTCTGTAAGTATTTTGAGATGTTTTGGGTCATGTCGACCCCGGACGGGTCCAGGGGTATTTTCATAATTTGCCACCAGGGAGCACATCGGCTGGTCTTGACGATGTTATGTGGCTGCGTATTCGCGGTTTGGAGGCAAAGAACTAATATACGTGGTTTTCCGGTATTTTTCATTGTATTTCCGACTAATATCTCGACCGGGATGGGTTCCCGAAACTTCGAGATCAGCGTGACATTTATTATAATATAATTGGAGGTTGTTTAAGTGTTTTGGGCTAATTGAAGTATACTAGGCTCGTGGGCTCAAGTAAGTGAAGTTGGGCTGGATATCTCTATATATACAAGCCCCAGGGCATTTGCAGGGGTCAGACTGTTATCATGCTTCCCAAGGCAAAGTATTGCTTTTCTGCACACTGTAGAGTCGCGACTTATCGGCTGATCGTAGCCATTCGTGACTTGTTTCTCCTTGAGCCGCGACTTGTTGTTTTTCATCCCGCACCCACGACTTATTGCTCGTAGTCGCGAGTTATCGCTCTGCTGCACGCAGTCGCGACTTGTTGTTACCCCAGCCTGTCTCGCGACTTGTTGCCATCTCCCACCGACCCGCGAGTCATTGCATTGAAACTTGTGTCGCGGGCTGCTACAGTGTTTGTTCGCGAGTTGTGGTCAATAGCTCACGTTTGCACACCTCTTGGGTGCAACGAAGCGTTTTCGATCGTTTTTCGAGCCTCTTCATCTGGATTATTGTTATCACATCATTGTACTTGTATCCTTTGATCATTATAGTGGAAACTAAGGTAGAGTATTGCTCTCCCGAGGACGTAAGCTCACACATTGTGGGCCCAACCTCGTATATCGCTCGTGTCCTCATAACAAAATAATTTCCAGTAATTAAAAAATTGACTGATCTAAGATTGAACGCTCTAAAACATTTTTAGACGAGATCAGTTTGGCACCGTCTGTGGGGACCCGAGATTTTATCCCATTCAGAGCTTTATTGCTTAGTTGGGATTTCTGTTATCATGACTACTCAGAATTCTGATGAAGATGTTTTTGATGAGGAGATTGCCGTAGATCCTGATCCTCGGGCGAATGATGGGGTTGTTGCGTTACCGGGGGCTCAATCGTCAGTTCTGGAGGAGCCCCCGCTCAAAATGTCACTGTTCGACCCTCCCGGAGCGGGTTTTCATCATGGAGGTCACCTAGTTTTTATCCTCCTCAACATCAGTGTTTATCTAAGTATTACGAATTTGCGAGAGTTGACCGAGTTGCAGTCCGTAATAATGCCCGCTTTTCGCCACCTACGCGTTCTGGATATGCGGAACAAACAGAAACCGATGAAGAATTGGAAGAGCGAGGCGTACTTTAATCGCTCAATTGGAGCAAGTTGAGGCCCAAAGGAAAACCCGGAGGAACAATGTTACCCCGGAACCCGTTAATGATGAGGTGGCGGAGGAAGATACTGATCATATTCCGGAGCCGCGAGCGAATACTGCAGAAACCGGAGAGCAGAACCATACTCTGCAAAAGATTGCAGAGTTGATCGAGTTAAAGTTTAATGAGATGAGCGGGAAGATGGAACAAAACGAGGCCAGGATGAACCAATTGGAGGCCAGCCTGACTCTTGGCCAGGAAAGGAGACGAGTGTACGGGGAGCATACCCAGGATACTCATCAGACCTCAGCCTATGAGGGAGATTATATTGGGAATGAGAGGGCTAATGAGCCCGCTGGCAATCGAGGAAAAGTTCTGCCGTCAATGGAAGTTTTGCAAAGTCATTGGAACACGTCTAACGCTCTATCACCATTTTCTATGGCCATTCTCAGAGCCACTCGTTCCGAGTTTATTGAAATGCCTAAGGATCTTTCATAGTATCGCGGGTCGACTGACCCACATGCTCATACGTCGAATTTAGAGATTCATGTGAGTTTGGTGAATTTCAGTGATGCGGCCATGTGCTTCGTTTTTGCCGCTTCTCTTAAGGAATCAGCCCTCCGATGGTTTAATCGGTTACCGAGGCGCTCGATTGTTTCATATAAGGACTTTAAGGATCAATTCTATTCAGCTTTCATGCCTTTCAATGCACCAATAAAGTCTATTACGTCTTTGACCGCGTTGCGGTATGATTCTTCGGAAAGGTTGTTGGGTTTTTTTAATCCTTTTGAGGCCGAGTGTAGGAAGATACCTTAGATTACTGTGAGTGAGAAGGTTGGGGTGCTCCAGCTTATTCAAGCTGGACACCCGTTATGTAACTCTTTGAATAGGGATCCCCCGGAAAGTATGGAGGATTTGGTGTTGAGATGTACACAATACATCCGAGAAGATGAAGGCTTGCGGGATCATGGAGTGATCGAGATTCGGGCGTATGGGTCCCATAATATTGTTGCAAGTCGTGGGCTGGACAAGATTGTCCCGCGTGCAGAGTCTAAGTTGAGAGCGTTTCCTACGTACAATTATGAATAGATTTTTGCCATAATCGAGCAAAAGAAGGGTGGATCTCTTCGTTACCCCCCTCCTTTGCAGGAAGCAACGTCGGAGTCTTACGAATCCCAAGTATTTTGTTGTTTTCATTGGAGTTTTGGACATGCAACGAATGATTGTTGGGATTTAATGTCTGTGGTGGAAAGGTTGCTAGAATTGGGTCAGCTTGATGAACTGATCAGTAGTACTGTGGAGGCTGTGCCGGAATTAAGCTGGGAAAGATTGATGTAAGTGTCCCAGTGGGGACAACACTTAAACCCAAGAAAGCCGATGCGCCACGGTCAAACATGAGAGGGCGTGGATATGGTGGAGAGCGTGGCCAGCGTCAAGGAGATAGGTATAGAGAGGATTCTTTAATGGTGGTAGACAAAACCAAAGAGACGGATGAAGAGGGAACCACTATCGTTACCGCGGCAGAAATCAACCGCAAAGAAATCAGCAAGGGTATAGGTATGAAGCTTACCCACCAGCCCCTACAAATCAGCAAGCACTACCTCCTCCTCCAGCTGGCCCCGTCCCTGGCCAACAGATTTTGAATGTTGAGAATGCTCAACCGAGATGGGGTAATCTAGGCCCCAACATTATGACTATCGCCGGCGGAAGAAGCGTCGGTGATTCGAACCGTGCCCGTAAACGTTCTTATCAAACACTACACCAGAAGGGGCACTTCATGGAAGTTATCACGATCCAGTTAACAGATTTGGACAGGATGACAATCTCTTTCGGACCTGAGGATTTATCTGGGGTTTTCTCCCCACAAGACGATGCATTGGTTGTCTCTCCAATTATTGCTAATCATCCTGTCTCTCGAGTGCTGATAGATACCGGAGCTGCTACCAATATATTGACTCTTGCAGCCTTTGAGCAGATGGCTTTGAAAGGAACCACCCAGCTTCAGCCCGTACATACAAAGTTAGTTGGTTTAAATAATATCGTTGTTGCTGCTGAGGGATCTGTTTTTCTGCCGGTAACCTTGGGCGATCCCGAAATATCAAGAACTTCGATGGTGGAATTTTTTGTGGTGGATCACCCTATACTCCCCTATAATGCGATCCTTGGGAGAAGTTGTTGGAACCTATTTGGAGCTGTGGTTTCTCAACCACACTTGATGATGAAGTTCCCAACACCGTTAGGGGTTGGGAAGATGAAGGGAGATCAGGAGATGACACGCTCCTGTTATAATGTGATGTGTAGAAGTGGTATGGACGGATCAAAGGCAAAGATATCCGTTTGTATGGTGGAATTCTCGTCTGATGAAGTTATTGATACAAATGACGGACCGTCTCTCAAGAAGTTTAAAGAGAATGATATGAAGATGGAGCCTCTGGGAATCAAGACAGTGACTTTATTCTCCGGTAATCCGGAAAAGACAGTGACCATCGGTTCTGAGTTGTCACCAGAGGTTGAGAAGGAGGTAATTTCTTTTTTGCAAAGTAACGTAGATGTTTTTGCTTGGTCTTATCAGGATTTTGTGGGGGTTGATCCCCAAGTCTGTTCTCATAGACTCAATGTTAACCCATATGTACGACCAGTTCATCAGAAGAAGGTGAAGCTTTCCCCTGAGAAAAAGAGGGCGATTGATGAGGAGGTGGAAAGTTTGCTGCAGGCAGGATTCATAGAGCCTGTTATGCCATTGGTGTAAAGTTTGCTGCAGGCAGGATTCATAGACCCATTCGCGGATTGGGTCGCGAATCCAGTGGTGGTCCCAAAGTCGAATAATGGCTGGAGAGTTTGTATCGATTATACTGATTTGTATAAAGCATACCCGAAGGATCCGTATCCGCTGCCGGCCATTGACATGATGGTGGATGTGGCCTGTGGCTTTGAATTCCTTAGTATGTTAGACGCTTTTAAAGGATATAATCAAATTTTTAATCATTGTGAGGACAAGTTGTTTACTTCATTTATGACAAATAAATGCATTTTTTGTTATAGAGTTATGCCATTTGGGTTGAAAAATGTTGGGCCACCTATAAACGTTTAATGAATTCGATGTTCAAAGATATGATCGGAAAGTTTTTGGAGGTTTATATCGACGATATATTGATAAAGAGTTAACATGGGGATAACCACATCAAATATTTGAATGATTGTTTTGGTGTATTGAGAAAGTATATGATGAAATTGAATCTGCTTAAGTGTGCGTTTTGTGTGAAAGGAGGCAAGTTCCTCGGCTTTATGGTGTCTGAGAGAGGAATTGAGTTGAATCCTGACAAGCGAACAACCATCCAAGAAAAGACCCCTCCGACGACTGTTAGGGAAGTTCAAAGGCTAACTAGGAGATTCGCCTCATTGAATCGCTTCATTTCGCGATATGCTGAGAGAAATTTGCCGTTTTTTAAGGTTTTGCGTAAGACGAATCTTTTGTATTGGGACGACGAATGTAGCAGGGCTTTTGAGAGTTTGAAAAACTTTCTGAGTAAACCACCGTTTATGTTTCCTCCATCTCCGGGGGAACCGTTGGGTTAATATTTGGCAGTGACAAAAGAGGCAGTGAGCGCCGCATTAGTCAGACTTAGCGATAAGGAACATAGACCGATATTTTATGTGAGCAGGAAATTGCAGGGAGCGGAGTCCCGATATACAGACCTAGAGAAGTTCATATTAGCTCTGATAGTCGCTTGCAGAAATTAAGACACTATTTCCAAGGACATCATATTGCAGTTTTGATAGATCAGCCTATCCGAAGCGTGTTATCAAATATTGATGCCTCTGGCAGACTAGCAAAGTGGAATATCGAGTTAGGACAATATCAAATAGAGTATATCTCCAGGCGAGCATTAAAGGCCCAGGTGTTAGTGGATTTCATAGTGGAGATGACTCGGTCGGAAGAGTTGGGTATTCAGGAATATTGTGATGCTTTTGTAGATGGATCAGTTTCTGTCGGGCGTGCCGGTATCGGTGTTTATTTTAAGGAAAGGAAGTCTGGTGAAGAACATGTATATGCTGTGAAGTTGCGTTTTCCCGCGACTAACAACATCGCCGAGTACAAAGCCTTAATATTTGGCATAAATTTAGCAGTGGAAATTGGAATCGTTCGTTTGCATGCTCATTCCGATTCGCAGTTAGTGGTGAATCAATTCGCACATACTTACGGCACCAACAGGAACCATTTGTGGATGTATTTAGAAAAGCTGAAAGAGGCGGCTAAAAATCTTAAGATATGCACGCTTACCTATATCCCAAGGGAGGAAAACACTCACGCAGACGGTCTTGCAAAGGCGGCTACAATTTTAGAACTCTCAGATGAGTCAAAGATAACAACTATGATCCACTTCCAGCCCTTTATCAGTCCTGCGGAGAAACAGACAGCCGAGGTGGCTAATTTGGATCTTTCGAATGAGACGTGGTTTTTATTGGATGCCATAATCGACGAGCCATCGTGGAAGGATGCTATCGTAAATTATCTAGTCAAGAGAGAATTGCCCACCGACGAAGACGATGCTCGAAGGACTATGCAAAGAGCTACGAATTTTGTCTATGTGGATGATAAGCTGTATAAGAAGAATTTCGGAGGCCCATATCTTCGATGTTTGTCCCCAGTACAGGCAAAGACCGTTATAGAAGAAGTTCATGCTGGGGACTGTGGTGATAATTCAGCAGGTCTATCCTTAGAAAATAAGGTTAAGAGGGCGGGTTATTTTTGGCCAACGCTGATAAAAGATTGTGTGAATTTTGTTCGGACATGTTCTGCTTGTCAGTTCCACTCGAATGTGCATCATGTACCCAGAGCTAATATGAAGCCTCTGCCGACAACATGTCCTTTCGATATGTGGGGCATCGATATTTAAGGACCATTTCCGAAGGCACCTAGCCAGAAGAAATTCTGTATTGTGGATGTGGAACATTTTTCTAAGTGGATAGAGATTGAGGCTGTATCGCGAGTCCGAGAACAGGAAGTTATCAGTTTCCTTTGGACATATATCGTATGTTGATTCGAATTCCCAGGATTTTGGTATCAGATAACGAAACACAATTTGTTGGAAAGAGGGTTAACGAATGGTGTGAGAATTACAGTATTGAACAGCGGTTTACTACCGTGGCACACCCAGAAACGAACGGGCTTACAGAGGTTATCAACCGTATTATCCTGCACCAGCTGAAAACACGAATAGATGATTCCAAAGGCTCTTGGGTGGATGAATTGCATAATGTGATGTGGGCATATCGGACATCACCAAGGTCCACTACCGGAATCAGCCCCATCCCTTTAGTATATGGCTCTGAGGTCGTGTCTCCGGTAGAAGTGACTTTTTTATCAGAAAGAGTTATCGCTTATGACGAGGTGTTGAATGAAGATATGAGAAAGTTGGACCCTCACTGTATTGATGATATCCGTGATAGAGCTGCAATACGAATGGAGGTATGTGAAAGGCGGATGGCTAAGAAGCACGACAAAGGCGTTCGACCTATGTTGTTAAAAGTTGGAGACTTGATTCTTAAGAAAGTGGAAGTCTCGAAGCATGTTGGCAAGTCGGATTGAAAATGGGAAGGACCGTACAGAGTAACGGCCGTAGTGAAGGAAGGAATGTACAAAATTGCAAATATGAGCGGGGTGGAGCTGCCACGGACTTGACATATTTCCAATTTGCGCAAGTATTATGTATAGACGTGACTGATTGATCTTTTTGAAAATAAAATTTCCCCTCTTTTTTGTGGTCATATTCTAATTCTTTAAGTATCTTTTTTGACGACATGAATTCAATCGACTAGGGGACTGGTAAGGTGGGAGTAGGTCCATTGCATTTTAGTACGTAGGAGGATGGAGTAAATTAAATAGGGTAGATTAGAAATGCAATGTACCACCTGTCTTATAGTCGATCATTTTCAAACTCGTCAAATTAGATACTGCGTCAAAATATTTTGAACATGATGAGTCTTCTTGTTCGCGGCAGAACCGTCTATACATAATTACTGTTGGAGTATGTTAAGAGGCCTGTTTGTTGTGATGTAGCCGGCTTAGAACCGAGCATATTTCCATGGCAAATCAGGGTACAAGTATATACCTGACTCCTCCATGACACGCCGAGGCTGGTCAATTTCCGCATGGCACCGTCTAATGGACGGGTCGAATGACGCCGTCTTAGGAATGGGTCGAGAGTGCGATTGCACCGTCTTATGGACGGGCCGAATGACGGCGTCTTATGGATGGGTCGAGAGTACAATGGCACTGTCTTATGGACGGACCGAGTAAGTGGTGACGCCGTCTTATGGACGGGTCAAGAATGTGGTGGCTTTGTCTTGTGGACGGGCCGAGTAAGTGGTGACACCGTCTTATGAACGGGTCGAGGTAATTTTATAGCCCCGGGTGCAAGTATATACCGGCGGCGAAAATGGGATGGCCCCGGGTGCAAGTATATACCGGTGGCGAAGATATATTGATAAAGGTAGAGCAAACTCATGTTCAAATACCTACTCAGTTTAAAGGGGCTTTCGCCTACTGGCTTATCGCGGATCCATTCAAGCCCCGCTACACTGAGGACTCTTATTCGCACTTTGAGTTGGCAGAGAATATTATATTTATCTTGACAGATATCTATGACTCGGGGAAGATCAGTATGTTATTTACCTCTGATCATTGCATTTTGTGTAGAGGTCTATTATTTTGGGGGAGCTAATTTCGGATGGTCTAAGTATATGGAGCTATCCCCCCACCGATGAACGTTGTGAGAAATTAAGTTGAAAATTAGAGTGGATGGATTATTCAGAGTTGTATGATTATTAAGTTGCAGTGAGAAATTGAAAGGAAAACAAAATCGAATTTTATATATATACATGTGGAATACAAAATGGGGAGAGAATACAAAAGTGAAAAAACTATATATGGAAGATTATTTCTTCTTCTTCTGAGAGCCTGAGCCTTCACCAGGTCCGTTGGGGCGCTTTTTCACCAGCTTTATTTTTTGGGATGATCGAGGGTTGACGCCTTTTTCTTGAGGCCCAGCAGTGGCCAACTTCTTGGAGGCGAACCTCGCCATTTCATCTTCGTGGCGCTCCCGAGCTCTAGTCACACTAGCGGGGGTATATATTTGAGGATCATACGCCGCCATCACATCATCATCTTTCAGAAGCTCCGCAACGAATGGGCCCACTGGCTCCAGAAATAAAGTAGCCAACCTTCTAAATGCATCCGGAGATGGGCCCTCCTCTGTTTTGACATCCTCTGAATTGAGCTACTGGTGAAGATCTTCATCCACGTTAAAATGTAGCGCCCCGAACGGATCCTGTGAACATTCCAACATATCCTAACCGGGTACAGGCTCGAACATCCCGGTGAGTTTGGGGTCTAGTTTATGCTGCTCCTCAGCTGTCAGGGATATGCCCAGGATTCTCTGCGTCTGGACACTCCCTCGCAAGAAGTACAGGACATTCGACTTAGCATTAGCTAACGCCCCCAGATTCCGGAAAGTAGGGTAGTGTACTATGTACTCCCATATCAGCTTTCGGAAGTAGTCGTTAATCTGGGACAGCAACTTGGTGATTCGTGCCCGGAGTCGATCGGTGATGGATTGGAGGCCTTCATTCCTTGTTTTTAGCTCTTGAACCTCCTCCATGGCTTTACCGAGAGCTTTCTTATCAGCCGTAGGCTTCGGGAAAAAATGGTTCCCCTTCAACGGGGAACAGCCAAGGAAGACTCAGAGGAGACAGCCTCGTATCACCCACAGCACAAACAAAAATGAAGTGTTTCTTCCAGTCGTGATTGGAGTGTGGAGTAGAAAAAGAGAATGGACATGTCTTGTGCCTCGGGTGGAAGAATATACAACCTTGGGCACCAAAATTGACAGCAGTACTAATGTGGAAAATTTGAAAAAAAAGGTCTATGGTCAAAGGAATGCAATTCACCTCAATGAATATTATGAAGGCGACGACCAAAGAGGTTGAACTAGGGTTTAGTTGGAAAAGATGAATTTGTAGATACGTAAGCAACGTTACAATGAAAGGGTGAAGAGGAAAACGAAGGCCACACTCTAGGAATTCAAGACAAATAGTGTGGGTGGTGATCGGAGGAGTCAAAAGGCGGACGGTGGGATGAGGTTGGTATATGACGCAGTCGGAAGGGAGGTGATATTGTTCAATGACTGATACCCACTTCTGAGCATGCATGCTATAAGGTTGGTTAAAGGTTTTGAAGGCTTTAACCGCGGAGCTTTGAGGGCCGAGGGTGTTTTTCGAGACAAGCAATCCTCTCGAAAAAGTGAGAATTGAAGGAGGAAAGGCGGGAAGGAAAATGGGATGTGATTGAATCGAAACTCCCCGAACCGGATGAGGAGTCCGAATGATCTGAAGATGAAGTGGCGGAGCTCGAGGATTCGGTGCGATCGGAAGACATTGGGAAATTTAGTTCAAAATTATTTTTTGAAGATATTTTTACAAATTTTATTAAGTGTCTCGCGAGTTGTTATCAAAAGGTCGCGAGAATTACTGTTCAAGTCCGTAGTCGCGAGATATTGCAGATACGTTGCGAGTAGTACAGTGCTCGCGAGTTATTGCAAGTGATTATGGCAGTCGCGAGTTATCGATGTTTCGTCGCGGTTGGTACAATAGTCGCGAGTTATCGATGTTCTTAAGGAGTCGCGAGTTGTTTCGAAAAGTGGCAGATGGCACAGTGTTACGACAAGTCGCGAGTGCTCAGAATTCCACACGAGAAAATGAGTTATGAAGGGGCATACAGGGTATTTATAGGGGTGATACACGAGTCGAAAAATCCCAAAATCTTCACCCGATCTCAGAATCTGAAGTTCTTAGTGTTAAAACGATCGTATTGACGAGAGAATTTCAACCGTACTAAGGATTTCTTCGGTGGGGCTCCCGAACGATAATCGGCTTTTGGGACGAGATGGTGATATATGGTTTACGACTCAGAATCTGAATCTGAAAACCAGGGAACTATTTATATTACCCGGGTATATTCTCTTGTATTTATCTTACCCAGGGGCTCGTCCGACGTTGTTATGTAGTATTTTCGGTATTTTCATACGTCTATCGCGAGGCGTTCTCAGGGGGTATTCTCGTAATTCAGGCTCGCTGGGCCCCGTATAAAGTTTTTGTAAGCGTTTTGAAATGTTTTGGGTCATCTCGGCCCCTGACGATGTTATGTGGCTGCGTATGCGCTGTTTCGAGGCAAAGAACTAATATACGAGGTTTGCTTGTAGTTTCTCATCGTATTTCCGACTAAAATCTAGACCAGGATGGGTTCTCGAAACTTCGAGTTCAGCGTGGCATTTATTATAATATAATTTTAGGTTATTTAAATGTTTTGGGCTAATTGAAGTAAACTGAGCTCATGGGCTCAAGTAAGTGAAGTTGGGCTAGATTTATCTATAAATACAAGCCCTATGGCATTTGGAGGGGTTAGACTGTTATAACGTGTCCCAAGGCAAGGTATTGTTTTCTGCACACTGTAGAGTCGCGACTTATCGCCTGATTGTAGCCATTCGCGACTTGTTTCTGCCTGAGCAGCGACTTGTTGTTTTTCATCCCGCACCTACGACTTATTGCCCGTAGTCGCGAGTTATCGCTCTGCTGCACGTAGTCGCGACTTGTTGTTACCCCAGCCTGTCTCACGACTTGTTGCTATCTCCCACCGACCCGCGAGTTATAGCACTGAGACTTGAGTCGCGGGCTGCTAGAGTGTTTGCTCGCGAGTTGTGGTCAACAACTTGCGACTGCACACCTCTTGGGCTCAACGAAACGTTTTCGATCGTTTCTCGAGCCGTTTTCATCTGGATTATTGTTATCACATCATTGCACTTGTATCCTTTGATTATTATAGTGGAAACCAAGGTAGAACTATGCTCTCCCAAGGACGTAAGCTCACACATTGTGGGCTCAACATCGTATATCGCTCGTGTACTCATAACAAAATAATTTCGAGTAATTAAAAAATTGACTGATCTAAGATTGAACGCTCTAAAACATTTTTAGACGAGATCAATGGTATAGCCAAGTTATTCATTGTTCAAACAACATGTGTTCATGTTTTAACAACACGAATTCAATTTTAATTGAAATCAAGATCATCACACCTAAACACATGTGGAATTATGTGAAAAATGAGCCAAATGATACTCATACAAATCACATTGTAAATTTGGTAAAACCAAGTGTATTCAAACTAAAAAAAGCATAACATCACAAATACTTGATGTATATAAAAAAAAAACAAGTTCGAAAACGGAATTATCGTGCAAGTCATTACAACACGAATTCATGTCATAGCATCTAAACCATAGTTTAATCACACAAATCATGGTATAACCAAGTTTTTCTTGGTAAAAACAACATGTATTCAGGTTTTAACAACATAATTTTAAGTTTTATTGAAATCAAAATCATCACACCTAGAACATGTGGAACTATGTGAAAAATGAGCCAAATGATGTTTATACAAATCACATTGTAAATTAGGTAAAACAAAGTGTATTCAAACTAAATAAAGCCTAACATCACGAATACATGTCGTATATACAAAAAAATTAAGTTCGAAAAAGGAATGATCGTACAAGTCATAACAACACGACTTCATGTCATAACATTTAAACTTTAGTTTAATCACATATATCATGGTATAATCAAGTTATTCTTGGTTCTAACAACATCTATTCACGTTTTAACAACATCAATTCAAGATTTATTGAAATCAAAATCATCACACCTAGAATTTGATGAACTATGTGAATAATGAGCCAAACGATATTTATACAAATCACATTTTGAATTTTGTAAAACCAAGTGTATTCAAACTAAATAAAGCCTAACATCACGAATACTTGTTATATATACAAAAAAAGTATGTTCGAAAACGGAATGATCGTGCAAGTCACAACAACACGACTTCATGTCATAGCATTTAAAATATAGTTTAATGACATATATCATGGTATAACCAAGTTATTCTTGGTTCAAACAAAATGTATTCAGGTTTTAACAACATCAATTCAAGTATAATTGAAATCAATATCATCACACCTAGAACATGTGGAACTGTGTGATAAATGAGCCAAATGATATTCGTACAAATAACATTGTAAATTTGGTAAAATCATGTGTATTCAAACTAAATTAAGTCTAACATCACGAATACTTGTTGAATATACAAAAAATGTATGTTCGAAAATGGAATGATCGTGCAAGTCATAACAACACGACTTCATGTCATAACATTTAAACTATAGTTCAATCACATAAATCATGGTATAACCAAGTTATTCTTTGTTCAAACAACATGTATTCATGTTTTAACATCATCAATTCAAATTTAATTGAAATCAAAATCATCACACCTAGAACATGTGGAACTCTTTGAAAAATTAGCCAAATTATACTTATACAAATCACATTGTAAGTTTGGTAAAGCCAAGTGTATTCAAACTAAATAAAGCATAAAATCACGAATACTTTATGTATATACAAAAAAAATAAGTTCGAAAAACGGAATTATCGTGCAAGTCATAACAACACGACTTCATGTCAAAGCATCAAAACTATAGTTTCATAACATAAATCTGGGTATAACCAAGATATTCTTGGTTCAAAAACATGTATTCAGGTTTTAAACAACATCAATTCTATTTTAATTGAAATCAAAATCATCACACCTAGAACATTTCGAACTGTGTGAAAAATGAGCAAAATGATATTCTCACAAATCACATTGTAAATCTGGTAAAAAAAAAGTGTATTCAAACTAAATAAAGCCTAACATCATGAATACTTGTTGCATATACAAAAAAAGTAAGTTCGAAATCGGTATTATCGTGCAAGTCATAACAACACGACTTCATGTCATAGCATTTAAACTACAGTTTAATCACATATATCATAATATAACCGAGTTATTGTTGGTTTAAACAACATGTATTTATGTTCTAACAACATCAATTTAAGTTTAATTGAAATCAAAATCATCACACCTAGAACATGTGGAACTTTGTGATAAAAGAGCCAAATGATATATTCATACAAATCACATTGAAAATTTAGTAAGACCAAGTGTATTCAAACTAAATAAATTCTAACATCACGAATACTTGTTGTATATACAAAAAAATTAATTTTGAAAACCGAATGATCGTGGAAGTCATAACAACACGACTTCATGTCATACCATTTAAACTATGGTTTAATCACATTTATCATGTATAACCATGTTTTTCTTTGTTCAAACAACATGTATTCATGTTTTAACAACATCAATTCAATTCTAATTGAAATCAAAATCATCACACCTAGAACATGTGAGCTATGTGAAAAATGATCCAAATGATACTAATACAAATCACATTGTAAATCTGGTAAAACCATGTGTATTCAAACTAAATTAAGCCTAACATCACGAATACTTGTTGTATATACAAAAAAAGTAAGTTCGAATTCTGAATGATCGTGGAAGTCATAACAACACGATTTATTGTCATAGCATTTAAACTATAATTTAATCTCATAAATAATGGTATAACCAAGTTATTATTGGTTCAAACAACATGTATTCATGTTTTCACAACATCAATTCAAGTTTAATTGAAATCGAAATCATTACAACTAGAACATGTGGAAGTATGTGAAATATGAGTCAAATGATATTCATACAAATCACATTGTAAATTTGGTAAAACCAAGTGCATTTAAACTAAATAAAGTCTAACATCACGAATACTTGTTGTATATACAATAAAAGTAAGTTCGAAAACGGAATGATGGTGGAAGTCATAACAACACGACTTCAATTCATTGCATTTGAAGTATGGTTTAATCATATTTATCATGGTATAACCAAGTTATTCTTTGTTCAAACAACATGTATTCTTTGTTTTAACAAAATCAATTTATGTTTAATTGAAATCAAAATCATCACACGTAGAACATGTGGAACTATGTGAAAAATGAGCAAAATGATATTCATACAAATCATATTGTTAATTTGGTTAAACCAAGTATATTCAAACTAAATTAAGCCTTACATCACGAATACTTGTTTTATTCACACAAAAAGTAAGTTCAAAAATGAAATGATCGTGCAAGTCATAACGACACGACTTCATGTCACAGCATTTAAACTATAGTTTAATCACATATATCATGGTATAACCAAGTTATTCTTGGTTCTAACAACATGTATTCGTGTTTTAACAACATCAACTCAAGTTTAATTGAAATCAAAATCATCACACCTAGATCATGTGGAAATATGTGAAAAATGAGCCAAATGATAATCATACAAATCACATTGTAAATTTGGTAAAACCAAGTGAATTCAAACTAAATAAAGCCTAACATCACGAATACTTGTTGTATATACAAAAAAAGTAAGTTCGAAAACGGAATGTTTGTGCAAGTCAAAACAAGACGACTTCATGTCATTGCATTTAAACTATAGTTTAATCACATATATCATGGTTGATGAGAACTTTAGGACTGGGTACATTGTGATGTGTAACGCCCAATAACTATTGGGCTAATTTAATTGGGGGAAACGAATTCTTGCAGCCCACTTGCACACTAAAGGAAAAGCGGCCCGATGTTTAACAAGAGGAACGAAGATAACCTTAGGTGAAATAAAACGTTTTCTGGTAACTGGCTCATTGGTTCGGTCCGAACAGTTATAGACTCACGTTTTCCATGCTTCGGGCCTCCACACGTTTACCACGCCTCGGGCTCGATCACGCAGACCACACCTAGGTCCCAACCTCGTTTTACATCCCGCGATAACAACCTCTAACAAAAGTGTCAGAGGCGGTTACAGAGCGTGATTTACACACGCCGCTAACTCTATAAATACAGGGCGCGACGACGGAAATAGGAGGACCTTTTGGACTTCATGTCCACGCCGCGATAACAGGCCGTTTCCCTGCCGGAATTCTTACTGCTTTCATTTCCTTGTCATTTTCATTAAGCCTCTGTTGTATTCATTATCAATAATTTGATTAGTGAACATGCTAAAAGTATAATATGCTCTTTGTTAAGTGGTTTTCACCGCAATTCCTAGGGTTTCCACTATACATCGCCGTGTCATCATTTACTTCCAGTTTTTAATCGTCTTCCACAACATAAACAAATCAGAACCGAGTTCGTTTGCTAAACGAAACGGACAACTGTTGGTACCCCCCAAAAAGGGACCATAATAGTTTGGCGCCGTCCTTGGGGACGATTCTTTAATCCCATTTGAGTTTTCTACCAGGGCCATGGAGGCCCCAATCAGGAGAAAGAAGGATGATGACTGGTAGCATAATCTGCATGCGGTTCAGACATCATCCCAGCAATCGTAAGGCGTATCAGCCGCCTTGGGAGATTTGATGCTCCAAAATTCTAAAGAAATATGAGCAGCAGTCCCAGATTGGCATTATCGCAACCCCGAGGGGTTGCCGACATTTCGTGGTGACGGTGATCCGATCGATCACGTTGTCGATTTCGAATTACGCATGCGAACGGTCCGAGCCTCAGATTCACTAAAGTGCCGCATCTTCGCGGCAGGATTACAAGGCAACGCCCGAACGTGGTTCAAAAATTTGCCGGCCCGATCCATACAGTCGTTTGGCGGGTTTATTTTGTCTTTCTCAGAGCAATTTGCTCCAAATGTAGGACCGCACGAAGCAGGCAGGAACTATATCAATTGAAATATATCCCAGCAAAAATGAGTCTTCGGTTCTTCATGGAGAAATTCAATTGGACCGCCCGGGGTATCAAGCTTGAGCTCCGGGATAAGATCGATATTTTACAGCAGGTCTTGGGACCGTGCGGCCTTTCGGCCAGCTTGGTGAAGAGCCCACCATCCACCTTGGGAAAGCTTCTTCAGAAAATCAACAAGTATATTAAGGTGGATGAAGCGCTGGGGCTTGGCTATCGGAAACCTAGCGGGAATTCTGAGCCCGCAGGTGATCATAGGGTTTCCTACCATAAGGAGCAGGCGCGAGAAGTAGCGGCTGTAAGCGAAAAAGACGTCCCCCCAAAGCAGGAGGACAATCGGGTGTATTGCGAGTTCCATCATAATCGCGATCACCGACCCTGAAGTGCCCGCTGTTGAAAGAGACAGTAGCGGCAATGAATAAAGAAAAGCCCGACAAGAATGGTCAGAAGGGCAAGCGAGCAGAGTTCCCCCGAAAGGGCCACCAAGGTGACGATCGTCACAGGCCGTGGGGAAGTGATAATCGGGGGCAACCCCGAAACTATAACGATCGGACAGAGGACCGAAGGTCTCCTCCGCCAGAACAAGAAAGGGGCCAACACGGTCGTGAGAACCGTGGTCAGGGCCGAAGAAGAAGATGGCGGGGCCGTGGCGGCAGAGCCCCGCAGAACGAGGGTGGAAGAAAGGAGCAGGCCGCTCCTCCACCTGCGGAAACTGGTGTCTAACCTCCTCAAAATGAGGCGGCACCCAGAGAAGTAGCTGGAGATATTTATGTTATCTCCGGTGGTTTGAGAATAAATGAATCGGTCCTAGACCAAAAGAGAATTGCGCACGGAGACTCCGCTGAGAGCTCCGAGTCTGTGGCACTAGTGAAATATGATCGAGTGGAACGGTCCACCTCCTTCAGAGAGGATATTACTTTCACCCTGGCTGATCGAGAAGGGATCATCGATCCATGCGGCGACCCCCTACCATCACTTGGTCATCGGGAATCTTCGTGTCCTCAGAATCTTAGTGGACACTGGGGCTTCGTGCAATCTAATGAAGCGCGAGGTTGCCGAAATGTTGGGAGCTGCTACTCACGATCTCCCGATCGCAAACATAACTCTTTAGTCGTTCCACCAAAGGAGCGTTATTCCATGCGAGAAGATGTTATTCCCAATTACCCTTGAGAGCCTTCCAATGACCGGTCGAAGGACCTGTAATTCATTATCGTTGAAGTCGACTTGGCTTACAACACTATTATCGGACGGACCGGCCTTAGTAAGTTCGAGGCGGTCCCATCTACTTATCACATGATGCACAAATTCCCCTCCATTCATGGAGTTATTTCTGTTAAGGGGGATCAGAAAGTAGATAGGCAATGCTACATGAGCTCGTGCCGAACTCTGGCACCAATTAAAAGGGCCCGGGTGGATCTGCTGGAAGAGCTGCCACACCCGAGGCAAGCAATGGAACCCGTAGGGTTCAAATTGATTAACCTAGTTGAGGATCACTCAACCAAGACATCCCGCATCGGGGCCCATTTAGCCAATGACTTTGAAAAAGAACTGATCCACTTGCTGAGAAGCCACGTGGATATATTCGCATGGACCCCGGACGATGTTCCGGGGATTCACCGATCCGATAGTGAACATCGGATCAACACTGAGCCAGGAACGAAGCCTGTTAGGCAGTAAAGGAGACGCTATTCTCCCGAGAAAATCGAGATTATCCGAGCTGAAGTGAATAAGCTGCTGCGGTCGGGATTCATCAGAGAAATCCACTATACTGAATGGGTTGCAAACCCAGTGGTGGTCTCCAAACCGGATGGGAAATGGCGAATGTGCATCGACTTTACCAATGTTAACAAAAGCTGTGAGTCAGACCCTTTCCCTTTGCCGCACATCGGCCGACTGGTAGATGCTGTTTCCTATATCACCATGATGAGTACCATGGATGCTTATTCTGGGTATCATCAGATCTTCTTAGCTGAGGAAGATCATAAGAAATAATCATTCATGACCGAAGATGGGGTTTACTGTAATGTGGTTATGCCATTCGGTTTCAAAAATGCTGGAGAAACATACCAAAGGTTGGTCAACAAAATCATCAGAGAATTGATCGACCATATGTTGGAAGTATATGTTGACGATATGATTGTTAAATCTATGAATGATGAAGACCACCTTTCTTATTTGTCTCGTTGTTTCGAAGTATGCCAAAAATATAAGCTTAAACTAAATCCAAACAAATGCTGCTTCGGGATCCGAAGTTGAAAATTTTTAGGATATTACGTTTCAGAGAAAGGCATAGAGGTTAACCCTGAAAAGGTGTAGACTATCATTGACATTCAACCTCCGAGAAACAAAAGAGAGTTTCAAAGGCTTACTGGCCGGCTAGCCGCAGTGAGCAGGTTTAATTCGAAATCCACAGATCGGGCCTTACCTTTTTTCAGAGTGCTAAGAAAAGCAAGCCATCTAGATTGGACCGAAGAATGCAAGCGGGCATTCTCCGAGCTGAAGACTTATTTAAGCACTCCCCCGGTGATGGTAAGTCCAACTTGTGATGAACCTTTAGGGTTATATCTTTCGGTATCCGAAGTTGCCGTCAGCGCAGCTCTGGAAACCATAACAAACGACATTCATAGACTTGTTTATTATATCAGCCATTCTCTGGTATCTGCTTAAACCAGGTATTCCACCTTGGAGAAATTCATGCTAGCTTTGATAAAAGCTGTATCCAAGCTGAAACATTATTTTGAAGGCCGAACGGTCTATGTCTATACGGAACAACCTCTGAAAGTGCTCCTTAAACAGAAGGATTTGAATGAGAGATTGGCAAAATGGGCTTTCAAACTCATCGCTATGCATCTGGAATTCCTGCCCCGAAGGGTGATCAAAGCTCAGGTTCTAGCCGGTTTTGTGGTTGAAATGACCCGATCGGCCATTTATCTTAACCAAGAGGATGATTGATGGACGATCCATGTAGATGGGTCAACCTTCGGGGGAAGTGGAGCGGGCATTACCCTGACAACGGTACAAGGTGATCTGATTCATTCCGCAGTCAAATTTTCCTTTGCTGGAACAAATAATGTGGTAGAATATGAGGTAGTATTATCAGGAATGACCTTGGCTCGAAAAAAGGGAGTTAGCAGAGTACGAATGTTCTCATACTCGAAGTTAGTAGTCGAACAGTTCGCAGGGAGATTTGAAACTCATGATCCGGTGATGAGGTTATATTGCGCCAAAGTTGTGGAACAATCCAAAAATAATGTTGCCGACGCAGTCGCCAGATTGGCCTCAGGCATACCTGACATAGAGCCAAGCACTATTTCGGTCCATATTCAGGACCGACCTTCTGTCGCGATTCCAGTGACCGATCAGTCTATTGAAGAGATCGGGGCTCTATGCCAAGAACTCCAGGGCTTGAATATTAACGCTACTGAATCTCCGGGAGAACCCAATTGGATGGACTCCTTTATTAAATACCTCTCAAACGGCTATCTCTCTGAAGATAAGTCTGAAGCCAGGATAATAGAGGTCCGGGCTAAAAGATTTACCTTAGTCGATGGACGCTTGTTTAAAAAGAGATTCGAGGGCCGGCTTCTGCGCTATTTATCTCCTATTGAGGCTGAAGCCGTCATGATTTATGTTCATGAAGGGATATGCGGCATTCATTCAGGAGCACAATCTTTATACCACCGCATCATTAGAGCTGGATATTTTTGGCCAACATTGCTTGCTGATGCCTAGCAATACACTAAGCGTTGTGCCATATGTCAATACCATGCTCCATTCCCGCAATTGACTGGCGCTCACTTATCGATTACCCCGTTTGACAGATGGGGGAGCGACATCCTCGGACCTTTTCCCCTGTCAATAGGGCAAAGAAAATTTTGTATTGAAGCGGTGGAGTGTTACTCGAAATGGATTGAAGCAGAAGCAGTAGCCATCGTATCAGAAAAAGTAGTCAAACACTGTAACGACCCTAATTTGGGCCTAGCTGTTTTGTTAAAACGTGCTATATAAAACGGAAACATTCGAATGTAAACTTAAAACATAGTTCGAAAACATCAAAGTTCAACAGCATAATTTAGAGTGTTCTCCAAAGGACCGGACTCTATCACCGGACAACCGACGACCACCTTCCCATGCCCCTCTCATACCTCGTCCGCGTCACCTTAAAAATCTGTAAAGCGGTCACAATCTATTAAAGGAAACTTCACACACGCTACACAGTATCTATTCATCTCTTAATTATATCATATATGCACACGTGAATCATTCCTTTTAACCGTTTTCTTATTTCCCTCTTCTTTTACCCTTATCATTCCCATCATACTTTAACTTTATTGTTGCCGAGAGTAACATGCTCAGTGCATGTCCCGCCCAAGCCAACCGTTAGCTGTTGGATGACTCAACGGGTCATATGCTTCCCTTCCCCGGGTGGGTACTCAGGCGCTACCCCTTTTTCCACCCGGATCCGTTCTGCCCTTTTTGTACGTATCTTTTCCTCTTTGGAACTTATCGTTCCCTTCATCAGGCATGCCCTTCCTTTGGCGAATCGTGTGCTAGGCACGATGCCGGGTTCGGTCGGACGGTCCATCCTTTCTCCCCCGAGTCTTATTACCATTTATCTCGTTCATTCGTGTCTTTTCTTTCTTCTTTATTAACCCAATCCCGTTCCCTAAGCTTGAACCTTCCCTTACTATATTGTGTTCACTCCGCTTACCGTTTGCTTTCGCTTGCTATAATCTTTCCGTGCTTCCCTGCATTTCGTAAAAGGCCTTAGTTACTCTAATTCCGACGTTGTTATCTTTTTGTTAACGATGTGATTACCGTAGACCCTACGTATTCTTTTCCTCCCACGATCCGACGTTGAGACGCAACGAAAACACTTAAACTTAGTATTTCCGCGATAATTTACTTCTTCCTCAAAATTCGCGACAATTCTATGCTGAAAATCAAAATCCGCGACAATTCTACTTTAGAACCAAAATCCGCGATAATATTACACTTCAAGGATTTTTCGCGACAATTTGTTCTTGTCCCATTTCCGCGACAATTTCGCTTCACCGAAAATCAGCGATAATTTGCTTAATACCTCAAATCCGCGACAATAATACTCTACGAAAAATCCGTGACAATAATTACTTCCAGAAAAATCCGCGACAATACTCGCTTACAGAAAATCCGCGACAATAATGCTTTACAGAAAAATCCGCGATAATTTTCCTTCTTCGCGGCAATTTTCGAATTTTCGTGTCTTAATGATAATTAACTCGTTTTTAAGCCTCCCCACCCCTATTTATAGACATCCTAACTTTTCTAATTCACACTTTAACCCCTCATTCCTTTGATTTTGACCCCTCCTTTATCTTTTACTTTACTTTTCTATTCTTCGTTTCCTTTTACGTTCTTTCGTTCCCGTATCCCTCGTTATTCCTTGTCTAGACTTTACCGCTACATTTCCTACTATTTGTTCCATCATACCTTTTTCCTGGCTATTACAGCATCGGAGCTTCGCGCGTCAGGGTCTCTTTCGTACACTCTTCTTGTTGGAACATGGCATGTAATAACCGGTGGTTCGTTTCCACTCCTCTCTAACGTAAATTCAATAATTACTTTTATGACAACAGCATCCAGGTTCTGCAGAGAGAACGTTGATGCTGGAAGGCTGTTGAGAAGCGTATCACTATCAGTCGTCGAAGTTCCGGTTTCCATGTCTTTGATTATCCTATCCAGGAAAAGACCTCAAATGGGGATTAATAATCGTCCACACGGACGGCGCCAAACTGTTGTGGTCTTAAAACCGAGGGTATCAATAGTAGTCCAGTTTGTTGCAAGACAAACTCGGTTTTAATTTTTTTAATTTGGGGGGAAACGATTATGAATAAAAAGGAAAAGAATACGGCAAATTTAGAGTAGAAAACCCCTGGAAAATGGGGAAAAAACCACTTGACCAAGAACTAGAAATGCTCTTAGTCGATTCACTAATCAAGCCGTTCATTACAACATGCGACGGTTAATTCCAAAGCCACAAGGAAAAGGAAGAGCTCAAGAAGATATAGCAAGGGCCGAGAGGGAATGCTTTTCTCCGTTTACGAAGTGTTCCTTTTATATACCTCCCTATCTGTGTGAACACTAGGGTGTCATTTTGCGCTTGTCCATGCGACTAGGTCAGCCTATGTCGAGCGGGAACGCCGCCAGGCGTGACCCTATATGGCTACGTGGCGTCAGGCTTTTCGGCGCTGCTAACCGATTGTCTCCCGATCGGAAGAAGATTCATACAATTCTGTCAGGCGCGCCTCTGACAGGGTTGTCGTAGGTTGTTGTCACATGTTGAGAAATGTGGATGGCCCGAAGCGCAGTCTGCGTGATCGAGACTGATCGGTCACAATGAGGGGAACCCTGCACCATTCTAGCCTTCGGTCCACAATCGCTGAGCACGGGCTTTTGACAAGCTTTCGAGCTCGTCTATCCTCGTCGGGATGCACGTTCACGGGAGTTGGATCTAGGGCCTCCAAGTTCGTCTTCTGTCACTTGGGCTGGCCTGACAAGACTTGGGTCTAACCTGGTTCGGGGTACCGGGATCCGAATATCTCATCAAACGGTTATTCCGCGTCGCTTTTATTTAAATATAAAAAGGCAGACTTGCGTCTTTCCGTATTCTGTTACCTAACAACCGTGATGAGTGCGTATAGACTGCAACTACCTGTGGCAACACACATGTCGGTTTGTGATTGTTCTGGTAATTAATATTTAAGTCGGGGTCTTGGGGACTGTTCATTCCCACCGTCATTTTTGCGAGCAACCGTTGTAACGAAAAGAGCTCTGCGATTTCAGTTCTTCCTTACATTTCGATCTTTTACCCAGTTTTTACAAGGTAAAGTTATGGCTCCTCGCAAGGCTAGATTCCCAGCCATGTCTGAGATAGATACCGAAGAGCTTAGGTCTAAATTTTCTATTCCGACTCATTATTCGATCTAGAAGGGAAAAGAGGATGTCCATTGTTTTCTTCCAGAGGAAATGAATCTTCCTTCTAGCGCCCTCCCTATCAGTTACGCCTCCTTGAAGTGTGGTTTACGTTTTCCGCTACACTCGTTTGTAGTGGCCTTATTTCGGGAGATTCATTGCCCGACCTATGCATGTTCCAGGGTAGTTACGTGTATATAGTAGTCTTTATTTTCAATTGTCATAATCACGGCATAGCACCGAATTTAGAGCATTTTTTCAGTTTGTTCTTAGTCGGGTCCCGGAAGGGTAGGAGGCTATTAGGGGACCGTAGATTATACTATATAGGAATCCGCACGGCAAAATGCGCTATAGTTGATTAACATGACTCCCTTCATGAATGGGAGTCCTCTTATGTATGGATAACAGTCTTGAAGGAGGACATGTTTAGGGTGTGGCCGATTATTACCCACCCGCACATAGATAGGTTGGACCGAAACCGGTATAACCCTTTTCGTCAGGACATCGCTAATACTTTAGCGATATTTCCCCCTCCCGAAGCACGCCTTAAGTGAATAAATATACTTTGGGAGAAGAGGTTGATAGAAATAGGGATAGCGGGTAGGACCGGAGCCCTGGCCTTGAAAGGGACATTTTCTAGCTCTGATTCGTTTGAAGGATCGGGTATGGAGTGAAATATTACTGGATTCATATATCATTATCCTTATAAATTTCTTTTGCATGTTCTACAGAGATAATGCCTAGCACCCAATTCAACCGTATGGTAGTAGCCTCGGCCCACCCTACCGAGGATCAACAGAGCGCACCATATGCTGCTCAACCTTTGGAATCCACAACCGGAGTCACGTTGATCCCTTCGGGATCATCGTCGGCGGGAAATCCTCCCATCAGCTCCACTTGAGCGGTCACGATGACTCTTCGCTGCACGGGGGAGTCGTCTAGCGGCAAGGGACCCTCTCCGCGGGTGATAGAAGTGGTGGAGGAGGTGATAAAAGCTAAAATACGCTCTATGAGCTTAGCCAGTTTATATCGAATCGGGAACTACTCCCCTATCATTCCTAACATAATCAACTTGTTGTTGCAGTGAGCGGTTCAAGCGGAGAGGGTTCTCCCGAGCCCGAACCTTATAGAGAACATCTCTCTGCCACAGGTTCCCTAAGGTATGGAGAAACAAGCGGCCGAAGCTGAATCCCCAAAGTAGTTGAAATAGCTGAAGAAAGGCTGAACCTTGAGTCTTCCCTTAGGAAAGAGGAAACAATGGGTTCTTTTTGAAGGACCCTGCCCCGGGCCCCAGGACAAACTCTAATATGGAATTTTCCTTGGACCTGATGGACTAGGTGAAGAAGGGTGAAGAGAATGGCGTCTTGGAGGAACGCCTTTTTGGAAGATTTCCGTCTTACGGAAAGAAAAACTCTGACAATGTTCAGCCAGACATGTCAGGGGAGGAAATGGTTGAGGCATTCCTTAACCTTGCAAAAATGGTTAGTTCTACCCTTTAAACTGCTGGAAGGTTCGATTTTTCACACTTATTTTTGTGCAGATGTTGCGGAAAGGTTTTACGGCCGCTGTCACCGTTCATAAGAACCGAAGTGACCCATCGGTCCCCTAAGGAGTCCAAGATCAACTTGCCTGGGCTACGAGGCAAGTTGAAACAAAACAATGAGAGCTGGTATCAATCAGGGATGAGAGAGATAGGCTGAATAATGAGTTGCTAGGAGCGGGAACACAAATTTCCCTCTTAGAGACTCAAGTTTCTGAGCTGGACAGGAAGTATAAGGCAGCTCAGACAGAAGAAGAGTCCGCCAAATCCCGGATAGTGGATTTGGATGCAAAGGTGCCGGAAAAAGATGAAGAAATGAACCAAATCCAGGTTCGGGCCCAGAAGATACAGAATAAGTTGAACAAGCTTCTCCTTAGGGCCAAAGAAGAAAAGACTGGCTTGGAAGTGAATCTTTCTCAAACTCGCCCCGCAGCAGAGAGTTCGGTCCGGGAGGCTGTTCTGGGATTCGTTCATTCCCCATTGTTATTTGCATTAGCAGATAACATCAATTAGGGTTATACTGCTAAGTACCGGAGCAACATGCTAGATCAGGTTACAAAGCAGTTCGGGCTCTCTCCTAACGATGAGAAGTGAAAGTTGATCGATCCTTTGAAAAATGATGGAGATTTTAGGGTGATTCCTTCCTTGGAGGAGCCCGTTTTGGAGGACGATCCAATCTTCTCCTTTTTCGAAGAAATGGAGAGAACAGTCAACCAAAAGGTTGCTGACCAGGAAAAAGAGCTGAAATAGCTTGCGGCCAGGACCGGACCGAAGGAACAAGGGAATGAGGATAAAGAATAGGGGCAGATAGATTAGAAAAATATTCAATTTTTGTACCCCTATTTTTTTATTTCCTCATTCTTACTGAAATGATTAGTTCTTCCTTCTTCATTTTATATTTTTAGAGTTAGAATAAGATTAAAAAGAACTAAGTTCGGGTTCATTATAAATGATTAAGCTTGCTGGATGTAAACTCTTTCATTCCTTTCAATTTTCACTAAGTATAAGATCGGGGTTATTCGATAAGCGTAAGCTCTTCGGTCCCCATTTTTAACTTAGGTTGAGATTTGGCTAAGGTTGATAAGTTTGGATTTTTAAATGTATGTGAGGATCGCTCTTATTCCGTCATTGAGATCATGATAATGCTAAAACGACATAGCCCTGGTTCTTTATGAGTCCGATGACAAGCTTCGACCGATCCTCGGTTCTATATAAGTCCCGCGTCAGGATTTGGCCAAGCCCCGATTCTACATAAGTCCCAAGTCAAGCTTAAACTTGCACTTTGATTGACAAATTCCGACCCTTATTCGTTTTTCTCGTAGTAGATTACAGAAGCGTAAGGGTTGTTTCCGAAGGGTGAGGGCGTCCAATGGGATGTTTAGTTCGCAGTGAGTTCTGGGAGTTTTGTGATCCATCCTTAATACTCAACAAGTACAGAAGCATCTGACTCGTCATAACGGTCACTGCCCCTTGGGAGTTTTACATATGAATCACTACGGTCACCAGTTCAGACTCGTCCAAAAGATGCGACTTCGGGATCGATCAATCACATAGATAGAAACAATTTGTATAACCCCCATTTGTACTCTATCTATACTTAGAGAAACACATTTATGGTTTGGAATCGTCATTAGTAATCAAAGATTTACAAGAAATACCTCCTTAAATTCATGATACTCCAAGTTCGGGGGATCTCATAACTATCTAAAGTTTCCAACTTGTAAGCCCCAGCTTCCAATTTCTTTATAACTCGATAGGGTCCTTTCCAATTTCTGTTCAGCTTTCCGTCGTTCCTCTGAACACTTCTATGGACGAGGTCGCCTTTAGAGAATTCCCTTGTAGGACCTGTTTTTATGGGCCCGCTCCATGGTTCGTTGATAAGAGCACATTCGTGCGCAAATCGCATTTCTATTCTCTTCAATTATCTCGAGGTCCATCAATCTCCTTTCGCCATTCATATGCTCGTCATATTGAGTTATTCGAGGTGATCAGATGGTCACTTCATCCGAACTAACTGCTTCAGACCCATATACCAGTGAGAATGGAAATTCAAGAGTCGTGGAGTGAGGTGTAGTCCTATAGGCCCATTAAACCTCATAGATACGTTCGGGTCACTTTCCCCCAGATCTTCCAACTTAGTTTTCAATCCCTTCAGGATTACTTTGTTGGACACATCCGTGAGTTCGTTGGTTTGGGGATGAGCCACTGATGAGAAATGTTGGGTAATGCTCAATTTGATACAGAAATCTCGAACGGCCTTTCCGCAAAACTGGAGCCCGTTATCTGATACCAACGTTCAAGGTACCCCAAAGAGGCTTATGATGTGATGAGAACTTTAGGATCGGGTACCTTGTGATAGGTAAGGCCCAACAACCGTTGGGCCGATTCAAATAGTGAAAACGAATTCCTACAGCCCATTTACACACTTAAGGAAGAGCAGCCAGATATTCAATGAGAGGACCGAAGATAACCTTAACGAAATAAAGCGTTTTCTGCCAGCTGGCTCCTGTGTTCGGTACGAACGGTTACAGAACGGTTACCAACTCACGTTTTCCACGCTTCGGGCCTTCCCACGTTTACCACGCTTCGGGCCCGATCACGCAGACCACGCCTCGGTCCCAACCTCGTTTTACATCCCGCGATAACAACCTCTAACAAACCTGTCAGAGGCGGTTACAGAGCGTGATTTACACACGCTATAAACTCTATAAATACAGGGCAAGACGACGGAAATAGGAGGACCCTTTGGACGCGTAAGAACAGGCCGTTACCCTGCTGAAGTTCTTACTGCTTTCTTTTCCTTTTCATTTTCATTAAGCCTCTGTTGTATTCCTTACGAATTATTTGATTAAGTGAACAGGCTAAGAGTATAATCTACTCTTAGTCAAGTGGTTTTCACCCCAATTCCTGGGGTTTCCACTATACATCGATGTGCCATCGTTTATTTCTAGCTTTTAATCGTTTCCCGCAACAATAACAAATCAGAACCGAGTTCGTTTGTTAAACGAACCGGACGACTGTTGGTACACCCTAAAAAGGGACCATAACAGTTTGGTGCCATCCGTGGGGACGATTCTCTAATCCCATTTGAGTTTTCTACCAGGGATAGGATAATCAAAGTCATGGCGACTGGAACTTCGACCAATGATAGTGACGTGCTTCCCGACAGTCTCCCAGCACTATCATTCACTTTACAGGATCTGGAAGCTGTCGTCAGGAAGGTGGTACTGGAAATTATGTCGGAGAAAAGTGGAACAGAACCACCGGCTGTATCAAGCCCTGTTCCCAAAAGCAGAGGATACGAGAGTGATCCTGATTAGCGCAGTACTGACGATGAATAAATCATCAGGCGTGGCGTAACAATGAGGAGGCCTAGATATCGGTCTACTCCTCCTCCCCCAGCCAGAGCTCTAACTCCCGCTCCTGGAAATGATCATGAGCAGATGCAGCGACGAATTGATGAGCTCACCAGGGAGTTGGAGAGCATGCGTGCGCTAAGGGATTGCGAACCTAATCTGGGACGCAATCCTGGTTTATTTAACAGGGCCATGGAGGCCCCAATCAGGAGAAGTAAGGATGATGACTAGTGGCATAATTTGCATGCGATCCAGGCATCATCTCATCAATCTGAAGGCGTATCAGCCGCCTTGGGAGATTTGATGCTTCCTTTTTCTGAAGAGATCTGGGCGGCAGTCCCAGATCGGCATTATCGCAACCCCGAGGGGTTGCCGACATTTCGTGGTGATGGTGATCCAATCGATCACGTTGCCGATTTCGAATTGCGCATGGGAAGGGTTTGGGCCTCAGATTCACTAAAGTGCCGCATCTTCGCTGCAGGATTACATGGCGATGCCCGAACGTGGTTCAAGAATTTGCCGGCCCGGTCCATACAGTCGTATGGCGGATTTATTTTGGCCTTCTCTGAGTAATTTGCTCCAAATGTAGGACCGCCCCGAAGCAGGCAGGAACTATATCAGCTGAAATATATCCCGGCAAAAATGAGTCTTCGGACCTTCATTGAGAAATTCAACAGGACTGCCCAGGGTATCAAGCTCGAGCTCCTGGATAAAATCGATATTCTACAGAAGGTCCTAGGACCGTACGGCCATTCGGCCAGTTTGGTAAAAAGCTACCATCCACCTCGGGAAAACTTCTTAAGAAAATCAACAAGTATATTAAGGTGGATGAAGCGCTGGGGCTTGGTTATCGGAAGCCTATCGGGAATTCTGAGCCCGCAGGTGATCATAGGGTTTCCTACCCTAAGAAACAGTCGCGAGAAGTAGCGGATGTGAGTGAAAAAGACGTCCCCCTGAAGCAGGAGGACAATCGGGTGTATTGCGAGCTTAATCATAATCGCGATCACCTGACCTTGAAGTGTCCGCTGTTGAAAGAGACAGTAGCGGCAATGAATAAAGAAAAGCCCGACCGAAACGGTCAGAAGGGCAAGCGAGCAGAATCCCCCCGAAGGGGCCACCAAGGTGACGATCGTCACAGGCCGCGGGGAAGAGATAATCTGGGACAACCCCGAAACTATAACGATCGGACGGAGGACCGAAGGTCTTCTCCGCCAGAACAAGAAAAAGGCCAACACGGTCGCGAGAACCGTGGTCAGTGCCGAAGAAGAAGATGGCGTGGCCGCGGCGGTAGAGCCCCGTAGAACGAGGGTGGAAGACAGGAGCATGCCGCTCCACCACCTGCGGTAACTGGTGCCCAACCTCCTCAAAATGAGGTGGCACTGAGAGAAGTGGCCGGAGATATTTATGTTATCTCCGGTGGTTTGAAAATAAATGAATCGGTCTGGGAGTGAAAGAAGACTGCGCGCGGAGACTCTGCTGAGAGCTCCGAATCTGTGGCGCTGGTGAAGTATGATCCCATGGAACGGTCCTCCTTCTTCAGAGAGGACATCACTTTCACCCCGGGTGATCGGGAAGGGATCATGGATCCATGTGACGATCCCCTTACCATCACTGGGATCATCGGGAATCGTCGTTTCCATAAAATTTTAGTGGATACTGGGGCTTCGTGCAATCTAATGAAGCGCGAGGTCGCCGACATGTTGGGAGCTGCTGCTCACGATATCACGATCGCTAACATCACTCTTTGGTCTTTCGACCAAAGGAGCGTTATTCCTTGGGGGAAGATGTGATTCCCGGTTACCCTTGGAGAGTCATCCAAGGACCGGTCGGAAGGCCTGGAATTCATTATCGTTGAAGTCGACTTGGCTTACAACGCTGTCATCGGACGGACCGGCCGCAGTAAGTTCGAGGCGGTCCCTTCTACTTATCATATGATGCTCAAATTCCCCTCCATTCATGGAGTTATTTCTGTTAAGGGGGATCAGAAAGTAGCTAGACAATGCTACATGAGCTTGTGCCGAACTTTGGCACCGGTTAAAAGGGCCCGGGTGGATCTGCTGGAAGAGCTGCCGCACTCGAGGCAAGCAATGGAACCCGTAGGGTTCAAATTGATTAACCTGGTTGAGGATGGCTCAACCAAGACAACTCGCATCGGGGCTCATTTAGCCCCTGACTTTGAGAAAGAACTAATCCACTTGCTGAGAAGCCATGTGGATATATTTTCTTGGACCCCGGATGATGTTCCGGGAATTGACCGATCCGATAGTGAACATCGGATCAACACTGAGACAGGAACGAAGCCCGTTAGACAAAAAAGGAGACGCTATTCTCCTGAGAAAATCAAGATTATCCGGGCCGAAGTGAATAAGCTGCTACGGTCGGGATTTATCAGAGAAATCCACTATACTGAATGGGTTGCAAACCCAGTGGTGGTTTCCAAACCGGATGGGAAATGGCGAATGTGCATCGACTTCACCGATTTTAACAAGAGCTGTGAATCAGACCCTTTCCCTCTGCCGCACATCGACCGACTGGTAGATGCTGTTTCTGGTAGCACCATGATGAGTACCATGGATGCTTATTCTGGGTATCATCAGATCTTCTTAGCTGAGGAAGATCAGAAGAAATCATCATTCATGACCGAAGATGGAGTTTATTGTTATGTGGTTATGCCATTCGCTCTCAAAAATGCTGGAGCAACATACCAAAGGTTGGTCAACAAAATCTTTAGAGAATTGATCGGCCATATGATGGAAGTGTATGTTGACGATATGATTGTTAAATCTATGAATGATGAAGACCACCTTTCTTATTTGTCTCGTTGTGCCGAAAATATAAGCTTAAACTAAATCCAAACAAATGCTGCTTCGGGATCCGAAGTGGAAAATTTTTAGGATATTATGTTTCAAAGAAAGGCATAGAGGTCAATCCTGAAAAGGTGCAAGCTATCATTGATATGCAACCTCCGAGAAACAAAAGAGAGTTTCGAAGGCTTACTGGCCGACTAGCCGTGCTGAGCAGGTTTATTTCGAAATCCACATACTGGGTCTTACCTTTTTTCAGAGTGCTAAGAAAAGCAAGCCATATGGATTGGATCGAAGAATGCGATCGGGCCTTCTCCGAGCTAAAGACTTATTTAAGCACTCCCCCGGTGATGGTAAGTCCAACTTGTGATGAACCTTTGGGGTTATATCTTGCGGTATCCGAAGTTGCCGTCAGCGCAGCTCTAGTGACCATACGAGATGACATTTATAGACTTATTTATTATGTCAGTCATTCTCTAGTATCTACTGAAACCAGGTATTCCACCTTGGAGAAATTCATGCTAGCTTTGAATAAAGTTGTACCCAAGTTGAAGCATTATTTCGAAGGCCGATCGTTCTATGTCTATACGGATCAGCCTCTGAAAGTACTCCTTAAACAGAAGGATTTGAATGAGAGATTGGCAAAATGGACTATCAAATTCAGCGTTATGCATCTGGAATTCCTGCCCCGAAGGGCAATCAAAGCTCAGGTTCTAGCTGATTTTGTGGTTGAAATGACCCGATCGGCCATTTATCTTGACCAAGAGGAGGATCGATGGACGATCCATGTAGATAGATCAACCTTCGGGAGAAGAGGAGCGGGCATTACCACGACAACGGTACAAGGTGATCTTATTCATTCTGCATTCAAATTTTTCTTTGCTAGAACAAATAATGTGGTAGAATATGAGGCAGTATTATCAGGAATGGCCCTGGCTCGAAAAATGGGAGTTAGCAGAGTACGAATGTTCTCAAACTCGAAGTTAGTAGTAGAACAGTTTGCAGGGAGATTCGAAACACATGATCCGATGATGAAATTGTATTGCGCTAAAGTTCTGGAGTTATTCAAGAATTTCAATGAGTTCTCTCTTGGCCATGTGCCACGAGAACAAAACAAGGTTGCCGATGCACTCGCCAGATTAGCTTCGGGCATACCCGACATAGAGCCAAGCACTATTTCGGTCCATATTCAGGACCGACCTTCGGTCGAGATTTCAGTGACCGAACAGTCTATCGAAGAGATCGGGGCTCTATGCCATGAACTCCAGGGTTTAAACATTAACGCTACTCAATCTCCGGGAGAACCCAATTGGATAGACTCCTTTATTAAATACCTCTCAAACGGATATCTCCCTGAAGATAAGTCTGCAGCCAGGAAAATAGAGGTCCAGGCTAAGAGATTTACCTTAGTCGACGGACGCTTGTTTAAAAAGAGTTTTGAGGGCCCGCTTCTACGATGTTTATCTCCTATTGAGGCTGAAGCCGTCATGTGAGGTCCCCTCGGGGGTGCGAGAGAGAGGGCACCTTAGGCGAATCCCTACATCGGCTATAGACGGGGAACGATCGTATGTTAAGTATAATGATTCGTCTTCCATTGCACGAGGCATTTTCCCAAGCAAAGTGGCAAGCGGAACGTTAGAACTGGAAAGTTAAGCGTGCTCCCCCTGGAGCAATTCAGGGATGGGTGACCTACTGGGAAGTGTGGGGGCTAGGGAAAAAGTAAAACCGTGAGGACTAGGTGGATGTCATTAGGGTCAGCCTAGTCCAAAGCGGACAATATCGTGCAAGCGGAAAGGCGGATCGTTAAACGTCATGATTTATGTTCATGAAGGGATATGCGACATTCATTCAGGGGCTCGATCTTTATACCACCGCATTATTAGATCCGGGTATTTTTGGCCAACATTGCTCGCTGATGCCAAGCAATACACTAAGCGTTGCGCCATATGTCAATACCACGCTCCACTCCCGCAATTTCCTGGGGCTCCTCTATCGATTACCCCATCTCCTTGTCCGTTTGACAGATGAGGGATCGACATCCTCAGACCTTTTCCCCGGTCCATAGGGCAAAGAAAATTTTGTATCGTAGCGGTGGAATATTATTCGAAGTGGATCGAAGCAGAAGCCGTAGCCATTATCTCAGAAAAAGTGGTCAGGCACTTCATATGGCGAAATATTGTGAGCCGCTTCGGGGTTCCCCGAGCGCTCGTATCTGACAATGGGACTCAGTTCCGTGGAAAAAGCATACGGGATTTATGCACCAAGTTGGGCATCGTTCAGCATTTCTCATCAGTAGTCCATCCTTAGACCAATGAACTTACGGAAGTATCTAACAAGGTTATCGTGAAGGGATTGAAAACCAAGTTAGAAGACTTTGGGGGTAAATGGCCCAACACATCTATGAGGTCCTGTGGGCATACCGAACCACACCTCGCTCAACAACCCAGGAATCACCTTTCTCATTGGTGTATGGGACCGAAGATGTTAGCCCGGTGGAGGTGTCCATCCATTCACCTCGGATATCTCAATACGATGAGCATATGAATGGTGAAAGGAGGTTATTGGACCTCGAGATGATCGAAGAAAAGAGAGATGCAATTTATGCACAGATGCGCGCTTATCAGCGAACTATGGAACGGGCCCATAACAAGCGAGTCCTCCCAATAGAATTCTTTGAAGGCGATCTCGTCCTCAAAAGCATTAAGGTGTACAGGAACGTTGGAAAGCTGGACAGAAATTGGGAGGGACCGTATCGAATATCGAAGAAATTGGAATTAGGTGCGTATAAACTCGAAACATTGGATGGTATAAAAGTCCCAAGAACTTGGAATGTCATGAATTTAAGGCGATATTTCTTCTGAAATTTCGATTAATGTGTTTGACTCAATAAAAAATTCCATTAAACGTAAGTAGAAAACAAATAAGTACAAAATAAACTATTTCTAATATAATGATGGACCGATCTTGGAGTTGATTGACTTAGGACGAATCTGGACTGGTGACCGAAGCTTCTTGTCCGCAAGGCTCCCAAGTTGTAGTGACCGCTCTGACGAGTCAGATGCTCCTGCACTTGCCTAGCCCCATGGATGAGTTGTGATTCTCCCAGGATTCATTATGAACTAAAACATTCCCTTCAACGGCATTCAGTCTTTAGGGATGGCTTTTTGTACCTATGAAATCTACTACAAAGGGATGATAGTCAGCATATCGAAACATAATATCGGTCCTNATATATATTGTAAGTTTCATAACAAAAATCATGATTGTCTTTAATTTAATTGTAAAGTGAAAGCAATATATATATAAATACATCTATAGCCATTTTTCATTAACCCATTTTCCCTTATACTTTATATTAACTTGATAAATTTCTTGCAAATGCGAGTTGTCACATTTTACCCACCTTAAACGGAGTATAATCGTCGAAATCCATACTTTAATCCTTATCGGGTTAAATTCTGATCTACTCGATCACGAATTATTCGGGTTATTACATCCTACCCACCTTATAACAAGTTTCGTCCTCGAAACTCAATCATCTTAAGGTTCCTATAAACCTTAATTCACTATCATTCATTTGGGCGTACACTACCATTTATATCTTATTTCTCTTCTTCCAGTGTAGTTTATAATCCTTATTGTTTCATATTATATTCTATTCTGGTTAATGGAACTCTCAACCTCTTCTCCTACTTGGCTTTTCATTGTTCACTTCCTATTACAATGCCTTGTATCCCGATTACATCGTCTTTTCTTTATTCATTCCATATCTCCAAGCATTTTGAGTTTGGCTCGTATCTTAATAACAAATTTCATCCTGTTCCAATACCCTTTCCTATTTCTTATTATTGTTGTATATAGAAACTCTTTTTTCAAAATCGATCCGTTAATTCTCGCATTCTAAAACATTCACTTAATGAAGACTTCTGATAATTCACTCAAACCTCTTCCATTTCCGAATACACGATTATCCAAATAGTCTATATGACGATTTGTCCAATACCCATTTTGTATCTATTACACCAATTATGCAATACACAACCTATTCCCTTCATGCCACCGCAACTACTTGCCTTGCAACCCTCTTCGACTACATCTCCATGTACAGCCCTAAAATCATGCAAGTCCACCCCACACCTTTCCTCCTCAAAACTCAACACGGCCGTTCTCTTACAATTCCATAGCCCAACTCCTCCCCACACATGCGGCACTCCCTCCCGTCTTTATCTTAATACTAATTATTTATGCTAAATACTTTTCTAATTTCATGTTGACCTCTACTTCATTTATTTGTCACATTGTTACCCTATATTAAATAATAACTATTGATCATGAAATAAGATTAATAAAAAAACATTTTATAGCACTTTCGATATTTTTGTTGATTCTCGATTTACATATGTTCTCACCCTCATTAGTTATCCGACCTTGCAAAATATAATATACCTTATTTTATGGTTAAGATAATCATTCTCTTATATTACATTTAAATTCAGTTTCCTAATATATTCTCTTTTCATATTTTTTTTAATAAATAATATCCACTAACTTCACAATTTTGTGAATGATCAGATTCTCACATCCTTCCCACCTTAAAATAAGTTTCATCATCGAAACTCGCCGTTAGCGTATTAAACTCATTTTCTTTCTAGTTTCTCTAAATATTAAACTCTTTTTTTTTCTTTGTAGCGTCTCTAAATTTTCGGGTGATTACATTCTACCCACCTTAAAATGAGTTTCGTCTTCGAAACTCGAACATCTTAATAGTCGTATTAACTTCCTTACAATTCATTTGATTCTCTTAATTTCAATATTCATCGATTAATATCTTCTACTTATTGATTACATATCTTTGAGCATCGAAACTTCTCATATCCTTTTTCTAATGGTCATATTTTAGCCCCCAATTCTTTGGCGTCTCCAAATCACTTTCACTCCCTTATCAATAAGGTACCAAGTCATTATTTCCTCGACATCGGTTTAACATCTTTAGTATATCACCCATCTATCACTCGGCTTACTATAATTCACTACTCACTTGTCAAATCATTTAAATCCCCTACTTTCCCTTACCAACAATCATTGCCCTTTTCGTCTCTCTTATTGTTTCGCATCTCCACAACTAGTCCTAGTGTTAACATTCATCCGTAAACAATTTTACCTTCTAAAGACCTTTTTCCTTGGTTTGCCCATAAACTAATTCAATCCATACACATCTTATCAATATAATTATTTCGACAACTAATATCAACATTCATCTCGTATTTCATACATCTCCTCTACTCTAGAAATAGGCATGACTCAACTCAACATGTCTTACACACTCTTCACTTTATCCTTCCTATGGTCGGCTGTACCACTTAACTTAATAACGAAACTTGACACAAACCTTACTTCAAATGAATCTACTAAACTTTTCACGACCGCTCCAATACCAATTTAGTATTGGAGTTTTGCTCCGATACCAAATGTAACGACCCGCCTTTCCGCTTGCACGATATTTTCCGCTTTGGACTAGGCTGACCCTAATGACACCCACCTAGTCCTCACGGTTTTACTTTATCCCTAGCCCCCACACTTCCCTGTGGGTCACCCATCCCTGAATTGCTCTAGGGTGAGCACGCTTAACTTTCCAGTTCTAACGTTCCGCTTGCCACTTTGCTAGGGAAAAAGCCTCGTGCAATGGAAGACGAATCATTATACTTAACATAAGATCGTTCCCCGTCTAAAGCTGATGTAGGGATTCGCCTAAGGTGCCCTCTCTCTCGCACCCCCGAGGGGACCTCACACTCCGGTCCTACCCGCAACACCTATTTCTATCAATCTTTTCTCCCGAAGCATATCTATTCGCCTAAGGCGTGCTTCGGGAGGAGGGAACATCGCAAGCGTATTTGCGGTGTCTGTGCGGGAGGGGTTGAACCTACTTCGGTCCAACTGACCTATGCGTGGGTGGGTGAGGCGCGGCCATACTTTCAACAGATCCTCTTTGGGGACTGTTATCCACACATAGCAGGCCTCCCACGCATGGAGAGATTCTTCCTTATCTACAATAGCGCACTCTTTGGTGCGCACAGCTATATAATATAACTTGCGGCAACCTAATAGACCATTCCCCTTTCGGGATCCTACCAAGAACAGGTTAAAGAAGTGTTCTAGGGTCGGGGCCCGATTCTGTTGGTAACAATAAAAAATGAACGCTATTATATACACATAACTGCCCGGGAACAACGCAAAAGTGGGGCAGTGAATCTCTTTAAGTACGGCCGCTACAAATGGATGTAGCGGAAAACGAAGCCCGCACTTTAGAGAGGCGTAACCTATGTTTTAAAACCGGTCATTTTTATCGAACCGTTAAATGTCTGGTTCACTAAGAACCGGTTCAAACCGTGGTTCGAACCGGTTTGAACCGCAAAACTTTGAAAAGATTTAATTGTATCATAATTTTCATAAAATTATGAACCATTGCCAATTAAGCATCGTACTCATGAACCATTGCAAATTAAGCATAGTACTCATGAACAACTCATGAACAACTCGAAAATCAAGTATCATTGTCATAGAATAAGATAAAATATAAAAACATCAAGCACATATCAGCATCCATACTTTTTCAATCCTCTTGGAATGATGTGAATCTCAAAGTTCCAAAATCCGGTAATGATCCTAAAATTGAATAGAAGTAAAACGAAATGTTAGTATGCGAACCACATAATAATCATGAAATGTTATATGTAGAAAATTATATCTTCATAAACTTCATCCTCGTTCTCATAAGTTGGAGGTTCTATTTCTTCGGACAGTATCACATCTATATCTTCAACGTCATCTAATGAATCTACCAAATTCCCTGAAATCCATGCACCAATATCCTTTATATCATCAAGATCAATTGGACAAAGATGTTCATTGTTCGAATGCCATCTGCAATGATTGGTTTCATAGTTAAACGATGAATAATAATAACAAGAATTCTGGTAAACAAAAAAAAGAATAAGTTAGTTAAATAAACATCATAATTTAAATGATTACGTGTCTTTAAATTTCCGATTGTAGCGCACAAACACTAGAGCATTCAACCTTAAATGTTCTAATTTGTTCCTTTTTTTCGTATGAATTTGATCAAACACTTTCCAATTCCGTTCACAACCTGAGGATGAACTTGTTTGACCAAGAATCTTAATAGCAATTTTTTTCAACTCAGATGCACTTCCACCGAACAACTGCCACCAATCAGCTAAAAATATAAAATAAATTAGAACACAAATGTAAATTTAATATGGATAAATGAATTGATTGCGAAGTAGCAATTTTTAAACAAACCTGGTTGATGTTTTTGGTTTTGGCTAGCTTCTATGGCAATAGGGCGTCCGAAACTTTTCAGTTTATTACGAAATAACTTTATCTCTTCCAAGTACACATTGATATCCACTGTTCCTTTCTTAGTAATGACATCCAAAACATCATCCATTACGGATTCTATCTTTGCATGATGGTTTGAATCATATTGAAATTGAGGATTGAGCCAATAAGCAGCGGCATGAAGATCTTTTTTGAATTTTGTAGCCCAACAAATTTCAAGAATTGTAATGAATGGTGCGTATAGTGTTTTATCATTTTCAAAAGTGGACATAATTGCTTTTTTAACTCTATCTATGCTATCATAGAGATATCCAATATTTGGCTTCTTGTCACCATCAACCAACCTCAATATTTTCATCAATGGTTCTAATGCTTTGACGATAATTAAACAATCATTCCAAAATCCATCACTTTTCACTATTTTTTTGAACTCTAGACCTAACTCTCCTTTTCCTAAGTTTGACAAAACAAATTCTCTATGAAGGGCTAATGCCTCGAGGTCCTCTCGACGTTGAACAAAGCTTCGTAAAGCAATGAAAGTCGTGCCAAATCTAGTCTCTGTTGGTCTGACTATTTCTCTCCAACTATTTCTCTTTATCAACCATGCAAGCCACTGAATATGATTATATACAAACTTAGAAACCTTGGATGCTTGTTCAACAACTTCTCTAATGCATCGTAATTTTCCTATATCTTTCATCATCAAATTGATGCAATGTGCAGCACATGGAGACCAAGTAATTGAACCATAATGTTCTTCAATTAGACGTCCCGCAGCTACATAATTTGCTGCATTATCTGTGACAATATGAACAACATGTTTTTCTCCAACCCACTCAATCACATCTCGAAACAAATAAAAAAGAAGTTGTGCATTCTTGCATTTATCAGACACATCAACTGATTTATAAAAAATAGTTCCACGAGGACTGTAAACTAAGAAGTTAATAAGTGATCGTGATCTTCCATCAGTCCAACCATCTCCCATCAATGTACAACCTACCTCTGACCATCCAAGTCGAATAGTATCAATCCAAATCTGCAATTCTTGTTTGGCATTTTTCAATAAAGGTACACGTAACTCATGATAAGATGGGGGTTTGAATCCATCTCCTAACACCGACACTGCCTTTATCATAGAGTGAAAATATGGAGACCTGCAACAATTAATAGGAATAGATGTATCATAGAAAAACTTTGCAATTTCAGAATTAGCTTTTTCCACAGCTTCTTTCCCAATCCAAAATTTTTTAAGAGTTGGTTGGACTTTTACTCCTTTTCCTTTTGATGGTCTACTACCACTTGAATCTTTAGTATTAATTTCACCTATTTCTTCAACATCCTCGCTATTCGGGTAATAATCTTCTAAGAAGTTTCTTAGGTCAATTGATGCACGTCTTTTATTTGAAAACCCTTCAAGTAAGGATAATTCCATTTCTTTTCTCACCTCATTATTCACTTTCGAACATGCTATTACATCCCCTTTTTTGCCCGCAATATGTGTTTTATACTCTATGAATCCCTCCTCCATAGAATTTTTTATTGCATAATACACAACACAAAACTTGACGACCATCCTCAACTAGTTGAATAACATAATTCCAAGCTGGATCAGTTCTCGCACGATTCACAGATGTAGTTTGAGAGGAAATGATATTTTCCGGAACACTATCATTGCTTTCCATATCCTTTAGATCAATAATTAAAGTAAATCAATGCAACACACTTGAATCTATAATAAAACATACATTTAATTGTTCAATTTCCAAAACAAATCAAGGTAAGTATGGAGTAATACAACAAACAGCAACATAAAATTGAAATTTATGAATGAATACAAAAATTCACCAAAACATACTAGTTTCAAAATTGAATATCTACCAAAAACATTAATTCCAACTCCAATAAATAATATAAATTATTAATTTAATTTACCCAAAACATAAGAAAATTAAGATAAAATTTTTTGGTTAAAATGAGTAAATAGCAAATGTACCGGAACAACTCAAGGATTTCAAGTCAAAGATTTCTCTTTGCTGCTGTGGATCTTGCTTGCGGCTGGAGCCTGGAACAAGATAACAGGTTTGAAATGTCGGAGCAAGATTGTGGGGGAGATAAGTGCGCAGCGTGAAAATAACGCGAAAAGTTCGAAACCTAAAAACTTAAAAAATAAGAAACTTCACGTTGAACCGAGCCGTAAAAAAACTGATTCGCGGTCGAACCGGTTCCACCGGCCGGTTCGACCGCGATTTGAAAACATAGGGTGTAACTGACCGGAATGGCTGATGCCGGCACATTCATTTCCGCCGGAAGGAAACAGGGAATATCTTCTAGTCCCTTCCAGATAGGGTAATGTGCCGGAATTGAAAACCTAGACCTAAACTTTTCAATTTCCAACTGAGACATAGAAGGGTAGCGCATTTTGTGAGGAGCCATGAGTGTATACCTTAGGAAAAACGGATTGAAAGAGGGTTGGACGTAAAATCGATTGAGGGCACAGAGAGCTTGCTGCAATTTCTCCTTCACGATAATGACGGTGAGGAGAAACAGTGCCCAGAATCCCGATTTAAATATTAATCTCCCAGCCAATGGTGTGCCGCCACGTAATACTGCCCAAGACAGCGACAGTACGGAGCGCACTCATCACGCCTCTTGAACTATCGAATGTGAAGAGGCACGGGTCGAGATATTAATATTTAAAGGATAACAAAGATAAAAATATAACTTAAATATACGTTATTAAGTTTCAAATGTAATTGGCTCATACACTAATGGAAAGATCGGTCCCCTGGACTCTCACTGTCTACAGGTACAGTCTCTTGTTCTCATGAATGTGCAAACATCATGTGATCGGTCTTGTATCACCTCTGCGATTGGCAATCAAGCCCAAGGGGCTAGTGATGAGAACTTTAGGATCGAGCACCTTGTGATGGGTAAGGCCCAGCAACCGTTGGGCCGATTCAAATAATGAAAACGAATTCCTACAGCCCATTTACACACTTAAGGAAGAGCGGCTCGATATTCAATGAGAGGACCGAAGACAACCTTAACGAAATAAAGCGTTTTCTGCCAGCTGGCTCCTGGGTTCGGTCCGAACGGTTACCAACTCACGTTTTCCACGCTTCGGGTCTTCCCACGTTTGCCACGCTTTGGGTCCGGTCACGCAGATCATGCCTCGGTCCCAGCCTCGTTTTACATCCCGCGATAACAACCTCTAACAAACCTATCAGAGGCGGTTACAGAGCGTGATTTACACACGCTATAAACTCTATAAATACAGGGCAAGACGACGGAAATAGGAGGACCCTTTGGACGCGTAAGAACAAGCCGTTACCCTGCTAGAGTTCTTACTGCTTTCTTTTCCTTGTCATTTTCATTAAGCCTCTATTGTATTCCTTACGAATTATTTGATTGATTAAACAGGCTAAGAGTATAATCTACTCTTAGTCAAGTGGTTTTCACCCCAATTCCTGGGTTTTCCACTATACATCGATGTGCCATCGTTTATTTCTAGCTTTTAATCGTTTCCCGCAACAAAAACAAATCATAACCGAGTTCGTTTGTTAAACGAACCGGACGACTGTTGGTACCCCCTAAAAAGGGACCATAACATGATGTTTCTCCATAAGAAATGTTTCACAACTTTCTCTGAAATTATGGCCACCGCTTCTGCTTCAATTCACTTGGTATATTACTCTACTACCATAATGCAGAATTTCTGTTGCCTACTGATCGAGGGAACAGTCTCAGAATATCAATTCTCTATCTGTCAAACGGCATGGGAGCGGGGTCACCGATAGGGGAGTCCCTGGCTGCTACGGAACAAGAGCATGATACTGACAAACAGCACAGCGTTTAGTATATTTCTTGGCATCTTCAAGCAGTGTTGGCAAAAATACCCGGCTCTAATAACGCGATGATATAATGATCGAGCCCCATAGTGGATACTCTATATTCCTTCATGAACATAAATCATGATAGCTTCGGCTTCAATAGGAGACAAACATCACAAGAGGGGTCCCTCGAAACTCTTTTTAAACAATCTTCCATCGCTTAAGACATACATTTTAGCTCGGAATTCAATCTTTCTTGCCTCAGACGTGTTCTTAGGAAGATAGCCATTATTCATATATTTGATAAAAGGATCCATTCATGTGGGTTCCCCGAGAGATTCAGTGGCATCAATTTTCAAGCCCTGAAATTTATGGCATAAGCCTCGATTTCGTCAATTGACTGTTCGGTCATCGATATCTCGAATGAATGTCGGTCTTGAATGTAGACCAATATAGTGTCCGGTCCTATGTTTAGTATACTTGCGGCCAATCTGGTCAGCGCGTCAGCAACCTTATTCTGTTATCGTGGCACATGATCAATGATGGCATAAACTTTCTCAGGATTAACCTCTACGCCTTTTTCATAAACGTAATATCCTACGAACTTTCTGATTCGGATAGCGAAGTAGCACTTGTTCGGATTTAATTTAAGCTTATATTTGCAGCACATTTTGAAACAGTGAGACAAATATGAAATATGGTCTTCATCATTCATGGATTTGACAATCGTATCATCAACATACACTTCCACATATGGCCATCAAATCTCTAAAGATTTTGTTAATCAATCTCTGTTATGCTGCTCCAGCATTCTTTAATCAATCTCTGACCACATAGCAATAGACACATCTTCGGTCATGAAGGCCGACTTCATCTGATCTTCTTTAGCAAGGAAGATCTGATGGTATCCGGAGTAAGCATCCATAGTACTCATTATCTGTTGTCACTAGCAACATCCACCAATTGGTCGATATGTAACTTATTAACATTAGTAAGCAGGGGGAACGGATCAGATTCACATCCTTATTAACATCGGTGAAATCGATACACATTCTTCAATTCCCGTCTGCCATGGAAACTACCACCAGGTTTGCGAACCATTCTGTATATTGTATTTCTCTAATAAATCCATATCACAACAACTTATTTACTTCCGCCCAGATTACTTCAATCTTTTCGGGAGAGTAACGTCTCCTCTTTTGCCTGATGGACTTGGCTTCGGGCGCAGTGTTGATTCGATGCTCACTTTCGGATCGGTCAATCCCTTGAACATCATCCCGGGTCCATGCAAATATGTCCACGGGGCTTCTCAACAAGCGGACCAGTTCTTCTTCAAAAGATGGGGCCAGGTGTGCTCCGATGTGAGTAGTCTTGGTTGAATCCTCTTCAACCAAGTTGATCAGTTTGAACCCGATGGGTTCCATTGCCTGCCTCGGGTGTGGTGGTTCTTCCAGTAAATCCACTCGGGCCCTCTTAATCGGTGCCTAAGTTTGGCACGAGCTCATGTAGCACTATCTTGCTACGGTTTGATCTCTTTTCACATATATAATTCCATTCGCGGAGGGAGTTTAAGCATCATATGATAGGTAAAAAGGACCGTTTCAAACTTACTGAGCCCGGTCCGCCTGATAATGGCGTTATAATCCAGGTCAACTTCCACAACGATGAATTCTAGGGTCTCCGTTGGGTCCTTGAACTGATCTCCTAAAGTAATCGGGAATAAAATCTTCCTTCATGGAATGACGCTCCTCTGGTCAAATTCCCAGAGGGTGATATTAGCAATAGGGAAGTCGTGATCAGGAGCACCCAACATTTCGGCTACTTCGCGCTTCATCATATTACACGAATCTCCGGTGTCCACCAAGATCATGTGGACCACGACGATTGACAATAATTCCGGTGATGATGAGGGGGTCATCACACGGATCAGTGAAACCTTCCCGATCAATCGCGGTAAAGGTAATGGTGTCCTCGTAAGAAGAGGACTGCTCAGTAACATCGTACTTGATTAGCGCCATAGATTCAACACTCTCCTCAGAGTCCCTGCGCGCTACCCTCTTTCGGTCCCGGACCGATTCATTAATCTGAATTCCAAGATAGATAACATAAATATCTCCGGCCATTGTGCGCTCTTGTGGAACAACCTCATCTTACGGAGGTTGTGTCTCTGCTGCGACGAGGGGAGGAGGAGGATTCTCGTGTCTCCCTCCTTCATTTTTGTGGCGTTCGACCACCCTGACCCCGGAAACGTCTTCTTCAACCCTGCCCACGATTCTCTCGACCGTGAAGGCCCCTTTCATATTCTTGCAGAGGGGACCTTCGGTCCTCCGCTCGATCGTTATATTTTCAGGGCTGCCCCTGATTATCCCTGCCCAGCGGCCTATGACAATCGTCACCTTGGCGGCCCCTACGGGGAGAATCAGCTCATTTGCCCTTAGAATCACTCTGATCGGGCTTCTCTTTGGTCATCGCCGCTACTATCTCCTGCAGTAGCAGGCATTTCGGCGTCAGGTGATCGTGTTTATTATGCAACTCACAATACACCCGTTTATCCTCCCTCTTCGGGAGAGCATTCTTCTCAGTCACAGCACCTACTTCTCGGGACTGTCTCTTATGGTACGCAACCCTATGATCACATGCGGGCTCAGAATTCTCGCGAGGCTTTCTGTAGTTCGGTCACATCACTTCATCCACCTTAATATATTTATTGATTTTTTGCAGAAGCTTTCCAATGGTGGATGGGGAAATCTTCACAAGACTGGTCGAGAGGCCACACGGTCTTAAGACTTGCTGCAGAATGTCGATCTTATCTATGAGCTCTAGCTTAATACCCTATTGGTTTTATTAAACTTCTCCATGAAGGATCGGATACTCATCTTTGCTGGGATATATTTCAACTGATATAGTTCTTGCTTGCTTCGGGGTGGTCTTACATTCGGTGCAAACTACTCAGAGAAAGCCAAGAAAAATCCTCCATACGACTATATGGATCTGGCTGGTAGGTTTTTATATCAGGTTCGGGCATCGCCTTGCAAACTTGCCACGAATATGCGACACTTCAGTGAATTTGAAGCCCGAACCGTTCCCATTCTTAATTCGAAATCTGCAACGTGATCGATGGGATCTCCGTCGCCTCTAAATGTCGGGATAATGTCAATCTGATACTGCCGCCCAGATTTCTTCAGAAAAAGGGAGCATCAAATCTCCCAAGGCGGTAGAGACATCGCCAGATTGCTGGGATGACGTTTGGGCATCATGCAGATTATGCCACCAATCATCATCCTTACTCCGCTTAATCCGGGCCTCCATGGCCTTATAGAATAATCCGGGATTCCACCCAAGATTAGGCTCCAAATCCCTCTGAGTACGTAGTGTTTCCAACTCTCTGGTGAGGTCGTTAATACGCTCTTGCATGCGTTCCCGATTAGTCCCTGGAACGGGGGTTGGAGCTCTGATTGGAGGAGGTGGGATAGATAGATATCTAAGCCTCGTCATGGTTACTCCGCGCTTAATAATCTTCTATTCATCGGAGTTGCGTATTTCAGGGTCACTCTCGTGCCCTCTGTTTGTGAAAACATGGCTAGTAACAGCCGGTGGTTCTATTCCACTTTTCTCCGACGTAATCTCAAATATCACCTTCCGAATTATAGCCTCTAGAGTCCTACAAATAGAAAGTAGGGGCTGGAAGGTTGCTAAGAAACACGTAACTATCATTCATGGAGTATCCTGTAGCCATGTCTTTGCTTGTCCTTTTCCAAGGAGAGACATCGAATGGGAATTAGAAAATCGTCCCCACGGATGGCGCCAAACTGTTGTGGTAAGAAAATCAGGGATATCAATAGTCATCCGGTTCGTAACAAAACGAACTCGGTTTTTATTTATTTAGGTTGGGGGGACAATGTGAAATAAAAGCAAGCAATGTACACATCGATTTATTATAGAAAAACTCTAGAAAATGGGAAATAAAACCACATGACTAAGATCTAAAATGCCCTTAACCGATATATTAATCGAACATTTCATATTACAAACAGATAAGGCTAATGAAATGACTAAAGCATTAAGAAAGCGGGGGAAGAGAAATGGACATAGTAACAATCAATTTCGCGCATCCAAAAGGTCTTCATGAGATTGACTTCAAGACTTCTATTTCTAGAGAGGAAATGTGCATGGAAAGCACTTTGTAACCGCCTCTGACAAAGTCGTTTTCGTATGCTGGAAAACGTGACTATGCCTGAAGTGTAGACAACGTGAGCAGGCCCGAAGCGCGGGGTACGTGCATGTGCCCGAAACCAGCTGTAATCGTCTGGACCAATCCAGGGGATCGGTCTCCATCTTCGGTACTGAAACATAAGTGGGCATTCGGCTCGGTTATTTCAAACGGACCAAGTTAAGGGTTTTGGGCAACATAGGTTCGTTTTTTGTCATTTGGATTGGTCCAATATGATTGGGTCTTACCTAATACGAGGTATCCGGTCCTGGAGCGTTCATCATAAATATCAAACCAATTTTTAAAATTTGGTAACAGTTTAGTAAAAAAATAGTTTTAGATTCTTACCAATTAAATTCAAAACTTGTAAAGGAAGAAACCAGAGCTTTCAATAGTTGAAATGCCATTAAATTTTAAAAGCGATTAAGATATAACAAAAACATATTGATCTTTATTATTTCAATCGTTTGCTAAACAAAAATTTGAAGTAAAGATGTATTTGATGCTAGGAATGGAAGTTGGGTGATAGTGAATGACCGATCGATATGCAATTATTTGTTTGGAAGATTCAGTTTGCCGATCAATTGAGTAGGTCCTACAAAACTTATCCAGGATGATCGATCAGAGTACCGAGGGGCCAAGTAATGACGTTCGGCGTGGAAAACTAACTAGAAGGAAACCTAACATCGAGTGTGATGATGATTGACTTTATCGATCAGATAGTGATAGTAAGGTCGATCGGCATAACTATCTCAAGTTCTAATGTTTTTTTTGTGAAAGTGAGTTCACGATTGAAGTTTATAAGCTTATGATTTTTCTTAATTTTGGATTTTCATGCTAAATGTTGTGTCTTCAAATTTGTTCATTTACATTTGGTTATTATTATATTAATTCTCTCTTGCTCCACATAAAAGAAATTCTTCCATCATGAGAAATATACCAAAAATTGAAATTGTTGATGGTAAAAGATACTTAAGTTAGGAAATAATAAATGATATAAATATACTTTTAAAAAATATTATTTCAACAACAAAAAAGAAAATATGTCATTATCATAATTGAATTGTTTCAAAATTTGAAAAAAATGCGTTTCAACTTTGCTTGGTTTCCCATTATTTTCCAAAATGAATAATAGAGGGCATTTGCATAACCTTTTTAATATTCAACTCAACTAGTCAAATTATATTATTTAATTAATTTTTTATAAAAAAATTAAGAATACGAAGGTCGTAGGAAATTACATAAGACACGTGGCCTCTTTTAGTAATAACGTAACAGGCCAGCGTATCGGTTTCTTATCTTTCCAATTCAACCCCATTATTTTATTAATTCTTAAATAGCACCCCACTTATTCATTTACTTAATTAATTTTTGCCCTTTTTATTTCTTTATTAATTTAAATTTTGTGGCCTCCGAACCAATAAGTTGACTCCTTCCTGCCAATGCCACCAGCCAACTTTCGGGCCTCCTTTCTAGTTGTGCAAAATCAAATCGAATTCAATTTCAATATTTTTTAGATTTAAATTCGTATAATAATATTATAAGTTTGATTTGAGTTTGGTTCGAGTTCAATTTTGTGATTTGAATTGATTAAAAATAATAGATATTATATTATTAATATATATAAGGTAACCAAATTTAATATTTTTTAACCAAAATATTAAATTTTTTAAATATAAATTAATTAGACCAAATTGTTTTTTTAATATAAGTATTTAAATTGATTTTTATAGAAAATAGATATAACTAAGTTTTTCATATATTTAATTATTGTTATTTAAAATTAAAATAAATCAATTATAATATTTATGAACAAAAACAAACTTAGGGAAGTTGGCTTAATTTTCAAACCCGCGTTTTATTACCATTTCCAAGGCAGCCGTCTGATTGGAATTTTATATTGGAAATGTTATATATTAAATTATTAAAAATAAATATTACAAATTTGTAAATAATAATAAGTATAAAATCCAATGAAGAAGTACAACACTTTAATAATTAAGAAAGCATAGGACCTAAACCTAACCACGGTTCATCATTCACTGGCTTGCTGCTTTGGTAAGGCGCCTTTGCTGAAATTCTGTATTAAAATAATATTTAATATTATTCAATTATAAAATATTTCAGAAAATAAAAATGGGGAGAAAATAAAATTGTACCTATCCTTTCTCTTGGCGAGAAACTGAGCGAGTGATTTTTTCCTTGCGAAAGGCAAATCTGTAAAGGAAATTTTAGGGATTATTAAATAATAATATTTCTTAAATAAAATTTAATTAAAAACTTACCCGAGGGGAAAGTGGGCTGGTGGAAGTAGGCGGAGGGAGGTGCCGGAGAATGAAAGGCGGAGGCGGAAGGATATATATTGTGGACGGCGCTAATCTCACCGGCAAACATCATTATTTCAATGGCTTTATCGGCCAGGATATCGTCCAGTACTATCACCTCTCCGCCGTAAAAAATTGTCATCTGATGCCCTTTCTCGACCTCCGGGGACCTCGCCGTCATTTCGCCGTCGATGGGTGGAGATTTAATTACGGGTTTCTCAATCTTAGGCAGCAAATCCAAGGTTTCTGTTCCTAAATGATACCAAATTCAGACATACACCGAAACCCATAACGAATAAAAGCATAAAATCTAGCAAAACCCTAAACAGACCTCTAATTTCCGGAGCGCCGGAGCAATTAACGCCGAGGGAGAGCTCTCCAAACCCACCTTTCTCCTTCAAATACTGACTGAGAAGGCTGCAAGTCCGCGAAAAGCTTGACCGCGCGGCGGTATCCTTTCTTTCGGAGGAACCCATATATATTATTCTTCATATAACTCAAGAAATCACCCGAATGAAGATCTTCAAAGCGATTGGGATCATGTAAAAGAAGAATGAAATATGGGGGAATTATATAATTACAGAGAAACCTAATCTGACAGTGATCATTTCGAAAACATTTAAAAACCTTAAAAAACACGAGGAAGTTGTGATTTAAATATAATGCTTTTATTAAAATAATAATAATAAAGGGGCCTACCCGAGCTAGTTCAAACCTATGTTTTAAAACAATTGGTTGAACTGCCTATTCGAACCGATTTTTAATGAACTGGAGATTTTGCGATTCTGTTCAAATAGAATGATATTTTAAATATTTACGGTTCGTTACGATTTGAGCAACGGTTCGCATCGATTCTACTGAATCGGAAGATTTCCGATTCGATCTATCAAACCGATTTAAAAACATTGGTTGAAATAGAATTTCATTTACTATAAACTTTATTGAAAGTGTCAATCACAAAAAAACCTATAAATTAGACTAGTCTTCATCTTTTGTCGGGTGATTTGTTGATTTTAAATAATTGTTTTTATTATAAAATCTAAATAATTTTGTTTATAAGTTCTATATAATTAATTATGTTTATTTAGTAATCAATCTATTGAATAAATTGATGTTAACATTTTTGTACTATCTTATTGGGATGGCAAAGAGACGAATATGAGACGATTATATCACTAACTGATATCTGTCTCTTTTAACATACCGTCTAATCGTTACTATATCTACCCCACCATATCTTCTTCATAACACGCCCACTACCCGCTCCACCAAAATCAATGGTTAACCGTTGGTTTATAAATTTGTTTTTTATAATTTATTAATATATAAATCAATATAGTAATAGTTAAATATATTTCATATAAAACACAAAATAATTATTTTAGAATCATAATTTTTAATATCTTTATCGATTTAACAAAAATATCAATATCAAATTAAAGAAATTTTACATACTAAATTTTTATATCGTACAAATATTATAGATTTTTTTGAAATATTAATATATTAGAAAAATAAGGAATTAAAACTCTCAAATTTAATACAATATGAGTTTATCACATAATATGCATATTCATAATGAAAATTATTCTATATTAAATGTAAAACTTGAGAAAACGCAAATTATAATTTTTTTCAATCTAGGTAGTTTTATAAATATATATAATTAAATCTAAACAAATAATTAATTTTGTATGCTGGTAACCATTAGGATAGTGGGGTGGATATATGTAAAACCCCGTTTAAAACGGGTAAGCAATTTTAGAACTCGTCACACATCATAACCGTTTAATTATCCAAATACACCCTAAACATGGGGATTATCTGGCGGATAGCGGAACAGATAATCCAAATTGACATCCCTACTATTTTATAATTTTAAATTTAGAAAGATGATATTTACAATATTTTAATGTTAAATTATCTACTAAAAGCATCACTTTTACTTATATTTAAAAGTTACATATTATTAGATTATCACTCTAATCGTATTTATTGATCATATCTAGTTGATAAACTTCACTAAAATGGAAAATGTACATTAAATAGTTATGAATACATTTCAATTTCATATTTTTTTAATAAAAAACTGTAAAAACATTAAGAAATCAAAATTATCAAAAACCACGTGGTCATTATGGTCAATAATGAATGACGTGTTTCCTTTGGATGACAGGGAAAAGTTGACTTCTCCAACCCTTAATTAATGATTTAACGAAACTGCCCCCCACTTTTCTACGAATTTATATTGTATGCCACCCAGAGGTCAACTCAGAATTAGAAAATTGGAATGGACGAAAATGGGAATTAGGGAGAATCATAAGGCTCTCTTGGGCAGAAATACGGCCTTGTCCGCCCTTGGACTTAGGGGCCCATTGTCCACGGACGTGGTGTTCCTTTATTTTTTTAATAATTTTTTATTTTTATTTAAAAAAATATAACTTTTAATAATTTAATAAATAGATATATTAATATAAATATTATAAAATTTATAATTTTATTTTAGTAATATAAATATATAATTTTAGATAAAATTGAACAATTTTGAAATTGAAATATTAAAAATAAGTACGAAACAATGAAAATAAATACAATCGAAACATTGAAATAAAAAATAATGTTTAATCATCGAGATCATCGAAATTAAAATATTAAAATTAAAATATAATATTTATTGATAAATTGAATAGTAAATAAATAAAATTGATGAAATAGAAAGATAAAATGAAATTTGGAGAGAGAAAATGATGTATATGAAAGAGAAATAAATAATGATGTAGAAGTTGAAAGAAAATATGATGTGATTGTGAAAGAATGATGATGTGTAGATAGATTTATACGGTGGAAATTGTTTTGGACTCGGACAGTATAGATAGCCTAAGGCACGAACACAATAAATAAAATATCGAGTACTAATTTCAAAATACCAATAATATGAGGACTGTATTAGAAATATGCAATAACATTCGGGTGTATAACAAAGTAATAAAACACAAAGGGGCTATCTCATAATACCAATATTATATATAAATGGATTGTAACATGAGGAACAATGCAAAAATACACAGAAAGCTAGAAATCATAATCTATATCCGATGCATTCCGGGCAGCAGACCGACGAAGCAGCCGCCCTTGCTCGTCATAAAGATCGAGATTCTCACAAGGCGCAGGGAATACAGTTCCAATGACTCGACCCTCGACAAAACTACACTGAAAAATATGCTTCTTCTTATAACTTAATCCCACAGACATGTCTCTAAACATGATGTTTCGAACCGGAACCTCTGCACTGCCATGTATCCGAACAGGTACACGCACTCCTTGTCCGTGTACCGATTCATAAGTTATATCCTCGATGATCGGAAGAGCTTTTGGGTCAAATCCTGATTCGGGATGCTCGTTGTAGTCTGTCTTGATCACAATTCCTACACGAACCTCATCGAATGTGAGGTTTCTGTATCTTATATTCCTAATGTAGGCACCTCGTCCTGGTGCTGTCTTGATTCGGACAGCTCGTCTTGAGCTCCAAACGTGAAGATTCTCGATTGAAATGTTCGAGACACCTCCAGACATCTCGCTTCCTATAGATACACCGGCGCTGTCATTCAAACACAATATTTTAGTCGAATCGCATTAGTGGCACAAAGAAGAAACACTTCTCACCTGACCATGGATCGAACAACGAGATTTCGGATGATTATATTCATCGATGGACGATTATAGGTGATTCCGTACTGATCCCATCCACTTTTTATCGCAATTCCATCGTCTCCAACGCTTATATAGCAGTTTTCAATCACCATATCTTCGCAAGAATCTGTTAATCCCGAGTTCATCGATTCAAAGACGCATTCAGACAAATAACTGATCAGCTAAAAGAGCATTTACCAGGATCTATTCCATCAGTATTCGGAGCTTCAAATACGGGTGCAAGGATTGTTAAATTCGATATTGTCACATTCTTGCAATCGTAAGGATGAAGGGTCCAGAAAGGGGAATCACGCAAAGTTATATTTGATATTACGATGTCTCTCGAACACATAATCTGAACAAGTGGTCCTCTAGTATTGTTAAGTAGCTTCCGTCGATACTTCTTCCACCATGTTAGTCCCTGGCCATTTATAGTGCCATTATTCCCTATAGAATAAAGTCAGTCGAAAACATATTCATAGCGTAATATTACTCCGAAAAAAACAATCACCTGTGATTACAACATCTTTCAGATTTTGTCCATGGATTAAACTTCCGTATCGTGGTCCCGGATGCTCCCTCCCGTATCCATATGAAGGCAATGGAGGCAACAGAGGCCAATATTTCTCATCCTGAACAAAAATACGAAACAAAAATGAACTCGTATTCACTTATTCCACATGCTATGAACAGAAACAACATCATAACTAAGATATTGATTTTGCAAATACTTCTAGATCCTTACAAATAACTTCTTTATATAGCCATATACCGGGTTGAAGAGCATTTGCAACAAGAAAAAGCATGCGAAAAATAAGCAAAAGGTTGAATTCGAATACCAAATCAGTAACTTTCGGTGCCCGCTAAACTATAGACTTAGTTCAAGCTGTATATGAACTGCTGAAAGACAGAAGCATAGAATTGAATACCGGTTCAAGCAGCAAAATAGCTTCGCATTCTTAGAAACAATAAGAGATTTCCAACTTGGGATGAGTCTCTCTTGCAGCCAATTCAGTTAAGTGACAAATTGGGGAATCAGTTCTTTTTTGTTAAGTAGAGTTTAGTTACAGAACAGCTTGTTTTTGTTTCTCTTGCGATTATTACAATACTTAATACCAAAGATGCAATTTGTCTCACACTCTAAACTAGAAATGCAACTGGATCAATTAAATAAATCATTCAATCTCCAAGAAGAATGTTGGTTCAATTTAACTAATAAAAGGAGCTTAAATCTGTTGGCTAACCGAAATTAAACCACTCAATGGATCGATGCAATATAGAACGGAAAAGTTGAAATCTTTATAAATTAAGGATTTGAGCAGAAAAAGAAATACTCACGTCAATTCCAAGAATAACAGCACCCTCAGCTAGAAATAAAGTCATATGACTGGTGAGATTGAATGGCGCAGTAAGCCAATTTCCAGGCGGAACATTCAGCTGACCACCGCCCTGTTTCCCGAGCTTAGAAATAGCCTTTATCGCATCCTCAAACGCCGCGGTATTGAGAGTCAACCCATCCCCAACCCCACCAAAATCCGTCAAATTAAACGCAGCCGGACGGAGCTTTGAGAACTCAAATTGATGCGGCAGTGGCCTTCTAAAAATCAAAAGCCCAACTGCAGCGTCCCTCTGCCAGTGAAACAAAGTAAAGAAAAACACTACCCAGAAAGAGATCAAGAGAATCTTGTGGGCAGACAAGAGCGTGACCGTGGAATTGATCCAGCGGCCGAAATAAACTCCATTACTTGACGACGTCGTTTCCAGCATCTAATTCTTGATTGAGGAAAAATGGTGGTAAGAAGAGGGTATTACATAAAATCGTGAAATCAAAGAGAATTCAAGCGATGAGGAAAGACACGATGGTTGTTGAGAAAAGTGGAGGGTCAGCGATCAACCTCCGAATTCAGTGAGATTTTAGAGAGACGGCGATGGAGGCGTTCATCGCAAGTAAAAATAAAATATGAAACTATTTTTTAATATAAAAATGATGGACACGGCGGCGACACCGCAAGTTTAAATCAATTAAAAAACAAAATCTTGAACCCTCGGAGTTCAATAACCAATTTTTCGACAGCATTATTATTTTTTATGTATCATCCTTCCACAATTATTCAAAGCTGATCCTTGGTTCTTCATTTACAGGCTGTTTAATATAATTCAAATAATAATTAGTGGATTATTTTAATATAACAAAAATATATAATGAGACACCAATATTTTCTTCTACCCATAGTATAATTTTCGTATTTTGATAATTTTGATAAATACGATCTCCCATGTTTTTCGAATTTATCAAATTCGATATAAAAAATACAAAATTAATCCACAAACTTTGAGTACTAATTTTACATATTCATTGAATTTTGATGATTAATTTTGTTAAATTGCTAAGTATAGAGATTAATTTGTCAAACTTACCAAGTATGAGTCTAGTTTTGATTTAAAAAACTTTAAAAATAGAAAATTAAGAAAATTTTGGAATCAAATTTGTCAAACCATAAAAACTATAAATACCTTGAAAGTCATCCTCTCAAAATGATATATAAGGTATGGTTGTAGTTAATGTGATATAAACATGATTATTTTTAAGTAGATTCATGATTTGATGTAAAATTTTTAATATATATACAAAATAATAAAAATTATTATATATTAATAATTAGAAGTAAAAATAAGTTAATTAATTTTTAAATCATAATTTTAGTAATTGGACAGATAATTTTAGTAACAAAAGCTAATTGTAATTTTATCCATGAATTGTGGAATTCCACATATAATTCCACAATTTGTTTTTAACTATACTTAATGGTGAGCAAATAATTCGAAATACCAAATACCATACAAAATTTTGTTATTTCGATAATTGGTATTCGGTATTTGGTATTCGAAATTTGGTTTGATATTTATTTTTGAATAATTTTGGTATTTTGTTTGGTATTCGGTAAGTAAATAAAAATTTAGTATAATATCGAATACTAAAATTATTATTATATATATATATATATATATATATTATTAAATATAACTACATAATTATATTATAATTAATTTTTAAATATCAATATTCCAACTATATTAAATGATGATTATTTGGATTTATTCATTATATTTTAATGATATTGAACAATATATATGAATACAATATTTTTCAAATTATAAATAAATTTCTATTTTAATAAAATATTTTTTTAATATTTAATTTTCATACTCTCATAATATTTTATTTTGTATTAAAATTGTAAAAAAACATTGTTTATCTGCAATTAATTTTAAAAATATAAATTAACAAATATACTATAATTATAAATTATTTAAATTTCGATATTTCAGTATCGATATCGAAATAATTTTGATATTTCGGTATCGATACCAAAATTTTATTGAAATTGGATTGATATTAATTTTTTTAAGAAATTTGATATTTTAGTATTCGATATAGTAACGTATACGATACCAAATGCTCACATCTAGTATGCTTTCACAAAAAAGCCCTATAACTATTATATTTAGGGAGGTCCCTGCAATTTGCAAAATTTGCCATTGCCCCTCTCTAATTCTTCAAATTTGTATCAAAATGCCACTGGTTCTGATGATAGAAGCTCCAATGGAGCACAATAGGTGAATTTTTATATCCCTGTTGTTTTCACGCGGCCAAGGCAACTATCAAAGCCAAAAAAACCGCTGATGTTACGAATTTCTGGCTAGCCCCTGACGGCGGTGATGATTCACCTTGTGGAGAAGACTGTGACGGAGATCCAACCGGACTTGAGGTGGTGTTATTTTCTGAACTGTTTCCTTTATCCGTCATCGCCTCTAGATTGAACATCACATCGAGTTGGCAATTCCCATTGTTGAACTGTGGCTCTGTTTTTGTTAACGTTGCCATGTCCCCGAAGTTGCAAGAACCGGCGGTCTGATTTGCAGTTTGAAAGTATTGGTTGAACGCGTAGGAGGCGGAGGCGCGTGGATCCATCCCGCCGCACGACGAACCGTTTGAAAGTTTAGTGCAGTCTGCTCGATTGCAGGCGTATACCATGCTTTCATTGAGTTTGGTTACATCGAGATGTACTCCGGCGGCCATCACGCACCACTGGCGGGGATAGTAGAGAACTCCCTCCGCCGCTGTCAGATTCTGGTCGCGGGTTAAACTCAGATTGTATTTCAGGCTGCCGTCGATGTTGAACAATCCCCAGTGACGCTCAAAATCACCGGGCTCGATTCCTTTTCCATCCTCATCGATCAAAGAGAACATGTAGATATCCGGGAGCGTTGGCCGTGCCGGAGTTCCTTTTCCTGCCTTCATAAACTTAACCAAACCTTGATTGAATCTTTCGGCGAATGAATTATTCGCGAATTTATTGCCGTCGGAGGGCCAGCCTACTTCCCCAATAATGATCGGCATCGACGGGAAACCAGAGGTGTTCAGAGCAGCGTACAGAGTATCGATCTGGGCTTCTAGCGTGTTAGTGTAAGTGAAACTGCCGTCGACCAACGGGTCGGGTACGCCGTCGAAGAAGGCGTAGTCTATCGGAAAAAACGGGTTATCGATCAGGCTGTAAAAAGGGTAGACATTCATGGTGAGCGGGGCGTTGCTCTGGTTAAGAAATTTGAGAATGGTGGTCATTGTGTTCATCATTCTAGGGAGGAAAATGCCCCCGGAAGGTTTTCCAGTGTGGGAGTAATAAATATCGCCGTTAAGCGGCACGGTGGCTTTGATCTCGCTGCCAACACCGGCATCGTTAAGGGCATGCTGAATGTTTCTCAACGCCGGAAAAGTCACGTTAACGAAGGTGCCGTTGTACGATTGCAGCAGCGGCTCATTACCGACGGCAATGTATCTTATATCAACTTTTTTCTTGAGATAATCGGTGACATTTCTTGCCACCCATTCCCCCGCCGCGTCAGGGTTTGTCGCTATTTTCCGAAGCATAAAATTAGGAATACCGATCATAACCTGGATGCCGGAACCGGAAAGAGCCCCGAGTATGCTCGGGTCGGCTTCGAAGAGTTTGACTTTGTCGAACGTGTTTGCCTTCAACATTTTCACAGTTATCTCCGGCGGCAAAAGATGGGTCGTCTGCGTTCCCCAGTTCACCGCCAGCCCCTCTTTGGCCGGCGGCGCTGCTGCTTTGCTCAGACCGGTCATTAACATTAACAGACAAGCTAACAAGAAACGGAAATCCATGACGTGGATCTACTTACTCTTTATTTTTATTATTAAACAAATAATAAAAATAATACTTGCTCTTTATGTTATTACAATGTTTCGCTCTTCTTAAATACATTAAAAAGTCGTTTTAATCATGTGAAATTCCATCAAAATAGGCTACAACATTGGGACATATAATGCAATATTTTATATATTCTAAATTGATTTTTTTCATATAACTCTAATATATTTTTGTAATAATTATAAAAGCTTGATTACGTGGAATTAATCTCCATTTAAATAGCCCATTAAGAAAAAAATAAAATTAATTCAATGTGCAAATTTGAATTGGTCTCAATGGCCAAGGATAGATCCGATTTTGAAGCTTTTAAAAAAAGTATATGATATTTATATTTTAATGGTTTGAAGTAAGGATAAATTCATAATTTAACAAAATAGTATTGTGTTTTAAAAATAATTGTGATTTTTTAGCCATTACCACTTTTACTTTGTATTTTTAAAATTGACGAACTGATTATCACATCTTAATTTTATTCGTAGGTACAATATTGAGTATAATAACGGTAGAAATCTGATAATTCTTTTAAAAAATTATTGTTCACATTTTGACGGTACTTGAACCTTTGGCCTTACTCTTAATAAGACCCTATATAAGCCCACATTATGGCCCAATATATGAAGCAGGGATATAAACGCTTTACAGAATGACACCAACGCCTGAAGTTGGATTCTTGGAAGAAGGCGGAATTTGGAAGAGGAAGGATGAGGATTTACGTAGGGGGTTTGGGACAAAGTGTACAGGAAGATGAGATTAAGAAGATATTTGGTTTACCCGATTTGGGCGCTGTGAACTCAGTCGAAATTGTTCGCACTAAAGGTCGAAGCTTTGCCTACTTGGAATTTGATCCAGCTTCAGAAAAGGGGCTTGCTTTGCTATTCAACAAGGTTATCTTATCCCTATCCTCTAACTGCAATTTGATTCAACTGATTTTGTTGGTAAAAAATTAAAATATACCGGTTTTTAGATTAAAGGATTAGGGTTTTGAGAAGGAGAATTTTATCTTGATTTCGGTCGCCGTGATAAAATTATTCTTATTCTTATGAGTCAACACATTCCTCGCGGGGATCCAGCCAATTGTTTCAAATCGAATGAATACAGTAGCTGCGTCTTATTTGTGGATTGAATCACCTTTATCGTTGTTTTCATGTTTTCATGTTTTCATTAGAATTTTCTATGCTAATTCTGCTTACATTGGTTGATGCAGTATAATGGCTGCTTGTGGAAGGGCGGGAGGCTTAGACTTGAGAAGGCAAAAGAGCACTTTATGAATCGACTAAAACGCGAATGGGAAGAAGATGCTGAGCTCCAGATAAACATGTGCAAGAAGAAGGTTGAGTTGAATGAGAGTATGCATTCACTGCAAAAACCATTAAAAAGCAAAGAGATTGAGGGTATGCACCTCAAAATCTTTTTTCCCAAGCTAAGAAAGGTAAGTCTCTGTTTTCTTTTGCTTCTAATTTGAGAGTCTTATGCTGTTAATTCATTACAGTTTTGCATATTGTAGATAAAGCCTTTGCCTTTCAAGGGAACTGGCAAGCATAAGTACAGTTTCCAGCGCTTTGAGAATCCTCCACTTCCTGTACATTTCTGTGATTGCAAAGAGCATTGCCCGAATCTTGAACCAGGAAAGAGTATTCGTAGAGATGATCATACGGTAGTCGAAAATGTCATCAACGAAGATGAGATGAACATTATGAAATCTGTACTGAACAAGCTGTTAGGGAAAGACAAAATTTCAGTGATGGATAAATCGAGTAAGCAAATAAATGAAGTTTTAGTTTCTGCTGATGATTTGCAAAGTTCGGAGAGTGACAGCGATGAAGATAACCTTGTGATCAACTCCAGTAAGCAAATAAATGAATTTATGGTTACTGCTGATGATTTGCGAAGTTTGGAGAGTGACAGCGATGAAGAGAGTGAAGATAACCTTGTGATCAACATTGTTGGTAAGTCAAGTAAAAGAGTTGATCCATTTGATAACTGGAGACCAAAAAACATGGATTTAGATCAGGTAACAATCTGTTTTTTGTTAATTCTTTATTGGTTTTAAGTTCATGTGTGTCAACTTTGGTTTGTTAATTGCTATGAATTTCCAGGTTCGTTCAGATCCTGTTAACAACATTCGTGCACATAAAAAAGCGAAGCTTCTCCCCGGAGTACAATCAGTCCATGAAAATAATTCTACAAATTTCATATCCTCACAAATGAAGCAAGTTCAAGAAGTGAATTCCCCTTTTGAGAATACAGAAACAAGTTCTGGACTGAGAAGCTCAGATGTTGCTCCGGTGAAAGCTCGCTCCGATAAGGTTTTAAATACGCCTTTCTATATCTCGGACATTTTCAAGGATGAAAAAGCTGAAGTTGAAGTCACAGCTAAATCTGGTAGCGTTCTTACTGCTTGCTGTTCTGTAGAGGAGGAAGTTAGCCATCGGGATCAAGCTAGAAAAGACGACGAACCTGAAAAAGAATTGGATCCTGAACCAAATAAGCAACCGGGATCTGCACCTAAGGATAACAGTTACGCTAGAGGGGCATCGTGGAAGAGTGAATCTTCGTGGTTGGAACTGGTTAGCAATGCAAGCAATATTTCGTTCAGCATTTCACAAGTTATCGATCCAGAGTTACAGAAATTTGCATATTCTCAGATTTCAAGTTCAAGAGAAGAGAAACATACCAAAGCTGCAGAAGCCGAATGTATCGGGACGAACGATAAAGCTCTTCCTCGTGAAATTCAGAATAAGAACCTGTTACTATTGAATGTTGATGAAACAAGTGCTGTTTCTGTAATAGAGCAAACCTCAGAAAAGAAGCATGAATTCGCTACAATTCCCGCAACTAACCGAGCTTTTGGAGACATTGTTGTGAGTGAGACTTGCCCCTTCATGAAGAGTGCTGCTTCAATGAAGCAATGGACGAAGGCTAAAGAGGTCCTAAGTGGTTCTCACAAAAACAAAGTCAAGGAGAAGAAGGCAGACCAATAATCTGTGATTGTATTTATTTGAAATTATGCTCATGAATGAGCGTAGAAATTTTGATGACTCTGAAATTGGAACATTGTTGCCTTATCATTTTGAGTTTTCAGAATATATTCCAACAAATTAAATATTGAACTATTCAAAGAAGTTTAGGGTATATTGTGTATGTATTTTGAAAATTAGAAAATAGTTTGAAAATATGTTTTTATAATATGATTATAAATTATATGTTATTTAATTAAATTTAAAATAGTGTTAATACAATACATGCGTAATGATTCACAAATGTTATCAATTTTCATTTCCATAGTAACATAAGAATTATAGTTTTTCGATTTTTCAATCACTAATTCTGTCAATCCAAAATTTTTTATTTTTATTGGATTTATCTAAGTTAGAACCATCGTCGCTAGCATGTACATGTCGAATGAAATTATGTATTACAATGATTGTAGGAATTCAAGATGCATGAGAATATAAAACTTACAAATATATCGAACGACGTTAGAAGAGATTGAAAGATTGAAATAAAATATGATTTTTTGGAAGATATATTTGTAATTTAAATAACGAAAATACATTTAATTTTTAGATCAAACCTCCCACATCATTTTGCATTCAAAGAACAAATTTAAAATACATTCTGTTTGGGGCAACGAAGTTAGACCGGTCGGTATCGTTCGTACCTGTCATAACTGTTACGAGCGATTTTTCCTATATATCGATGATATACCGGTGATATATCGGAATATCAGTGTATCGGTCATAACCGATATTTACTGGTATACCGGGCGGTATACCACCGATATGACTACCATGGTTTGGGGTGAGGTTTGCTGACGCCCCCAACTTACGAGCTATATAAAGGTGATGCCCCAAATTTCGAAAATACAAATTAGATACATTATTCAAAAAAATATGTGCTGACATAACCCTCTAACTTTGTTTAAATGCAAGAAAATGACTCTAAGTTACAAAATGATGATAATTTGTCACTCAATATTTCAATTTGTTAATATTTAGCCCCTAAAATTTCCAACAAGTTGTGTTTACAACTCTAGAAGTTATTATAATTATTCAAGTTGTGTATTTCGGCACAACATGTTATTGTGAACCTCAAAGTTTGCAAGTTGTGCATTTCGGCACGAAATGTGTTTTCCGTATATTTATTCAATCACATATGTAATTTTATCATGTTTGATCGAAAACTATATGCATAACAAGCACGGAAATATATTGATAAATTCTATAATGTTAATGTATCTAAAAATGAAGATGAAGATATTAGTAACTTATTGATCGAGAAATCAGTTTCACACATAATGTTAAATTGGTTGTTGTGTTGATTGATGTTAAAGTAACGAAAATGAATATATCGCTAACTTATTGATTGGAAAGTAGCATTTACAAATTAATATGAATTGGAAGATGTATTCGGATACTCGAAAGATATCCATCATGTGTATTTACAATCAATATGATGTTGTTTAGATTAACAGAGTGACATATCGATTTGATGTCATACTTCCGATTATAATGTATTGAGTTCAATAATGTTTAAAGTCACTGATGAGAATCTTAGGATCGGGTACCCTGCAATGGGTAAGGCTCAATAACGATTAGGCCAAGCCATTTTTTAAAAGCGAACTTGCGTGGCCCAAAATCCCTAGCTTAGTACATTTGAGATAAATTGACCTGATGTTCCGCGATGGGACCAAAGATAGACTTGACAAAATAGAATGGTGTTTGACATGTGGCCCCACGGTTCGGTCCAAACGGCTATAGCCCACGCGTTCCACACTTCGGGTCTCCACACGTTTACCACGCCTCGGGCCAGATCACGCAGGCCACGCTTCGGTCCCGGCCACGTTTTACATCGCGCGACAACAACTTTCAACAAACTTGTGAGAGGCAGTTACATGGCGTGGATTACACACACCTTCATCTCTATAAATACAGAGCTTGATGACAGAATTAGCAGGACCTTTTGGACGCATAAGAATAGGCCGTTACTCTGCTGGAGTTCTTATAGCTTTCTATACCTCGTCATCTTCATAAACTTCTACTGTATTTTTGTATTATGAACTGCTTGATTAGTAAATCGACTAAGAGCTTTTCCTGCTATTAGTCAAGTTGTTTTTTCCCTATTTCCCGGGGTTTTCCACTCTAAATTGCTTTGCCGATTTCTTCATTTACTTATTGTAATCGTCTCCCCACCATAATCAAATTAAATCCGATTTCGTATCTTGACAAACCGGACGACTGTTGGTACCCCTATAAAGGAACCATAACAGCTTGGCGCCGTCCGTGGGGACGATTATCTAATCCCATTTGAGTTTTCTACCAAGAATAGGATAATCAAAAGCATGACAACTGGAACTTCGACGAACGACAATGACGTGCTTCCCAACAGTCTCCCAGCCCCAACATTCACTTTACAGGATCTGGAAACTGTTGTCAGGAAGGTGGTACTGGAGATTACATCGGAGAGAAGTGGAACAGAAACACCGGCTGTTTCAAGCCCTGTTCCAAGAAGTAGAGGGTACGAGAGCGACCCTGATGAGCACAACACTGATGATGAGGAAATTATCAGGCGCGGTGTAACGATGAGGAGGCCGAGATATCGATCCACCCCCGACCAGAGTTCCAACTCCCGCTCATAGGAATGATCAGGAGCAGATGTAGAGACGTATTGACGAGCTCACTAGGGAGTTGGAAAGTATGCGCACGCTGAAGGATTGCGGGCCCAATATGGGGTGCAATTCTGGTTTATTCAACAGGGCCATGGAGGCCCCGATTAGGCGGAATAAGGATGACGACTGGTGGCATAATCTACATGCGGTCCAGGTATCATCCCAACAATCTTAAGGCGTGTCCGCCGCCCTGGGAGATTTGATGCTCCCTTTTTCTGAGGAGATCTGGGCGGCAATGGCCCAGATCGACATTATCGCAACCCCGAGGGGTTGCCGACGTTTCGCGGCGATGGAGATCCGATCGATCATGTTGCCGACTTTGAATTACTCATGGGAACGGTTCGGGCAGGAACTATATCAGCTGAAATATATCCCGGCTAAAATAAGTCTTCGGTCCTTCATGCAAAAATTCAATAGGACCGCTCGGGGCATCAAGCTGGAGCTTCGGGATAAGATTGATATTCTGCAGCAGGTCTTGGGACAGTGCGGCCTTTCAGCTAGTCTGGTGAAGAGCCCGCCATCCACCTTAGGAAAGCTTCTTCAGACAATCAACAAGTATATTAAGGTGGATGAAGCGCTGGGATTAGGCTATCGGAAGCCTAGCTGGAATTCTGAACCCGCAGGTAATCACAGGGTTTCCTACCTTAAGAAGCAGCCACGAGAAGTAGCGGTTGTAACTGAGAAAGACGTCCCCTCGAAGCTAGAGGACGATCAGGTATATTGCGAACTACATCATAACCGCGATCACCCAACCCTGAAGTGCTCGCTGTTGAAAGAGACAGTATCGGCAATGATTAAAGAAAGGCCCGACCGGAATGGTCAGACGGGCAAACGAGTTGAATCTCCCCGAAGGGGCCATCAGGGTGACGATCGTCACAGGCCGCGGGGAAGAGATAATCGGGGACAACCCCGGAATTACAATGATCGGACGGAGGACCGAAGGTCTCCTCCGCCAGAGCAAGACAGAGGCCAGCACGGTCGAGAGAACTGTGGACAGGACCGAAGAAGAAGGTGGCGGGGCCTTGGCGGTAGAGCCTCGCAAAATGAAGGTGGAACATAGGAGCAGCCGCTCCTCCACCTGCTGAAACAGGTGCCACACCTCCTCAAAACGAGGCGGCACCCAGAGAAGTAGCCGGAGAAATTTACGTTATCTCCGGAGGATTGAGAATCAATGAGTCGGTCCGGGACCAAAAGAGAACAGGGCGCGGAGACTCTGCTGAGAGCTCCGATTCTATGGCGCTGGTTAAGTATGATCCAGCTGAGCGGTCCCCTTCCTTCGGGGAGGATATTACTTTCACTATGGCCGACCGGGAGGGGATTATCGATCCATGTGATGACCCCCTCACTATCATTGGAATCATTGGGAACCGTCGGGTCCACAGGATCTTAGTGGACACCGGGGCTTCGTGCAATCTGATGAAGCGTGAAGTTGCTGAGATGCTGGGAGCTGCTGCTCACAATCTTCCGATCGCTAATATAACTCTCTGGGCATTCGACCAGAGGAGTGTCATTCTCTGCGGGAAAATTTTATTCCCAGTGACCCAAGGAGACCCATCCAGGGACCGATCGGAGATCTTGGAATTCATTGTCGTTGAAGCCGACTTGGCTTACAACGCCATTATCATACGGACCAGCCTCAGTAAGTTCTAGGCGGTCCCTTCTACTTATCATATGATGCTCAAGTTCCCCTCCGTTCACAGAGTCATTTCTGTAAAGGGGGATCAGAAGGTAGCAAGACAATGCTACTTGAGCTCGTGCCGAACTTTGGCACCTGTTAAAAGGGCCCGGGTGGATTTGCTTGAAGAGCCGCCGCACCCGAGGCAAGCCATGGAACCTGTTGGGTTCAAACTTATTAATCTGGTTGAGGATAACTCAACCAAAACCGCATCGTTGCACATCTGGCCCCTGCTTTTGAAGAAGATCTGATTCACCTGCTGAGAAGCCACGTGGATATATTCGCCTGGACCCCGGATGATGTTTCGGGGATTGACCGATCCGATAGTGAGCATCAGATCAATACCTAGCCTGTTACAAAGCCTGTTAGGCAGAAGAGGAGATGTTATTCTCCCAAAAAAATCGAGATTATCCGGGCTGAAGTCAACAAACTACTACGGTCGGGGTTTATCAGAGAGATCCACTATACTGAATGGGTTGCAAACCCAATAGTGGTTTTCAAGGCAGATGGGAAATGGCGAATGTGACATATGTCAATATCATACTCCGATCACACAGCTACCTGGGGCTCCCTTATAGGTCACCCCATTGCCTTGTCCGTTTGACAGATGGGGGATTGATATCCTCGGACCTTTTCCTAGGTCAATAGGACAAAGGAAATTATGTATTGTGACAGCTGAATATTACTCAAAGTGGATTGAAGCAGAAGCAGTGGCCGTCATCTCGGAGAAGGTTGTAAAACATTTCTTATGGAGAAATATTGTGAGCCGCTTCGGGGTGCCCCGAGCACTCATATCAGACAATGAGACCCAGTTCCGTGGAAAAAGCGTACGGGATTTCTATACCAAGATGGGCATCGCCCATCGTTTCTCATCAGTGGCTCATCCCCAAACTAATGGACTTACGGAAGTATCTAACAAGGTTATCCTTAAAGGATTGAAGATCAAGTTAGAAGATTTTGGAGGGAAATTGCATGAACATATTTATGAGGTCTTATAGGCATACCGAACTACACCTCGCTCAACGACCCAAGAATCACCCTTCTCATTAGTATATGGATCCGAAGCAGTTAGCCTAGTGGAGGTTGCCATCCGATCGCCCCGAATATCTCAATACAATGAGCATATGAACGGCGAATGGAGATTGTTAGATCTCGAGATGATCGAGGAAAAGAGAGATGCGATTTACGCGCGGATGTCTTCTTATCAGCGAATTATGGAATGGACTCATAACAAGCGAGTCCTCCCAAGGGAGTTCTTTGAAGGCTATCTCATCCTCAGAATCATAAAGATGCATAAGAATATCGGGAAGCTAGACAGAAATTGGGAAGGACCGTATCGGATATTGAAGAAACTGGAATCTGGTGCGTATAAACTCGAAACATTGGATGGTGATGAGATCCCCCGAACTTGGAACGTCATGAATCTAATGCGGTATTTCTTGTAAATCTTCGATTAATAGCTTTGACTCAGTAAATATACATTCTTCTAAATGTAAGCGGAAAGCAAGTAAGTATAAAACAAACCGTTTCTAATTAAATGATGGACCGACCCTGGAGTCGAATGGTTCATGAAGGGTCTGGACTAGTGACCGAAGCTTCTTATCCGCAAGGCTCCCAAGTTGCAGTGATCGCTCTGACAAGTCAGATGCTCATGCGCTTGCCCAATCCCATGGATGAGTCGCGATTCTCCCAGAACTCACTACGAACTAAGACATCCTCTTCAACGGTATTCATTCTTGAGAAACGGCCCTTGTACTTACGAAATTCCCTACAAAAGAAGGAATGAAAGTCAGCATATCGAAATACTAGTTCGGTCCTAATGTGGGACATATGTAGAACCAAAGCTCGGCCAATATAACTTACGGGACTTCAGTAGAACCAAGGTTTAGCCAAAGCTTGTTATGAGACTCATAATGAACCCATGCCTCGCCTTTCCAATTCAACTGTGATCCCAAGGATGGAGTAAAAGTGATCCACACACAATGTGAAACGACCAATCCAGTTAAAATCAATCTGAGTGAGCCAAGTGTAAAATTGGGGACCGATGGGTTAGTACCCTATAACCAGCCACGATCTTACACTTAGTGGTTGAACACACTCGTTAATATCAAACACACTTGTTTATTTTAAAGGCCAGTTATAATAATTTTATTCTAACTTTACAAAGATGGAATTGAGAGGAAAAGAAGCTTTTATTGGGAGTAAGGATCAAAGCAGGGATAGAAATACAATTTGAATCTAACTACCCTACCCATCTTCCTTATCTTCCACCCTCTGCTCCTGCGGTTCGGTTTGGGCTACGAGCTGTCTCAGCTCTTCCTCTTGATCGGCCACCTTCTAGTTGACCGCTCTCTGCATCTCTTCAGAGAGGTAGAACAAGGGGTCGTCTTCTAGAATAGATTCTTCAAATGATGGAATTACTTGAAAATTTCCATCTTTCTCCAGAGGCTCGATCGTCTTCCACCTCTCATCCACAGGGGAAAGCCCGAATTGCTTAATAACTTGATCCTGCATGTTATCGAGGTACTTAGCAATATACATCCCGTGTATGATATCCGCCAGAGCGAATAACAAAGGGGACCGAGCGAATCCCAGAACCGCTTCCCGGACCGAACTTTCAACCGAAGTGCGGGTTCTAGCCAGCTCCTCCCCCAAGCTCGTTTTTTCCTCCTGTGCCCGAAGAAGAAGCTCGTTCAGCTTATTCCTCTTCTCCTGAGCCCGAGCTTGGACTTGGTTAACTTCATCATCTTTGGCCCGCAGCTTGGCTTCAGTTCAGAAATTTGATCCTTAGATGTTTTCTCTTTCCTGTCCAGCTCAAAGACTTGGTTTGTTAAGAGCGAGATTTCCGTCTCATCTCTTAACAGTTCATTGTTCAATCGGTCCTGGTCTTCTCGTACCGTGACCAATTCACCATGTTTGATTTCAACTTGCTTTTTTGCAAGGTCAAGTTGATCTTGGACTTGTTGGGACACAACCTGGTCACCCTGGTTCTTTTCCAAGGTGATCGCAGTTGTGAAACCTTTCCTCAGTATCTGCGTAAGACAGTAAGGTCAGAACATAAACCTTCGGGTCTTAATATCAAGGGAACTTACCTTAGTTGCGAGGTCGAGGAAACCCTCGATTATTTCTTCCCCAGACATGTCCGGCTGAACGTTGTCTGGGTTTTGTTCCCCATACAGGCGGAAGTCTTCAATAAAGACACTCCTCCAGGAGGCCAACTTCTTCCATTTCTTAAACTTGTCCAATAGGCCCAAGGCAACCCCTAGTCGGAGTTGGTCTTAGGACCGATGCATGTTCCTTCAAAACAATCCCCTTGGTAGGGACCGAAGCATTTCCCCCTTTCTTCAGTCTTTTAAAAACCTTAGGGACGGCTGCTTCGGTCGCCCTCTTCCCTATGACCAAGGGAATCGGCGGCAGGGAGACGTTCGCCTTGAGGTTGGGGCCGGGGAGAACATTCTCCACAGGAACGGCTCCCTACAGCAACAAAGTAATCGTGTCAGCGCTAATAGCAGAGCAATTTCCGATTTGGTAGAGGCTGGATAGGCTCAAAGAACAAATCCTAGCCATTATCACCTCCTCTACCACTCTAAATACCCGAAGCGCGGACCCTTCCCCAGTTGAAGGCTGTCTTGTGCAACACAGGGTTAGTGTGCATGCGCTGGTGGTCTGGATCGGAGGGTTCCCTCCAGTAGACGACCCCGATGGAACCAGTGTACCCTGTCACGCCCCGTTGTTGGTTTGGGGGTCGTGGCAGTCGGCCGTGGTCGAAGGGTTCGTGTGTAACGACTTGACTAACGTTTTTCCTACGACCATGCAACCCTTATACCTTGGCGCAGTAACTGTCTCACCCAGGACCGGGGAGTATGAGGAGGTGATCCGTCCTCCGGCACGACTCGGCCCGGCGCCCTTTGTAACGACCCGCCTTTCCGCTTGCACGATATTGTCCGCTTTGGACTATGCTGACCTTAATGACACCCACATAGTCCTCACGGTTTTACTTTTTCCCTAGCTCCCACACTTCCCAATGGGTCACTCATCCCTGAATTGCTCCAGGGTGAGCACACTTAACTTTCCAGTTCTAATGTTCCGTTTGCCACTTTGCTAGGGAAAATGCCTCTTGCAATGGAAGACGAATCACTATACTTAATCTCTTATCATTCCCCGTCTATAGCCGATGTATGGATTCGCCTAAGGTGCTCTCTCTCGCACTCCCGAGGGGTCGTTACATTGATGTAATAGCTAGGAAAAAGGTACGATGGAACAATAGTAGGGAACATATTGGTAAGGTCTAGACAAAGAATAACGAGGGATACAGGTATGAAAGAACGAAAAAGGAAACGAAAAAATAGAAACGTAAAGCAAAACATAAAGGAGGAGTCAAATATAAAAAGAAGGATGGGTCAAAAGGTGAATTAGAGAAGTTAAGATGTCTATAAATAGGGGTGGGAAGGCCAAAACCCAAGTTAATTACCACTAAGCCACGAAAATCCGTGAAAAACCCGAAAAACACGAAAATTGTCGCGAAAGAGAAAATTGTCGCGAAAAATTGGTACATGAGAATTATCCTGGATTTGTAAGCAAAGGCAAAATTGTCGCAGAAAGTTTTGAGGAACAAATTATCGCGGAAATGTTCGAAGAACAAAATTATCGCGGAAAATATTTGAAGAAGAAAATTATCGCGGATTTGGTCCTAAGAACAAATTGTCGTGAATTTCTGTGCTGAAGTAAATTATCGCAGAAATTCTAAAGACCGGGTGTTTTCGTCGCGTTCCAACGCTGGATCGTAAGGGAAAAAGGATACGTAGGGTCTACGGTAATCACATAGTTAACAATAAGATAATAACGTCGGAAATTGAGTACTAAGACTTGTTACGAAATGCAGGGAAGCACGAATGGACTCTAACGAGCGAAAGCAAACGGTAAGCGGAGTGAACACAATATAGTAAGGAAGGTTCAGACTTAGGGAACGGGATTGGGTCATTAAGAAAGAAAGTAAAAGGCACGAATGACTGAGACAAATGTTAATAAGACTCAGGTGAGGAAGGATGGACCGTCCGACCGAACCCGGCATCGTGCCTAGTACACGATTCGCCAATGGAATAGCATGCTTGATGAAGGGAACGATAAGTTCCAAAGATTGAAAGATACGTACGAAAAGGGTAGAACGGATCCGGGTGGAAAAAGGGGTAGCGCCTAAGTACCCACCCGGGGAAGTGAGCATATGGCCCGTCGAGTCAATCAACAGCTAACTATTGTCTTGGGCGGGACATGTACCGAGCATGTTACTCTCGGCAACAGTAAAGTTAAAGCATGAGGGGAATGATAAGGGTAAAAGAAGAAGGAAATAAGAAAACGATTAAAAGAAACGACTTACGCGTATGTGTATGGTTTATTTAAGAAATGAAAAGATAGAGTATAGCGTGCGTGAAGTTTCCTTTAATAGATTATGACCGCTTTACAAATTTTGTAGGTGACGCGGACGAGATATGAGGAGGGCATGGGAAGGAGGTCGTCGGTTGTCCGGTGATAGAGTCCGGTCTTTGGAGAACACTCTATATTATGTCGCTAGACTTTAATGTTTTGAACTATGTTTTAAATTTACATTCGAACATTTCGTTTTATTTTGCACGTTTTTACCAAAATCAGCTAGGCCCAAATTAAGGTCGTTACACCCTTGGTCCTGAGCGAGACTGTACCTTGATTGGGCTACTCCCACTAGTTCGACACACTCGGTGGTGAGGTGGTGAACGCACTGTCGCCTTCTAAATGTACGTAAATAAGGGGATCAAATGCACTGTCGACTTGCTCATAGAACTTAAACACATGTTCGGGACTTCTTAACAAATCTTAAGAAAACAGGAAACAAAGTAATGGGTTGGGAATACTACTAGTAGCGGTCCTATACCACCCGTTCAAGATCTCCATACTCGACCTTTCCGGGCACTCCTACATCCATACGGGTCCTGCTCGTCACGTCTCATCAGGCTCGGCCTCCGGGGACTCACGACCTACATTTTACACATGAACTATGAGATTTACATCCCAGTAAGGCAACATGTACACGAAATTATAACATAAAGGAGAATTTTCAGTATATCGAGGGTTTAGTGGTGTCCCTGGTTTGGAATCGTATCCTGGAATGTCTTCCCACCCGTCCTTCCCATACAAAATGCCTATTCCTTGCGAAGGAAGTGCACATAACACACTCACTCATAACATATCATATACTCGACTTAGCGAGTGAAGTGGCGATCCGAGTAGTTCAGGACCATCGATTCCGTGACTGGGTCACGTTGCCATTGGGAATAAACCCTCGGCCGAAGGGGCCCAATCCCGCCCCCGTATGTCGGGGATCGTTATGCAATGCAATATGAAAATGAAAACCGGGCGAAAACCATGCATAAGGTTTGTTATCACGAGTCCTAGACTGAGTTGATCCTAGCTCGTCCTCACCGTCATTCCCAGGTCATCGGAAGTGTTGGAAATCGAAATGCTGCCCGAAGGCATAAACCATACAATGTTGGTAAAAATCTTGGTGAGATGGCGACGAGGAATGCAACACTTATGTGACTCGCCGCCGTGCCGTGTTTCTTCCTAAGAGTTGCCTTACCTTTCTTCCCTCTTGTTCTACCTGAAAACCTTCCTCCCATTTCCTAAGTGTTTCCCCTCTTCTTATATGTCTAAGTATACTGTTAAGGTGCGGGAGTGTTGTTGGGATGTAGTTCCCTAAGGTCTGATCGGTCAGCATAGGACGCAGGCGCTGGTCGGGCATGATTCTGCTTGATTGCGCGCCAGCGACCTGTTGGTGCCGCCTGTCTGTCGGATTTTTCCTGTCAGGTCCGACGTTTGTGCTCTTGTCAGAGACATTGTTCGTTCAGTAGTGTCCTAACACACTGCTGGTGCGGCGCCGACTCAGTCTGGCCGTGTCGCCACTTGTTTGGTCGGTCGGCACACTGTTTGGTTCTGTAGTTCACCAGGGTTGGTTGGTCGGTCGATCCTCATCAGTCAGGCGCCTAGGTCTCAAGTGACGGTTCGTCACTATCGTTTCCTTCAGCGCTTGCCGGTCGTGGTCGGCTTGACCATGGTAGTCTGGTCGCTCGTTCGTAACGCCCTGGTTGGGTCACGGCCATGGTCGATGTTTCCCTCGGTCCTGGTTGTTCGTGCTTGGCATCCTGATCGGTGACTTCAACCGATCTTTACTAGAGGGTTCACATGTAGCACCCTTCGCTACTCCGTCCGTCATAGGATTGATCCCATCTCTCGATCGTCGGTCGGGTCCAATCGTCTAAGAGGTTAGTGGTTTTGTTGGCCGTAACCTCTGTCCCCGGATTCAGGGTTTCACAGTACCCCCTGTGGCTGATTCAACCTTCTCCGCACTTTCCGTTGCTTCCTGTCGTTCCTCAGAACGACGGACCAAAGCAGCAGCCAAACGCTTGAATCTTGAGCTTGGCATCGTTTCGGTTGAACCTGCAAGATAAATATATAAGGATCATGAAATGACAGAGTAAAAATATAACTTCGTACCCGATCCTTCAGATGGATCTGAACAAGAAAACACACCCTTCGAGGCTGGGTCTCCGGTCCTACCCGCGACCCCTATTTCTATCAGTCTCTCCTCCCGAAGCAATTCTATCCATCTAAGATGTGCTTCGGGGGGAGGAAACATCGCAAGTGTGTTTGCGATATCCGGATGGGAGGGGTTGAACCTGGTTCGGTCCAACTGACCTATGCGTAGGTGGGTTATAAGTGGACACACCTTTAACATGTTCTCCTTAGGGACTGTTATCCACACATAACAAGACTCACACGCATGAAGAGATTCGTCCTTATCAGCTATAGCGCACTCCTTGGTGCGCACCGCTATGTAATATAACTTACGACATCCTAACAGACCCTCACCCCTTCGGGACCCGACCAAGGACAAATTTAAAAAATGCTCCAAGGTCGGGACCATATTCTGTTGGTGGCAATAAAAGATAAACGCCACTATGTACACATAGCTGCCCGGAAATGACGCAAAGGTCGGGCAATGGATTTCCTTAAGTACAGCCGCTATGAATGGGCGTAACGGAAAACGTAACCCGCACTTCAGAGATGCGTAACTAACAGGGATAGCAGTAGCCGGAACGTTCATCTCCGCTGGAAGAAAGCAGGGAATATCTTCCCTTCCATATGGAGTAATGATCCGGAATCGAAAACCTAGACCTAAATTCTTCGATATCCAACTCAGACATGGTTGGGTATCTCATCTTACGAGGAGCCATGGCTAATACCTTGATGAAAATCGGTAGGAAAAAGTTTAAGTGTAGGCAGGAACGAAAACACAGAGAACTTGGTTTGGGCGATTTTTTTCCTTCGCGAAATGACGATGAGGAGGAACAGTATCCAAAACCCCGATTTAAATAGTAATTTCCCGACTAATGGTAAGCTGCCACGTATGACTGTCATAGGCGGTTGCAGTCTGTACGCACTCATCACGCCTATTGAATAGTAGAATGTGGAAGGGCGCAGGTCTGGATATTAATATTTAAAAGTGATAAAAAAATGAACGTTATGGTAATTTGAATTCAAATCCACATATTAAATTAACCAAGTGAAGGATTGGTCCCCTGGACGATCATTACAAGCAGGTTCGGTCCTATATTCTCCCGAACGTATATAACATTGCGTGGTCGGCTTTGCGTCACCTCTGCGATGGCAACCAAGCCCGAGGGGCTAGTAATGAGAATCCTATGATCGGGTACCCTGCAATGGGTAAGACCCAATAACGATTAGGCCAACCCATGTAATAAAAGCGAACATGCGTGGCCTAAAATCCCCAACTTAGTACATTTGAGATAAATTGGCCCAATGTTCCGCCATTGGACCGAAGATAGACTTGGCAAAATAGAACGTCGTTTGACAGGTGGCCCCCACGGTTCAGTCCAAACGGTTACAGCCCACGCGTTCCACGCTTCGAGCCTCCACACGTTTACCATGCCTCGGGCCAGATCACATAGGTCACACTTCGGTCCCGGCCACGTTTTACATCGCGCGACAACAACCTTCAACAAACTTGTCAGAGGTAGTTACAGGGCATGAATTACACACGCCTTCATCTCTATAAATACATAGCTTGACGACCGAATTAGCAGGACCTTTTGGACGCATAACAACATGCCGTTACTCTGCCAGAGTTCTTATAACTTTCTATACCTCGTCATCTTCATAAACCTTTACTGTATTTTTGTATTATGAACTGCTTGATTAGTAAATCGACTAAGAGATTTTCCTGCTCTTAGTAAAATGGTTTTTTCCCCATTCCCCGAGGTTTTCCACTCTAAATTGCTTTGTCGATTTCTTCATTTACTTATTCTAATCGTCTCCTCACCATAAACAAATTAAAACTAAATTCGCATTTTGACGAACCGGACGACTGTTGGTAATCATAAAAAGAGACCATAACAGTCACAAAATGAAGTTGTACGACAAGATACATAGTTAATCTATTTCCAAAGTAATGTACTACAACAAATACATCAAATTAGCTTTTTCTGATTATCGTGGCCATTGCAGCAAGGGATGTACTCCGGCCTGAATAATAACATTGTCCCATCGTGTCATTGACGAATCAGATGATAACTTGTATGCTAACGGGGCTCGTAAAGCAAGCAATTGCGTTGATAGAACCATCAATACTGCATCCTTTCTCGAAGGACACTTGGCAAAAGAAGATTGGGTATGGATCTCCATCCAAATGATGCATCTGAGGAGTAGACCAGACTTGAAAAACACCTAGTGGAGCTGGATAATAACCAGGCCATATATTGTTCCTTACTCAATCCAAAGCTAGAAAGCTGAGCATTTGAAACACTAACTAGAATTTTGATGCGGCTCGAAACTGATGAAATGTTGCCAATATGCTGATAAGAGGTGATCAGAGTCCAAGGAGCAGACCTGAGACGCTGAATTACTCTGCTTAGTATCTTGCATCAATTTTATGTTTAATAGGTATGTATGTTGCGTGTGGCTTCTGCAACTTTGTCACTTAAGTTTATGTTTCGATGTATTAAGTTTGAACTCTGATGGTTAATGCACTTTGCTGTTTTTCGCTGTTCTATTCTACTTCTTCTCTTGAATGAAGAACACAATTCAAGCCTAATATTCAATATCATAACATCCTTCAACATTCAATATTCAACAACGCAAGTAGAAGCTAATAACTGCCCTGTTTCTACTGATAAAACAACACAATTCTCCGAACACTTTCCTACAAAATCTGGTATCGGAGCTTCAGGCCGCTATCTGGAGCACCAACAATCAAATGCAAGGCGAAAGATCAAACAATGGACCACGTTTCGATGCAAACAACTTCCACTTCTGGGCCAAACAAATGGAAATTTATCTACGAGCTCAAGATCTATGGACACACGTCGAACTGGGAGAAGAAGCTTTGCCACCCTCTCCAAATCCACGATGAGCGACCCGAGTAAAACACTATGCTGAACAAGTGGCCAAGTCCTACAAAGCTTTGGCTGCCCTACAAGGTTGCCTTGAAAAATCATTTCTTAGCAGAGTGATGAACTGCGAAAGCGCCAAGGAACTCTGGGATACTCTCTTGGAAAGTTATCAAGGGAGCTCAAAGGCTAATGCCGTAAAAGTCAGTGCCTTGAGAAGACAATTAGAGAGGATGAAGATGAGTAACTCAGATAAAACGGCTGCATACATAGATAAACTCATGAACATTGTTGCGGAAATCAGACTTCTTGGAGGAATGTACGATGAAGTGAAAATCATGGAAAGACTTCTTGATGCTTTGCCTGAAAAATACGACCATAAAATCTCCTCCTTGGAATCAACATATGGAGACATAACCTCAAACATGACGGTTCAAGAACTTGCTGATGAATTACTCACATTGGAGCTGAAATGGGACTCAAGAGCAGAAGAAAAAATATTCAATGACAACACACGAGTAAGAACAGAAGCTGCATTGGCTGCTGTTGGAACACCAGCTGGACAAAGAACGCAAGAAACCAGAAACAACGCCTTCTTTGGCCCAGGCAAATTCCCTCCATGCCCACACTGCAAAAAAACAAATCACAGGGAGAAAGACTGTTTCTTCAGACCAAGTGCCTTCTGTGACAAATGCAAGCTATTTGGACACATAACCAAAGTATGTAAAACCACGCAAAATGCACAAACAGCTCAGGACTTCGTTTCAAAAGCAGAAGCAGAGGTGGAAATCACAGATGTCAACAATGCGGTGGTCTCTCGCATCCCATACAGATCGTTCAAATGTGTTGTGACCTTGGTGGATAAAGAAAACTGTCTGGTAGTAAATCACCCAGGTGAAACATGGATGATCGATAGCGGATGCTCAAACCACATGACAGGAAATCGGAAGCTATTTCAGAAACTTGAACTCATGACAGGGGGAGGTGTTGAGATAGGTGACAAGAGAATCTTAAATGTGGTCGGAAAAGGAAATATCAAATGCTTGGAGAAACTAAATCTGTCCAACGTGCTGTTTGTTCCGGATCTTGGGTACAATCTGCTGAGCATAAGGCAACTGATTGAGGAAGGATTCAAGTTGGTTTTCGAAGAATCCTGTTGTTTTATATATCTTCCCAAAGAAGATTACTTAAGCAAAGTATCGATGATGAAGAGATGCTTCTATGTGGATCCTCAAAAAGGCAATGAAGTGTGCATGTCTGCAACAGAACAAAAAACCATTCTGTGGCACAGAAGAACTGGGCACACAAGCTCAAACAGATTGACCAAGTTTTCAAAGCATCAAATGGCAACAGACGTTCCTACAATAACGCAGTTGAGAGAGTTATGTGAAGTTTGTCACAAAGGGAAGATGTCAAAAGCTCCCTTTCCCACTGGAGTAGCGTGGAGATCAACCCACAAGCTCGAACTGATACACTCTGATCTCTGTGGACCGAAGTCTGTCTCATCACTAAATGGTAGTCTATATTTTATCACATTCATCGACGACATGAGCAGGTACTGCTGGACATACTTTGTGACCAACAAGAGTGACACATTTGATGTATTCCGACACTTCAAGACTGAAACTGAGAAGCAGTTGAACACCTGTGTCAAGATACTTCGAACTGATAATAGATCAGAATACAGATCACTAGCTTTTGAAGAATGTCTATCGCAAAATTGTATTGTGCATCAATTCACCGTGCCTTACAGCCCAGAACAAAATGGAACATCCGAAAGAAAGAATAGAACTCTGATGAACATGACCCGATGCCTGCTTCTGGAAAAACAACTGCCAAAAAACGTGTGGGCAGAAGCTGTCAATGCTTCCACCTACATCCAAAATCGGCTCCCCACCAAAGCTCTTGAAGACAAAACACCATATGTGGCACTCTTCCAATGCAAGCCATCTCTGAAAAATTTAAGAACATTCGGAAGCATCTGCTACACACTGATACCGGCCGAAAAGAGAGACAAACTATCGGACAAAGCAAATGTAGGAATATTCGTTGGCTATGGAATGACATGCAAAGGACTCAGAGTCCTAAATCCACTCTCACTAAAGGTTTATATCAGTCGAAGCATCAGCATAGACGAAAGCAAAAGGTGGGACTGGACCCAAGGATGTTGTGTATCTGATTCAAACTACCTTGAACAAGACGAAACATTCAGCCTCATTGAAATCTTGGATGATGGAGATTCTTCTTATATTCAGAATGATCACGAGGAAGTTCATGAGGATGAAAATGAAGAAGAGAGACCAGTGAGAGGAATTCGATCCCTTCATGATATTTACAGCAGATGCCTCACGGCAACTGAGACCCCATCAAATGCTGAAGAAGCCTTACGGTTGAAGGAATGGACAACAGCTATGCAAGACGAAATAGACATGATCTTGAAGAATGATACTTGGGAGTTGACAGACAGACCAAAGAATCAAGAAGTGATTGGCACTAGGTGGATCTTCATAATTAAAAAAAATGCAGATGGAAGCGTCAACAAACTAAAGGCCAGACTGGTGATGAAGGGTTATTCGCAAATCCAAGGATTCGATTTCAACGAAACGTTTGCTCCGGTGGCTAGATTAGATACGGTTAAATTATTGGTCACCCTAGCAGCACAAAAAGGATGGACAATGTATCAAATGGACGTCAAATCGGCCTTTTTGAATGGAGACTTGAAGGAGACAATCTATATAGAGCAGCCCGAAGGTTTCGCAATTTCTGAACGTAAGCATCAAATTCTGAAACTAAAGAAGGCCCTATACGGATTAAAGCAGGCACCAAGAGCTTGGTTCTCCAAGCTTGACAGCCATCTACTTCAGCTGAATTACTCGAAAAGCCAAGTGGAAGCAACTCTGTACTTCAAAGTCCTCGACGAATTCATCACCATCATATCGGTTTACGTTGATGATCTGCTGATTTTGGGAAACCACCGTGATGAAATTGATGCTGTAAAAAGAGGTATGTGTCCATGATTTGAGATGAATGATTTAGGAGTGGCTTCATATTTCCTTGGTTTTAAATTAAGTCAATATTCGCATAGAGTTTTTATGAGTCAAAAGAAATACGCTTCCGAGTTGTTAGTTAAGTTCAATGTACAAGATGCCTCTCAAATTCCAATGACTGGTGGGATGAAATATGAAGTGAAAAATGGAAGTTCTCTTGCTGATGCCAAGCTATACAGGAGCGTAATCGGATCCCTTATGTTTATAGTTACAATGAAACCTGATATCGCATTTTCGGTTAGTGTTTTGTCGCGATACATGCAGGAACCAACCCAAACTCACCTCACTGCTTCCAAAAAGATACTAAGCTACATCAAAGCGACTGTAAGTTAAGGACTTATGTTTACAAAGGAGATAAATGTCAGGTTGATGGGATTCACAGACTCTGACTTTGCCGGTTGCTTGGACGACTGCAAGAGCACATCAGGGTACTGCTTCTCGCTAGGGTCAAGCATATTCTGCTGGAAATCAAAGAAGCAAGAATGTGTGGCGCAATCCTCAGCAGAAGCCGAGTACATGGCAGCCGCTGCAGCTTCGAACCATGCATTATGGCTGCGAGAATTATTATCAGCTCTGGGACTCACTCAGCACCAAGCCACTACTATATTATGTGATAACAAATCTACAGTTGCTATGATAAAGAACCCGGTATATCATGGGAGATCGAAGCACATCAAAATCAAATTTCATGCCGTAAGAGAGGCCGAAAAGGAAGGAAGCGTGGAATTCGTTCACTGTCCAAATACGGATCAATTGGCGGACATATTCACCAAGAGCCTGCATCGCCCACAATTTGAGGACCTGCGTGCAAAGATTGGAATATGTGATGGTCTCTGCATTCCGGGGGAGTGATGAAATGTTGCCAATATCCTGATAAGAGGTGATCAGAGTCCAAGGAGCAGACCTGAGACGTTGAATTACTCTGCTTAGTATCTTACATCAATTTTATATTTAATAGGTATGTGTGTTGCGTGTGGCTTCTGCAACTTTGCCACTTAAGTTTATGTTTCGATGTATTATGGTTAATGCACTTTGCTGTTTTTCGTTGTTCTATTCTACTTCTTCTCTTGAATGAAGAATACAATTCAAGCCTAATATTCAATATCATAACATCCTTCAACATTCAATATTCAACAACGCAAGTAGAAGCTAATAACTGCCTTGTTTCTACTGATAAAACAACACAATTACTCCGAACACTTTCCTACAGAAACCTTGTCCTTAGTGTTTTACGTGTAATGTGATTTCGAATATGACCGGCCTTCAAAATGATCTAGATTAGTTCTTGCATCTCGGCTAAATCCTTTCATTAAATCACATGTTCAGACAACATTAAGGGCGTAAATGTACATCAAAACAACATAGATTTTTACAAAGGAATAGAGGAATTTTAATGATAAGAAACCCGTTGATGAAATAGGGAACCAAAACAAGAATAAAGAAAATAATTCCTCTATGAGAAATCTAGATTTACAAAGAACTAGATGAGTTCTGCTGCTAAGAAACCCATTGGAACCAAAACAAGAATAAATAAAGCAATTCCTCTATGAGCAACAGAATGATTCATATTGGAAATGGGTTCATCAATTAAAGGGGTTGTTTTGTTTACATTTTCAAAATCACGGTGAGGTGCGATAATCATATCGTGCGTTGAGATGACCGTAATAATTATGATTGAGATTTAGAAAACTACGGTGATAGTACTGTGATTTTAATAAAATGTCTATTTTAACTTTTATATTAATATATTTATTATATATTAATAAAATATATATTTACTTAACACATAATCAAACAAATGCATATGTTAATCGTCTATCCCAAGTTGCTACATTTTTTATTTTTTGAGTGTTACCGTCTAAATTATCCATTTGTTCTATTGTCCACCAAAATATACCTTCAGTAACAACTCTAACAGTATATTCTATCTATAGAAATACAAACAAGTTAAAATAATTTTAAAAGCGGCATATCAAATCCGGATAAATAAAAAACAACCAAACTCTGAATGTTTCAACCAATATAAACAATCGGAAGAACAACTGAAAAGAAAAAAATGGAAAAAAAATCGAAAGAAATTCATACAATCAAATTTGTGAAATAACTTAGTAAAAAGAAACCTAAAAATGTAGAATCACAACTTGGTAAAAATGGTGTAAGATTTGTGAAATAAGAATAAAATTGGTTAATGTTTGAGTTTGGTTTTAAAATAATTAATTGAACTTTGAAGGGCAATTTTGGAATTTACGAAATCACAGTGGGTTGACCATACATATCAAGCCATGGCCACATGACCGCCGTAAACTCCAGTACGATCACCGCAATTGATCCAACTGTTTGGTAATGTAAAATAAAATCATGGTGTGGTGCCCACCGTGAAACCAAAAAACGTCAAAGTTTCATCAACAAAATTCGTAGATACTCAACTACTTCAAAAAATGGGTGTAAAATGGAAATAAGATGTAGATAGAGCTGTAAAACGATTAGCCTAAGACTCACCTTTTTTTGTTGATAAGCTCCAGATAGGACTATAAAATGGAAATAAGTTGCAGATGAGAAGCAATTAAAGTTTCAGCCATTTTGATAAGGATTGAAAAACCGATTGTATGCAATACTCAAGGGTCCAAAAATAAACGATTTAAGTAAATTGAAGGGTTATTCACACAATTTCACAATTACGAGGACACCATCTTTATACCGCTCGTAAGTTGAGAGGTGAAATTTGTAATTTTCTCATAATGAAAATGTAAATATGGTAATGCTATGTTAAAACTACGATAATGTATTCTAATAATCAAATTGTATTTTGAAAATGTGGACACAACATCTACCTTAGAATAACGAGCCAGTTTTGATCCTTCAATAGGAATACATTACCGAGCTTTAAGTTCGTTCTCGAACTGGAGCAATTTCTTCCTCAGAGGTGTCAAGAACAGCCTCAAATCACGAACAATCTGCTTCTTATCTTCTTCTAGCAAATCTTTGTCTTCTGTAAGCTTCACTTCAATCTGAAACAGAATACTGAAGTTATAAAGAAACCAAATCATACATTTTTCCTTTTCTTCAGCCTGATCATAAAGAAACAAGCTAACGCAATACCTCCAATTCATCCAGCTCGCCAAATGAAAATTCCAGCAAGTCAATGTGGCCATTCAACTCCCGCTTCATCCCTCTAATATCCCACTCCCCTGAACATCATCACCATGACAAATGTGCAAAGAATGTAAGAAAGAAACAGCACAAAAAAACGATCATTTGACTGCAAAATATCGTTACCTTTCACTTTTACAGTCAACTCATATGTGTAACCAACACGTTTTTTGTTTCGAACAATCACTAAAAAGGCCTAAAAAGCACATGGAGATGCATTCAGCAACATATCTACTCAAAATAATTGATAATGAAGTAAATCCAAAACATTTTCAGTGATTCCCACTTTCAAAAGCAGCAATTATAGATTGTGATCACCAGAATCTCAAACACGTAATGCTTAGCGTATATGCAATGATAAAAGAATTGGATTAGGAAGAAACAGTTGCTCACATCTCCAGAGCATCTTGTGACTTCAGCAACTTCTGCCTTTCCATGAGAAAATTCCAAAGATCCAACCGACCCGAGCAACTCCTGCAACAGGATCCATTAAGATAGAAGTTAAAATGATCATCCAACACCGTATCAGCTATTACAATACGTAAATCCCAAATACTTTTGCATGTTGAATAAACTGGCCATCTCTTTTTCATCCAGACCACACTAATATGAAACAAAAACAAACCAGAAATAACTTCAGGTGTCTGAAACCTAACCAAACATGAGAACGCCATATTATAAATATAATGCTGCTTAGTCGAAATGTGCAAACCTTAATCCTGTCACTCGACCATGAATTAAGATTTTTTTCCTCCCAAGTTCCGGCCTGCAAGAATTTTATGATTTCATTAAGAAAGACTTAGATCCAGCATAATCAAATTAAAATTTATGATCCCGAAACTTGAATTTTGTTCATTCAGATCATTTAAAATTTCTAAAAAATATTTCTTGTGATTTCAAAGGAAAAAAAACTCGGAAAGCAATTGCTCAAATGGATATGGTTAGGTTACAAGCGCAGATTTTAAACACAATCTAAAATTTGTTTTCAATATTTTTCTGGTTTTACCAAGAAAACAAGACCACCCGCAAAAAAACGCAAGATTGCAAATTGGATCTGTAACCCTAAAAAATTCCTCAATGCAATACCTGATTCCAAGCAGAGCCTAAATGGGTCCGAATGGGCTGATCGCAATCGTCCACGGGATCTATCTTTCGGGGCACAGGTAAAGGTGCAGCATCAGAGGTCGCCTCTCGGACCCAGTAAGTGTAGGAAGCGGACTGGCCCTTCTCAGCCGGCACTGTTGATGCTGCACCTCCCTCCATTTCTTAGGGCAAAAAAATGAAAATCTGGCAACTAATCGAGTATTCCCGACAGAAAACCGAAGTGCTGCTTCCAACGTTGATAATGCACGGGGAAAAATCAAGAGAATGTCTAGAAATTTCCAATTCAGCACTTTCTAGAAAGTTCTATTCCACTTAAGTAATTATGAAACATTATACGACGTCAAAAACAATTTAAGTAAATTAATGGGTGCGTTATGTAATTTAACAAAAACCCAATTTTCAACAAATACAATCTAAAAATATTTAAACCTATAAGCCTTCATCCATCGAATCCCCTCTCTGTTGAGAATTCTTTTCATGTGATGCTGAAGCCTCTCCAGATTCCACAGAATCTTCAAGCGCTTCCAGAAATGATGGAACAGTGAACNTTCACCTCACAGCACATTATAGTTATCTCACCTCACCGCTATTTGTCAAACGCTGAAATGTCGACCAATTTTGAATGTTTTTTCAGTTGATTCATAGTGTATTTCAATTATGTTTCACACTCAGTGATGGATGTCCTTAAGAATTCGAAGTTTTGGTCTATATTTTTGTCTAAGTTTCAACATTCGCGGGGGAATACCAAATTATTGGAGACGAATTTAGTGATGAATAATTTTCGGCAAGAATTGTAAAACTATGAAGAATTTGACCCGATATTTATTGTCACGATGAAACGATTTGGATTTCAATGAAAATTATTGGGTATACTCAAAATTCAACATTCTTAGGTTCAATGATTCAAAATTCAACATTCTTAGGTTTAATGATTCAAAATTATTCTAGAGGTACGCTTTCTGATCTGGTCTTCGAACAAATGATAGAAGTGTGCAATGAGAACGAGAGTTGATTATTTGGCTTAGAGACTAAATCATCAAACTATGTAATGTGACTATTGATATTTTATAATGGTATTTTCGTAATATGCAAAAAATTTAGATTGTACCGTAATGTTGGCTTTATGATTGATGAGAGTTTTGGGGTCCGATATTCTGAACTGGTGGATGCCAAACCATTCTGGACCGACCCACATGACAGAAGACAAACCTAGGAGACCCAAGATCCACATTTGGCAAGGGTTTAACCAATTTAAGGTAATAGGACCCGAAAACCCACATAGCTAAAGAAGTATGCATGCTCAATTAATTATCAAGATCGAAGATTAAAGTTTGACAAGATTTGGTGCTTCGGGGACCGTTTCATAGATCGGTCCAAAAGGTTACAGCGAGCCTCGTGCATACAAATGTTTTCTGCGCTTCGGGCATGTTAACGTTTTATGTCATGGGAAAACGACTTTGTCAGAGGTGGTTACTGAGCCTTTTCCACGCACGATTCCCTCTATAAATATGGGGCTTAAAGGCTAGCTCAAGATGACCTTTTGGATGCGCGAAATCGATGTTACTCTGTCGATTTCACTCCTTAGTCATTTTCATAAGTCTCAACTGTTTGTAATATGGAACTGTTTCATCAATATATGTCAAAGAGAATTTCAAACTCTTAGTCCGGTGGTTTTTTCACCTTTCTCTAGGGGTTTTCCACGTTAAATCGATGTGTCAATCGTTTTATTTGCAGTTTATAATCATTTCCCCAATTTTAAACAAATCAAAACAAATTCGATTTATTGCGAACTTGTCGTTGTTGTTATATTGTGAACGTACCGTAGTTATATTTTATTTTAACCAAACATCATTAATAACTGCGTTAGTGCGACCGCATAAAATAGTGGTGAATTCACAACTGGTTTAACCAACTGCCACCAGAACGCACTTGCCAAATGTCAATTTTACCATTGGTTAATTATAGTTTATTTTTTAAAAAGATTATTTTAATCAATAACTTTTATATTCTATCAATTACATGTTCAAACTATAAAAATATATATAACAATTTAAAAATGTAATTCTAACATAATATGAAATATAATTCTTAAGTTATCAACAATTATTTAAAAACAAAAGCAAAAAAGTCATTTTATGATATCATGATCACAACACCGCTGTTTCAAAAACAGTTTTTTAAAATCACAATCAGTTCACCTCACAGCACAAGACAATCATCTCACCTAACCGCTATTTATCAAACGATGTTCCAAACGTGTCAACTATGTTATGATATATCTCACTTATAAACTAATCTATCACGTTTAAATAGCCAGACAAATTCGACAATATTTAACATTTTTCGAAACTTATAAGGTTTTTCAAACTTTTGACATTCATCATCATCGAAGATAAAGGGTAACGATTGAAATGATCCATACTTTAAACAAAAATTATGATATATCAATGGTTATTGTTATGGGTGAATATTCTCATTGTATATATTTATGTTTTTGTAAGAATCACTCATAACAAATCGTAAGACAAATAATAGAAAAATTATTTAAGTGGAAGCCCAATAGTTAATAGAAAAATATGTGGGAAAAGCGTGATATTCCTAAAGTCGATACAATTTCATGTAGGATAATATATTCAGAAATAACATATAAATGTTGTACATATGTTGCATATTTCAACATATTATTTCAAATTCAATCACATAATAAGTTGAATTTGACAATTTAAATCGATTGAGTACCAACTCATTAATTTTATTAAGCTAGATTAACTCTCGATAAGATCCCTCATGATTTTTTTGAATCCACTCCAATATCATTTAAGTTTTCTAGAGGTTATTCGATTTCATTTGGGGAGTGAGTTCAGATATAACGCATAGAATAGAAGAAAACACACCATAAACGACTTAAATAAGTCATTTAGTATAATCTACAATTCTTCTTTTAAACAAATTCATACTAGATGTTAATGTAGAAGAATTGTTGCATATTTCAATAGAAACTAAATCCGTGAAATAAGTAAGAAATAGAACAAGAATGTAAATATGATGAGTCTCGTTTTTTTTTATTTTCTTGTGCAATATCAAAATCGTAGAAATCATATGGAAAAATGAACACAAAACATCTACTATTTATTCAATGTTCATTCTTAAACTATTCGAAATTTTGAATGTTAAATAGTTAATTTTTACAATTTTGAGATATAATCTTTACACCATTTTTAATTTCCATTATATCGGACCAGTATACCGGAAATTTTGAGTGTACCCGTTTCGGCCGGTATTTTGCCGATATGGGTTTTTTTAGGTCGGGTTTGTTTTAAAAAAATAAAATACAAATATTTTACAATTTAATTTATTTTAATATTCCTGTACGGATACAGTATATATCCGATATATCGATCCAATGAATTTGTCTGGTATATCATCCACTACCTGTTTTTAAAATATTCATATCATTTTAACTTCTAGTATTGATATATGGATTCTATATAGCTATTCGTTTTGGATTCATTGAGGCCGGCCCGTTTGAAATTTATTGATCTATATGAAAAACGGACAATCCGTACCTTAACCCCCACCCCAATTCCTAACCTACTTTTCTTGAAGTCTCGTTTCAATTATTTTGACGAGTGAATTTGTTACGTTCTCAAATCGGTGATCCAAGAATATGGGCTAATGGACCTTATTTGGATTTGGAACCATTAATTATTTAGTGGACTTATTTTGTAAACTCATAATTGGGTATAAAAACTCTAATCAATTGTAGGTTTCGGGTATCCATGAAAATTATCAAATTTCTATCTTCTTCCTTCAGCCGTTCTTCTTCCTTATCTTCTGGTTCTACTTTCTCCCATTATCTATAATCTGCCCTCTATTCCATTTCTTCCCCATTCTTCTGTTTATTTCCCCGTTACGATCTAAGATCGTGACAGAGGTTCTTATCCTTGTTTTGGATTTGTTATTTCTCGAAGGCAAGAGTTCTTCAGGCGTATTTTTAGATCGTTTTCAGGTAATTTCCCAAAATCTTTTTCAGGTGTTTCTTGTTTGCATTCTTTGTTTAGTTGATTAAAAGTTGTTAAATTGGGTTTTTTTATTGGTATTGTTACTTGAATTGGTAATCTTCCTTCTCCATTATTTTGTTGAGAATTTGAGAGTTGTGGATTAATAATTCAGGTTGTATCATGTTTTAGTACATCATATCATTCTTGCTTATATTTCATTTTGATGTATTGGGCTATATATAGTTATGACATTTTAACGTGGAATTAGTTAGTATTCATTCACGCAGCGGAAACACCGTCAGGTTGTTGGGATGACGTTTGGGTAGTATGTAGATTATGCTACCAGTCGTCATCCTTGCTCCGTCTGATCGGGGACTCCATTGCCCTGTTAAATAACCCAGGATTACGCCCAAGGTCGGTCCCGCAATCCCTCTGCGTACGCAAGGTCTCCAAATCCCTGGTAAGTTCATCAATACGCCTTTGCATTCGTTTATGATAAGTCCCATGAACGGGAGTTGGAGTTCTAGTTGGAGGAGGTGGAGTAGATCGATATTTCGGCCTACTCATCGTCACACCGTGCCTTATAATCTCCTCTTCATCGGAGTTGCACGCTTGAGGGTCACTCTCATACCCTCTAATTGTAGGAACACAACTTGTAACATCCGGTGGTTCTGTTCTTCTTCTCTCCGACGTAATTTCTAGCACCACTTTCCTGACAACAGCCTACAAATCCTGCAGAGAGAAGGTTGGGGATTTAAGGCTGTTGTGAAGCACATCACTGTCGTTCGTCAAAGTTCTAGTTATCATGTCTTTGATTATCCTATCCGAGGGAGAAACCTCAAATGGGGATTAAAAAATCGTCCCCATGGACGAGGTCAAACTGTTGTGGTCAAAAGACAATGGGTATCAACAGACATCCTGTTCGTAATAAAATGAACTCGGTTTGAATTTGTTTGAAATGGTGGAAACGATTAAAATTGAAAGGAAAGCTTGGCACATCAAATTTAGAGTGGAAAACCCTTTAAAAAAGGGGAAAAACCACCTCGCTAAGAGCTCAGAAAGCTCTTAGCCGATTCATTAATTGAACAGTTCATCGCTACAAACAAGAAGGCTTATGAAAATGACGAGGGAAAGGTCCTTTCTTATTCCGTCGTCGAGCCTTGTATTTATAGAATAAAAATCGTATGTAATCCACGTCATGTAACCGCCTCTGACAAGGTCGTTTTCTCATGCTGGAAAACGTGCATTGGCCCGAAGTGCAGTCTACTTGATCAGGCCCGAATAGTGGAAGGCGTGGTTAAGCTAGCAGTGCAAGACACGTGGGCTATAACCGTCTGGACCGATCCATCGAATCGTTCCCTGAAACAATGGATAACACGCAGCGCTATCCTTCGGTCCATGCAATCAACTACTGGGCTAGGCCCAGTGGGCCTTCGGGTCCCACTAGCCTTGTTGTGTTGAATCTCTGTTAGAAGTTGGATCTGGGGCTTTTAGGTTCGGCTTCCGTCACCTAGGCCGGCCTGCAATGGCTTGGGCCTTATTTAGTTCGAGATATCGGGTTTCGAAGCTCTCATCACTTATCTTTACTCATGGTTTCTTCGTTCTGTTGCCTGAACCATGTTGTATTGTTTTATTCATTATTTATTGAATTGACCGCAAATGTTTCCTCTCGGCACCGTGGTTAATCGGTTTTGTAGCCCATTTTTTTTATAATCGAGATCGCACCGTTTAACCGTATGAATTTATAATCGACGGTTAACCGGTTACCGTTTAACCGATAATTTTTCAAAATTTTCCTACAAATTTTGTTACATAGTCAATCTATTTTTTTAAGAACTTGATTTTACTATTTTTCAAATATGTCTCTCTTGAGTTATTCTATTTTTAAAAATAGTCAAAAGTAGAGAAATTTGGAAGAACCAATATATTCTAATTTTCAAAATAAATACACCTCTGTTGATTTCAAGTTCATGTAATTTGAAATGAACTATGTTAATCTAGATCTAAACATTGAACTCGCACTGTACTTTCGATAACGATTTAGCAACAATGGCGAATCAATCTCAAAATGTAATAAAATTCTTTTGAATTCATCATTTCATTTTATTCATAGATAGTAGACATTCAAAGAAAAAGACATATTTAACTTCCCGTACCTAAAAGAGTGAAGACTTGGTTTCCAAGAAAAATTGAATTATAAGAAATTCGATAATCAAATGAATAATAAAAAATTCCGGATAAACACTAATATAATTCAATAAATTTGGAAGAACCAATATATTATAATTTTCAAAATAAACAGTTATCATGATTAGAAAGATTGTGAAATAAGAAAACTTAAATCTGAAAACAAGAAAACCGTAATCCTAAAAGAATTTTAATACATAAAATACTTACATTTAATCGGTTAACCAACATGTAAATCGATATTTATAAATATACCGATTACTGATCGTATAATCGTTTTAGTCGACATGAAACTGAACCGTATAACCGATTAACCATATAACCGACACCGTTTAACTGATTAAAATCGGTTCAGTTCGGTTACACGGTTTCGCAGTTGGGTGTCCCACCCCAAGTGCCCCCACTAATAACTGTCATAATGTTATTGATTTTGAGAATCTATTGTTGCAAAAAATTCAACTTTAAGGTGTGATGATTGAATCCACGATTCAATAAATCTAAATTAAAATATGACTCAAGACATGATCCATACACGGGTCAGATTAGGGGTGTTCATTCGGTAAATATCAAACCGAATTCCAATTACCGAATATTGAATAAGTCAAAAAATTAGCTATCGAATACCGAACCGAATTTTGTCGGTTTGGTTCGGTAAATACAGAATAGTTTTGGTTCGGTATTTACCGAATTTCCCGAGATTTAATCAAATTAAATAAAAAATTAATCATAATAATATATTTAATTATATAATTAAATACAAAAATATTAGTTTTAAATTAAACNTGGAAGATGGAATCATCTGGCAAAAACAGCAGAAATACCTTCGCTATTGCTGTAAACTTGAGTTTTCTCGAGAGTGGGAGACGAACATTTCGGCTCTAGGAAAATGAAATTCGTGTAATTTCAAAGACATTAAACGTTTATTGAGTGCATGGTTTTAAAAACAACCGGCCAATCGACCCATTCCACTGAAAATGATTTATACCAATCCTCACATTCGAACCGATTAAAATAATATTTTAAAAATCGATTCAAACATGTTTTTTGTCCAAAAACTGGTTACAAAATCGGTTTACTTTGTAAATTAGATTAAAGATTAATTGTTTAATCATCTTTTGTTTTTATTTGTGAACTCACTAATGCATAAATAAAGAAATAATTAATATGATATTCTTAGTGTGAGTTTTGTATCTATCAAGATATTGATTCGACTTCTCTAATTGCTTGTTGTTGTGGATTTTACAATGTATACAAACATTTGATTCGATTTTTCTTTGTTTAATGATATTCTTTGTTCTAAATACAAAATCTCTATGTTTCTTCTTTTTACTTGTATCAATATGCAATTGTTTCTTAGTAGTAGTCTTTTTAGATCTAGGATTTAGAAAAATCGTATGAAAGAGCATTATGAAGATCAATCTCAAATTAAGTTAAATGAGTTTTTCTTATTTCACTTCTTATTATTATTTGATATTTGATTTTTTTATAAATAAAACTCTACTTCTTTAATTGCAAAAATAAGTTTAAATTTTTGTTTTTTTATACTTTTTTTTATTTGATTACATATTTTAAAAAATTTTAAAGAAAAATTATTTTGAAATAAATATTCTTTTTGTTTTAAATATTATTATTTATTTTTCTATCAGATTGATTCAAACTTATTTTACTAGTAACAATTTTTAAATCAATGATTGAGTGTCATGTAAAAGCTAATGTTATATAAATAAAAAGAAACTTTACTTAAGAAACAATTACTTCAAATAATATTTAACTTTTCGACTCCTAGAGGATGCAAACACGTTAATGAAAGAGATGAATCGAATATAAAAAATCGAATACATATCAAACACTAATTTATTAATGACTTGTCAACTGGTTATAAATCATATTCTCTTTAAATATATCATTTTTATGTTTTTTATGTTAATTTTTATATTTTAAAAAATTATGTTAGAATAAAATTGAACAATATACATTCAATAAATCCATTAGGTGTAATTTTCTCAATATAAATTAATTGTTCATTAAAGTGGAATCCTCACAAGATCATTGAATGATTTTGGAAACGTTATCAAACCACTAATGAATCTTTATTAAATCAATGGTGTTGTTTGGAACGGTAGTCCACCGTCCGGTGCGGTGAACGTGTTGTAATTGTATTCTATTTTAACCAAACATTATTAATTAATGCATTCGTGAGACTGCAAAAAACATCGGTGAATTCACAGTTGATTTAACCTAACGACCAGTAGAACGCATCTGACAAATGTCAATTTTACATGTATTAAATTATAATTTAATTTTTTAAAAAAACAATTTTAATCAATAAATTTTTATTCAAATTATAAAAATATATATTACAACTTAAAAATATAGTTTTTGACATAACGAAATTATAATAAAATAATTTGAAATATAATTTTTAAGTTAAACAAAATTATTTAAAAATAATGTTAAAAAATTCATTTTATGACATCACGATCAATTTACCACTCTTTCAAAAATAGTTATTCTAAATCACGATGAGTTCACCTCACCTCACAGCAGAATACAATCATATCACATCAACGCTATTTATCAAAACGTTGTTTCAAATGTACCCAATGAATGATAACTTTATAATAATAATTAACAATGATCATCTATAAAAAGTTAACAATAATTTTAAATTAAGTCATTGATGAGACCATCGGATAATAATAAAAAGTTTCTCATTGTAATGACCCAGGAAAACGGCACAAAGAGAGAATTTGGACAGGTTAGACTCACATTAAACCTCGTTAAGAAAATGTAACGAATGGTAGTGTTAAGGAAATGTAATGAGGGGTAGTTTTGTAAATTAACATAAGAAGAGGGTCATTTGGTCATTTGTAGCTTGTAATAAGAGGGTAATTGTGTAGTTTTGGAAGGAAGGGTTAAAGGGTCATTTGGTCAAGTGGGGAAAACTATAAATAGGGGTGGAATGAGAGAATAAGGGTCATTTTAACACAAAAACGTGAGAAAAATCGNATTACAACTTAAAAATATAGTTTTTGACATAACGAAATTATAATAAAATAATTTGAAATATAATTTTTAAGTTAAACAAAATTATTTAAAAATAATGTTAAAAAATTCATTTTATGACATCACGATCAATTTACCACTCTTTCAAAAATAGTTATTCTAAATCACGATGAGTTCACCTCACCTCACAGCAGAATACAATCATATCACATCAACGCTATTTATCAAAACGTTGTTTCAAATGTACCCAATGAATGATAACTTGATAATAATAATTAACAATGATCATCTATAAAAAGTTAACAATAATTTTAAATTAAGTCATTATGAAACCATCTCTTCAAGGGATTATGGATCATGACTTGCAGCCTACAATGCTCTTTTATGATCATGACAATGCTCTTAACATTGTCAGCCTATAATCATAACCTGACAATGTTACATACAATAAAAAATTTCCTTTTAATGATTTACTAATACATCCCTAGTGACGAAATCAAATGCTAAGAGTAGAAAATGTTAATCCATAAAATTAACTTTATTTGTTCTGTAAGAACGTTGGTAATCAATTATCATATTATAACATAACTTTTACATGGGTAACATGAATCCGAGAGAAATACCCACATGCACCAAACTCATGAGTTCTTCCTTATCGTTGGGCGCCCAATCTGACTGGGCGCCCAACTTTCCGTCAAAATACGTCTGCCCAACAATAAAAATTGTCATGACATTTGTTTTGTCCGTCAGCGTGGATGTCCTCACCTATTCTCCGGAGAGAGAATGTCCTATAGTTTATATAAATTCTTTTTATTTTTAAAATATTTATTTTCCTTTGAAACTTACGTGTTGCAGCAGAGGTGGTGCTTCTTCTTCATCTAAAAATTTGTAGAGAATGTCGGTTACATTGTTGTTTCTGTATATTGTATTTCTTTACCTTTGAAAATTTTATGTATGCTATTTCTTTCTGATTGTTTTCTTAAAAAACTGCCACTGATTTTTAAAGTGGAACTCATAACTTTAAATTGAAGAATCTGCCCCTGAACCCATGTAGGGTTTCTTCTAAACCCTAAATAATATTTATCTTAAAAAAAGTTAAATTAATTTCTTTTTTAATAATATAACTAGCAAATAAAAATAAAATATTAAAATGATAAGTATTCGGACAATGTTGTAGTTATGTTAGAAAACTTGTTTTGTTAATATTTTGATATATTATTGAGGAAATATTAACAAAACAAGATGACGAGTAGAGATAAAGAAAGATGACGTGTAAAGTGAAAATATACTATTTTGATTGGGCGGAGAAGGTTGAGAAAATACTGAGAAATGGATTAAACCCACGACTGTTGACTTGTGTATTTTGTACTATCATTGTATTTTATGCATTAAAAAAAACATTGATAAATGTTATGATAACGAGTATAAATATCTTTAAACAACTTTTAATACATAGTTTATATTCTTATATATTTTCGTTTAAATGAAAGTGTATTAGGTTTTGGTTAATTTCGAACATGCATTTTAAAAATTGACTGAACTCGACAAGTTACCTAGAGATGGGTACTCTTTTTCTTCCCATTAATTTAAATGTCACAAAGCAATAATTCAGGGACCAAAAAGCAATATCCCAATAATAATAGGGTATTTTCTTTATACTAAATTTTCTCTTAAGATTATAAAATGAGTTAATTTATATTGAGATATTGTGATATTAAGTATACATATGTTAGCCAATCGATTATTAATATATATATAAATATTTTTCATAAATATTTTTCAGTGTTAATATAACAAATGGCATTCTCAATACTTAAACATGTATACATAATATATTGTTCAAACATTGATTATATTTTAATTTAAACAAAAAAATTCAAATACATACAATCCACAGTATCAAAGACCAACATTTTTGTACTTTCTAACATGTTGAGTGTTTGAACATCTGTGTAGTATTGTTATTTGAATTGAACAAATAAAGTTTCTCATGCTATTTGTATTTTATTCCAACATAATTTATTGCTAACATTACTCATATTTTAATTTGAAAGAATAAATTAAAATGCAAACATATGAACTATATCGAAAGAAACATATTCACACTTTCTAACAAGCTAAGTGTGTGAACGAGTGGATAGTAAGGTTCGTTCAATTTATATGAATATATAGAACGGTGAACATTACTTATATTTTAATTCGAACTAAAAAATTAAAATACAAAAATATCAAACTAATATCAACAAGAACATGTTCGTACTTTCTATTCTCAATTTTATTCAATTCCACACAAATGATGTTTTCAATATCCATGTCCATCCATAAATATACAAACACAATTTACTACAAACATTAGATATATTTTAATTGAAACGAATAATTCAATTACAAATATAAATAGGCGACATCAAATTCACCATATTTCATGATTTTGACAATTTTGATATCAAAAACTTTATAATTATGACAATGATGATTCAAAAGTATCAAGATGACAAAACAAGTTCTCATATGTTTTCGCAAAGTCAATCCCCAAAGAGTAGTCTGTGTGATATAATGCGTATCCAAAGTTTTCGATTTTGGCAATTGTGAGCATCCGCCAAAATCAAATTTTGTAGACCGATTTTACCACTTTGGAGATTTGATTTGTCAAATGTCACAAAGTATGCGGAATAGTTTGCATAATCAAATTTTGGAGAGATGTTTTAACACTTAAATCTAATTTATTAAATTTTGCAAACTTAGAAGACATAATTTGTAAAAATCTTAAAGTTTGTTTACTAAATATATCCTTATAAATTATGAGAAGTAAATTTAACAAAAATATGAAAATTGAATATAATAATTTTTTTAATATAAAAATGTATGCACTTTCCAAAACCCGTGTGTGGCTAGAAAGTTTGGCGTGACGTGGTAAAGCTTCTTACCATTTAAGTGAACTAAATTGGATTGATAAGAAACCGACATTTCAATTAAATTGATAACGACCGAGTTGGTTGGACTCTTTATGGCACGGACAAATTGGCAAATAGCACTCTACAAATAAAATAAAGTATTTCCAAAATAACCTCTTTGAATAAAACATTGCTTGAATAACATTTTTTCTATATTTCTTTGTCAAATAACTTATCTTATGATATATAAAATCTAGTGTATATATATGTTTTGTAAATTTTATTAAATTAATTAAAAAATATATTATTTATTATTTTTGATTAAAAATAAATATATAAATCAAAATTAATTAAAGAAAATATATTTATTAAATAAATATATACATCAAATTATCAAAATACTTTTTTATACATTATAATTTAAAATAAATTAAATACATTAACATATAATATATTAACTTATAATTTTGAGTTTTTTTAAAAAATGAGTTTCAATATAAAACAAATTAAATTCGGTTTTAAAATCGTATTTCAAAAAAATCGAATTAAATATAATAATATAAAATACATACAACAGATTGTACAACTTAAACAATATAAGCTAAAATTGATCCACTGATAATTTATGTTTAAAATTAGATGGAATCAATAATTATAAATTAAATATCATAAATTATTTAAAAATAACTTCTAAAATATTTAACATAATTATATTTAAACCAATTGAATTAAATATAGTAATATAAATTGAAATACACACAAATGATTATATCAATACATAAAAAAATAAATTCAATGTGATAATAAAATATAAATTTACATGGAATTAGTTAGAACTTATTTACTCTAAATACATTAACATATAATCTTATAATTTTGAGTATTTAATAAAAAATGAATTTCAGTTTAAGACAAATTAAATACGATTACTAAAATAGTATTTCAAAAAATTCGAATTAGATATAATAATATATAATACAAGCAACGAATTGTAAGACTGAGACAATATCACACGTCTTCCACCAATTGTAGGCTAATAAAGGTGAAAAGTTATTTAAGTTAGAATCCAAAAATATTCATAGTCTCATGGTTGAAAAATACAATATAAATACTATGACAACATATATATTTAATCATCAGAACATAGTCCACATCGTCAACATCTCACTTAGAACATATACTTGTGATTTTTGGTAGAGTTTCAAAGTTCCGTGCTCTCAAGTACAACATGTAACAAGACATGGCAAATCCTAGGAATATGATCGATACTCTTTATTCAGTCAAGACTCTATCTATTACTTATTCTGATAATTTTCACATTTTTCGAGATAAGAACCAGTGAGATGATCTATATTTCTTATTGGTACCAAACAATAGGACAAATCGAATATTTGGACAAATGGATTGGAGTTTTGTATTATCCCATGAGATAACCCATTCTATTACTTTTGTCACTCGAGAACGATTCACTTCGGTTTTCCGAAGAAATACGGTGCACTAGTGCTAGTAAGATTGCTCGAGAATCAAAATACTCAATTTATTTACTATTTTGCGTTTTATTGCGCTGTTGCGGTTCAAGAATATAACTTCTTGTACAAGTATGAGTTGTGGAAAACAATACATATCATTTCGAAGCTTTTAATCGAGAGAAATCGAATTACGGTGTAAATGGATTAGAATAAGAACATTTGGGTGGATTTTCGGTTAGTTTATGTGAGAAAATGTGTTGCAATGATAAAAAGACCTTGGTATTGTAGGATAAAAAAGAATTGAAGATGATAGTATGTCTAATCTAAGAGCACGACATTCCTTTTACAAGTCAAGAGATCATTCAATAAAAGCATATATGAGTATATTTAGTCAAATGAACGCTAATCATTCCACTATACAAAGTCTATGTCCGAGTCTTCTTCGTAATATACCGCACGAAATCCAGAACATTATCGCTAATCTAAATCAACAATAGAGAAATAATAAAAAACGTCATTCAAGATCGACTCTCGAATATTTAGATAAAACTAATTTAGTTTTATCTAAATGGTGCAAGAAGTCCATTATTTTTTGCTTTATAGACTTAAAATTTACAAGACAATTATCGACATTAAATGATTAAAAATAAAAAATTATATACTTTTAATTATTTAACTTATTAAAGTTCAAGATAATTACCGACATTAAAAGATTAAAATAAATAATTATTTAATTCATTAAATTTTTGATCATACGCAAAATATAATATAATTTTTTTAATTTTAAAATATTATTTTTTGCATATTTTTTTTTATTTTAACATATTTTCACTATTAATTTATTGTTTGTTATATATACATATTTTATTTTTCGAAATTAAATAAAATTATCTTTCGATTTATTTTAGTTTGTATTTGTACAATTCATTCTTATATTCTATATTATTATATCTATTTCTATTTTTTTGAAATACGATTTTAGTAACTGAATTTTATTTGTTTTAAATCGAAATTTATTAGTTTATTAAAAACTCAAAATTGTAACATTACATGTTAATATATTATACAGTAGTGTATTTAATTTAATTTATTTTAATTTTAATATATAAAATAATATTTTGTTAATTTGATTTCTATATTTATTTTTAATCAAAAATGATAAATAATATATTTTTTTACTTAATTTAATAAAACTTATGAAACATATACTTGATTTTACCTCTTCTAAAATGAGTTATTTGACAAAGAAATGCAGAGAAGAGGCTATTCAACAAATGTTATATTATTTGCATAATGCTATTTTACCAATTTGCACCTATTGTACTAACTGCTACTTATAAACATTGTTTTAATCTCGGACGAAATTTCGTCCGAGATGACCGAAATTTCGTTTCTACCGGTATTCACCGAGATGATCGAAATTCCGATATATTGTCGATATATCCGGTATACCGGTGTAACTACCAAGACCGGTACAAGACCAGTAAGCCGGTATTCAAAGATTGCGTATAAAGCTTAACAGCCTCTTAAGTGGACCCCTTTAAAAAAATTAGTTTTGTGTAAGATACACGTAAACAATAACAAATTAATTGCTAATATTCATCACTCTTTTTATTATTTTTTCCACAATGATTTTAACAAATATGGTCATTTTGGATTAAAGTATGAGAAATTTCGACTAGGGTAATTATGAGAATAAAAACATTCTTCAACTTACAAGTAATCCGTTGAATCAATATTTTTATATAAGATGGTAGACGGTCGATTTCGGAAATATTGAACAACATCAGTATTTTATCCAATATCGATCGTGATATGGTTATCAAGTTGGATCCTAGGTTTTTCGGGTCTCAAACAATAAATAATATTTTTTAAGTATTATATTATTTTTAGTAATTCAAATATTAAAGTTTAGCTCGAACAGAACATGAACTTCAATCAAATCGAATCTCGAATAACATATCCTTAGTTTTATAAGTAAAATTGAATCTAGAATAAAACTAATTACATTAGAGTCGATTAGAACCATGAAAAACATTCAATATCAGTTTGGTTTCGTTTGTAACAAATCATATTAAATGAAAATAAAAAAAAATTGTGTACTTTAATTAATATGTTTAAAACTAATAATAATTAAAAACAAAATTATGTAAATGGCTTTTTTAAAAAATTTAGATAATTAAATTGTTTTTTATAAAAAAAAGGATTAACCAAAAATTAAATGATCAATTCCAAATAAGTCACTGTCATCGATTTCAAAACGAATTGGACGGCCAATTTTGCAAAATAGCCATCTGACAAAAATTTGTTTGCAAAATAACCTGTTTCAATAAAGTTTTGCAAAATAGCATGTTTTCATAAAATATTTGCTAAATAGCCTATGTTTATATATTTTAATAAAACTAAATCAAATAATTTATATTATATATATATATATATATATTAATTTAAAATATATAATAAATTAAATTACAATATAATAATATTAATAAAATATTATATCGAACGACATGTAAAATACCAGGTACTAATTGATATTTCGTTCATACTCTATGAATCGGAATATATATTTTTATATTGATCGATATGGCGGTATTGAGTTATAGTGTCGGATATCCGTCCATATTTTTATATCGTAATTTCACATATCGATCAAAAATTTTCTAGTCGATCTAGAAAAACATTGGCTCCGAACCGCAAACCTGGTACCGGTCCATATACCGGTGCCGCCCGGCTTTCATTGTACCAGACGCTATGAAAATATTGATTAAATATTATTCGGAGCGACATGTAAACTATCATTTATCGATCGATATGTAGGTCATACTCTCCGAATCAGAAGATATACTTTCATATCGATCGATATGTGAAATTACGATATAAAAATATGGACCGATATCCGACACTATAACTCAATACGGCCATATCGATCAATATAAAAATATATATTCCGATTCATTGAGTATGAACTATATATCAATTAGCACCTGATATTTTACGTGTCGTTCGATATAATATTTTATTAATATTATTATATTGTAATTTAATTTATTATTTATTTTTAATTAATATATATATATATATATATATATAATATAAATTATTTGATTTAGTTTTATTAAAATATATAAATGTAGGCTATTTAGCAAATACTTTATGAAAACATGCTATTTTGCAAAATTTTTATCAAAACAAATTATTTTGCAAACGAATTTTTGGCAGATGGTTATTTTGCAAAATTCCCCCAAATTGGACACTACTACGTGTCAGAATGTGAGGCAACCACGAACATAAATCCAATGTGTGGAGAGAAATCAGTAGCTTATTCGCATGGAAAACAAGTATAGTTGGACCCGAAGGCTCACTTGGGTTAAGCCCAATAATCAATAGCTATGACCAAAGGTTAGCCCCACGAGTTACCCATCACTTCGGGGACTGATCCAAGGGATCAGTTCAAACGGTAACAATCCACGTGTCCCGCGCTCATGGCTTAGCCATGCTTTCCATGCTTCGGGCCCAATCACGCAGTCTACACTTCGGGTTCACCCACGTTTTCGACCATTGAAAAACGACATTGTCAGATGCGGTTACATGCATGATCCACACGCGTTTTCTTCTCTATAAATGCAGGGCTTGATGGCAAACTAAAATAAGATCTTTGGACGCACAAATCAGCTTATACTATGTTGGTTTCTCCCTAGCGCTTTCTATTTTGCCTTAGTCATTTTCATAAGTCTCTTCTGTTCTGTAGAATGAATTGTTTTATTAATATATTGGGTAATAGCATTTTAGTTCTTAGTCAGATGATTTTTTCTCCGTTTTAGAGGGGTTTTCCTCTAAAATCGCTGCGTCATTTGCCCATTTTATTCATAATCTTATTCCTCATTCTAACCAAATCAAAACCGAGTTCGTTTATTATGAACCGGGTAATTGTTGATACCCCTGATCTTTTGACCGCAACACTGTAGTTTGCTAGTTTTGGCGAATTTAGTCTCCGTATATTGATAATTGTGGCAATTGAGATCCCCATTCTCTTGACTTGGAAAAATAGTCTTCAAAATTTAGGTAGTTTGATAAAACTATTAGTCAAATATTTATGTGTCTGATATATTTAATCTCTATATATTTTATTGTGTCAATTGGCCTCCCAAACTATAAATAACCAATTTCTGTTTCATAAGTTTGTTGTATTTGACAAATTCAATCTCTAACGGCACTAATATCTCAAACGTTTGATGAATTTTAATGTCGTGTCGTATTGGAAGACAATACATTATGTTGACTTTGATTTTATTTAAAAATTGTGTTATACAATCAATTCTTTATATAAATAATATAAAATAAATATTATTATCGACCCTTAAATATAAATAAATTTATTATATTTGTGTTTTTCGTCAAATAATCAACTAAAAATAATAGTAAATATCAACATAATTTCGAAATATAAAAATTAATAAATAACAAATCCAACATATTATAATATCTTTCTCATATATCATATTCATGTACAATCATTTATATAATTTTTTAGTGTCTATATATAACGAAATATCAATTATATTTTTAAAATAAACTAATTAATATATATAATCGCCGATATACCAAATGTAACGACATATCGATCCATACCATAACGAAACTTTTGAATTATTTGAAAATGAAACAATATAGTCTAGTTAAAATTATACCCAATTTCCTATGGTTCCGTTACGAACCAGGTAAACTGGCAAAAATTATTTTGATTTTCAATTTTCAACCTTAATAAAATAAATAATAGAGCATTTTTTAAAAATGTTCTGTTGGGTATAGTCCATCAGATAATTTTGTTGTTGTTTGGATATAAATTAAATATTAATTTATGTGATATTATTTTAAAAAATATAATAATTAGTATACGTCGTGACCACATGCGGCATGCATAATACTAAATGTATCGCTATATCGATCCGTTTCAGAACAACATTTTAGATTGTCATGAAAATCAGATAAAGTTTCATACATGCTTCGATTCAAACCGGTAACCATGTAAAATTGGTCTTATTTCCAATTTTTAACCCTAACGACAATGTTAACGGTGTATAAAATTGGTCAGGGACTAATTTCACAAAAAATAAATTACTTTGAGATCTTGTTTTACCCATATGTGTAAACTGTGAGGATCGATATTGTTGCTATCAAATTTTGAGTACATGATTTGTGTAAACTATAAATATTAAGCCGGCTCAGAATATGAGTTTCAAATTTGTCAAAATCAATAAAATGTATAGACAAAATTAGTTATTTTCTCATGCATATAATCTATTTTGAACCACACTACGCCTCCTCTATTGTGTTAAAGATCTATTGATTATGAAAATTTATAAAGTTTTTATAAAATTTTTAACACTTAAAAGTATTTTTAAAATAAATTTAAAAATTAAAATAAATACATCAAATTATTGACGAAGATGAGAAAGTGAAGGTCAACCGGAATGGTTACGAAGAGAGGGACAGATCTAAAACTCTAAAGGAAAATTTGTTATATTTTAATAAATTGAGATAAAATGTATTTCATTTCATCTATATTACTAGAATATGAATTTCTTACGTAAACGCAACCTACCTTTAAAGCTAATTAAAACATTGACAATCATCATCATAAAATAAAGAGTGATGACTAATATGCTCAATATTTTAAGCATAAATTATGATATATTGCTAGGATTAGGGATGACAAGGGGTGGATATTATACGATTATACCAGTAACCGTTACCCGCTTCGCCTAACATAATATCTATCCGTTCCCTGTCCCGCCCCCGTTTCATCCTTTTGTTATCCGCCAACTCCATGCCCTGCATCCGTTTTGAATTAACCATTAGGTTAACGGTTAACCAACGGTTTTCTATTTTGATTTTTTTGAAAAAACTTAAAATATCTATATTTAAATAAATCAAAAGAATATTAAAACAACAATATAAAATTAAATACCTCTTTCGATAACTATAATTTTAAACTTTGATGGTTTCATCATCGAAACCAATGGTATAATTTTCACCATCATTTATGGTCGGACAACACTCGAGAGTTTTACAAATTCTTAAAAACAAATGTAAGCAAATAATTATCATGTTAACATATATTAACAAATGCAATTAATGAATAAATATTAAAAATTATGAACTCACTTTTGATGGAAGTCCACAACTAACTTTTAGCACACATGAAAGAGAAATCTTTCAATAGTATTCAACCCGAAAAAATCATATCTAATTTAAATAGCATTAGCAATTTTTAAATTTTAGCAAAATGCAACTACAATTNACTACGTGTCAGAATGCGAGGCAACCACGAACATAAATCCAATGTGTGGAGAGAAATCGGTAGCTTATTCGAGTGGAAAACACTTTTATACATAATGCTATTAGTATCAATATTATTGTTGATGGAAAGTACTTGGAATTTTTATCAATGTTTTTATTATCCATATTTAATATATATTATTATATTAAAATAATTTTAAAAATTAGTATTTTATTGTTGGAGATAAGAAAAACCTAAATTTCCACCTGATAACCCACAACAAAAATGATTCAGAAAAAAATAGTGATATCGTGCCATAATTTCAGTATCGATCAGTGTAAAAATAACGACATAAATCCAATGTAAAAACTAGGAGTGATATTGTTTGTATTGGTTGCTTTGAGACAATGTTTTTATATCAGTCAGAAATTTCGTACCATCCGAATTGGTATGGCCGGTATACTGGCTGGTAAAAAAAATAATTTTTTCTGGGGCGACCCGGATACCCACTACCGAGCAGTACCAGTCGAAATATCGGTGCCGCCCGTCGATATAAAAACATGGCTTTGAGATAAGAAAGATGGCACACGAAAATGGTCTATGCATTTTCAACAATTTGATAAATTTAATCTTCAAACTTTATTAATTAGGTCAATTATAAATTCCATACTTTGAGAAAGGCAAATAGGTACTAATAATTTTTATAATTTTGTATAATTGGTTTTCAAACTTCAATATTTTCAATTTTGACAATCAAAATTCTATACAAATAATATTAGATCGATTTTATAAACTTGGGGATCAAAGTTATTTAGTAGACTTTAAGGATGAATAGTTGAACAAAATCAATGTTGAAGACCTAAAACACCATATGAAACTACAAGAACTAAAATTCTCAAATAATCAAATTTCATGGATTATGATCATCATTTTCTCATAAAAATTGTGTGTGGATAGAATGTTTATAACGTGTAGGTTGTTAATTGTGGCAATTGAGGTTCATCTGATGAGAACTTTGGAACCCGGTATCCCGAACTGGACGAGGTCCAAGCCATTCTAGACTGGCCCAAGTGATAGAAGCATAATCTAAAGGCCATAGATCCAACTTCTGATAATGATTCAACCCAACAAGGATAGTTGGACCCGAAGGCCCACTTGGGCTAAGCCCAATAATCAATATCTAGGATCGAAGGTTAGCGCCACGTGTTACCCATCACTTCGGGGACCGATCCAAGGGATCGGTTTAGACGGTAACAACCCACGTGTCCCGCGCTCATGACTTAGCCATGCTTTCCATGTTTCGAGCCAATCACGCAGTCTGCACTTAGGGCTCACCCACGTTTTTCACCATGGGAAAACAACATTGTTAGAGGTGGTTACATAACGTGATCCACATGTGTTTTTTTCTCTATAAATGCAGGGCTTGATGGCAAACTAAAATAAGATCTTTTGGACGCACAAATCAACTTATACTATGCTGGTTTCTCTCTCGCGCTTTCTATTTTTCCTTAGTCATTTTCATTAGTCTCTTCTGTTCTGTAGAATGAACTGTTTTATTAATATATTGGGTAAGAGCATTTTCATCTCTTAGTTAGATGGTTTTTTCTCCGTTTTAGAGGGGTTTTCCTCTAAAATCACTGCGTCATTTGCCCTTTTTATTCATACAATTTTTCCTCATTCTAAACAAATTAAAACCGAGTTCGTTTATTATGAACCGGACAATTGTTGATACCCCTGGTCTTTTGACCGCAACACCGTAGTTTGCTAGTTTTGGCGAATTTAGTCTCCGTATATTGATAATTGTGGCAATTGAGATCCCCATTCTCTTGACATGGAAAAATGGTCTTCAAAATTTAGGTAGTTTGATAAAACTAGTAGTCAAATATTTATTTGTGTGATATATTTAATCTCAATATTTTTTATTGTGTCAATTGACCTCCCAAACTATAATTAACCAATTTCAGTTTCATAAGTTTGTTGTATTTGAAAAATTCAATCTCTAACGGCATTAATGGTCTCAAACGTTTGATGAGTTTTAATGTCGTGTCGTATTGGAAGACAATACATTAGGTTGACTTTGATTTTATTTAAAATATGTGTTATACAATAAATTTTTTATATAAATATTATAAAATAAATATTATTCTCGACCCTTAAATATAAATCAATTTATTATATTTGTGTTTTCGTCAAATAATCAACTAAAAATAATAGTAAATATCAACATAATTTCGAAATATAAAAATTAATTAATAAAAAATCCAACATATTATAATATCTTCCTCATATATCATATTCATGTACGATCATTTATATAATTTTTTAGTGTCTATATATAACGAAATATCAATTATATTTTTAAAATATAATAATTAATATATATAATCGCCGATATACCAAATGTAATGACATCTCGATCCATACCATAACGAAACTTTTGAATTATTTGAAAATGAAACAATATAGTCTAGTTAAAATTATACCCAATATTTTAAAAGCTAATTAAATATAGAGTGATGACTAATATGTTTAGCGGATATAGTTTAAAAGCTTAAAAGCTAATTAAAACATTGACATTCATCATCATAAAATATAGAGTGATGACTAATTTGCTCAATATTTTAAGCATAAATTATGATACATTGCTAGGATTAGGGATGACAAGGGGTGGATATTATACGATTATACCAGTAACCGTTACCCGTCTTGCCTAACATTATATCTATCCGTTCACTGTCCCGTTAGGTGCGGTGAACGTGCCGCAGATTTTTTCATTTTAACCTTGGTGTAAGATAATTAACAAGTACGTTCGTTTTACCGCTAAAAACTATGGTGAGATGACAATACGTTTGAAGCAGTGGTGGGCAGAACACAGTTGTTTAATTTGATCATTATACATTTCCTTTAAAATTAGAGTTTATAATTAATTTTGATCAAAATTAATTTAATATTAATTTAAATTATTATCAATATTAATATTAATTTTTATTAGAGTTGTTTAAAATTCTTGTCCATATTAATTTATTAATATTAATTTATTTAAGAGGATCCGGACTTTATAGAGATGGAACACGATCGAAATATAAAATTATCAATTCTCGTTGATCCATCACATATAGATGTTGGACTCATACACGATAACTACATGATTCGAGTTATGAATGAAATACGTGATCGCATTGCATAACGAGGATTGGAGAAGATAGTGGATTTGGATGATTCACTTTTGTCAATGTTGTTTTTTATACTTTTAATCAATAACTTATTATATTATAACAACTTCTTAAATAATGAGTTTATTATAATCAATATAAATATGTATGTCATACACAATTAATTAAAAATAATGATAAAATAGTCATTTTATAAAATCATAATCACTGCAGAGCTGTTTATCAAATGCTGTTATATAAAATAGTCATTTCAATACAGTTTTTTAAGATCACGATCAGTTCACCTCACAGCACATTATAGTCATCACACCTTACCGCTATTTATCAAACGCTGTTGCAAACGTACCCAATATATGTTTCAATAAATATGGTAGTTGTGGGATGGTGCGGTATTAATATATTATTATAAATAAAATCGAATAAGGTCTTTTAAAAATTTGTTGATTCCAAAAAAATAAAATATTATTTGATATCACAAATTTATTAAGGGAATATAACATATTCACATAGAGTTGTTCCTGAGTCCATATTGGATGCAAACTGAGTTATTTAGATAACATGTATGACTTATGAATTTTTAGGTAATTTGTAGACTATTGGACACTTGTTTAATATTTAAATATCTTTATAAATGGAGGGTGAATTAGACTTTTAAATAGTTTTTAATTCAATATTGATCCATCAAATCACACAAATTATCATTTTTCATTCCTCAATTTTGATTAGTGTATTATACATCTATCAATTAACAAATTTTGTCAATACTGATATAAATTGACGAAAATACCCTTAAAACATTTCAAAACATATGGCCAGCGTGCTCGACAGATTTGGTGCCAACCCAATATTCTATTGTAAGTACACTGAAAAAAGAAGAATGAGTTTTAATTTTAAAACTAGAAGAATGTATTGCGATCAACACGACCGACGAAATTTAGGCTAGAGTTCTGATTATAAGCATTTTCATATAAAATTAATTTATTCATTCTGGCTTGGCTAAGACTCTAAAACTATTTGCACAAATATTATATTATTTTGGATAAACAAGGTTAAAACAATGTTTTCATATCGGTCGGAGACGAAAACTAGGCATCATCAGTATCTGTATCGGTACCGTCCAATATCGAGTTTCCGGGTTGACCTAGAAAAAAATTTTAAAATAATAATACATACCGACCGATATACCACCTGTACCGATCATTTCGATCGGGACCTATATGAAAACATTGGGTAAAAGTAAAAATTTATTGGACAAAATTATGTATTTTAAGGCATAAAAACATTAGATTTGTATTAGATGTTTGGGTTGTAGATAATTTTTTGCCCATAATTATACATATTAGTATTGTTTTCACAACATAAATCAAGCGAGTATAGTACCCGTGAATTTTAAAATGTGTTAGGTGCATTTTCGTCAATTTATATCAACATTGATAAAATGTGTTAATTGAGGCATGTATAATGTATTATTCAAAATTGAAAAATGAAAAATGATAATTTGTATAATTTGATGGATCAATATTGAATTAAACCTTCTTTAAATATGTTAACCACACATCAATATAAAAGAGAATGATTTTTTTGACCTAAAAAATCAGACGTAAGTTAATTCTTTTCAAGATTGAAAATCCAACGATTATGGCCACCGCAAGAAACATTTATCTTTTTATTTCAACATTTTGTTGCTTGTAAAACATTAAAACTTGATATTTATTGGATTCAAAGGCTAAGCGGATATAGTTTTTTCCTTTCTATTGCATAAATGTTTTCCAACTGCAAAATCCGATGTTTTTCTTATTCGTTTTCGTATTTCTTTTTGAGATCTTTCATTGCACCCTAATTCATAAAATGATTCTATATTTTGTTGTTGCTTATATTTTCCACCATCATGCATACATTTTTAATCGTATTGAGTTTTTTATCCATGAGTTTTGGATGAAAATTTTCTATAATACATTTTTTGGATATGCGCAACTTTGGTATTTTGTATTTTAACGACATTGAACTGTTTGATCATTCTGCAATGTATGTATATTTTTCCACGGGTACTGTTCTCCGTTCTGAATGATGTAGATCGATTTTATTTTCTTTTGGGTGTTTAGCTTAACATTGGTGAAGAACTGTTTGTTTCTTATTTTCTATACTATGTAATTTTGGTATTTCAATTCGAATCTCATGGTTGCATAATTGGATCTTTCTGAAATATTTGTGCATGGTTTCAGATGTATCTGTATATGTGCTGGATAGTGAAGATAACTTTTTATGGTGATTTAAGATATCGGTTTTCTGTTTGAGTATATAGTTGTTATTTCTAATCCTCTAGTCAAATGCACTTTTGATATTTTATTCGGTTTGCATCATTGCACCGTTAGATCGTTATAAAATTTGTGGGAATCATTCCCGACATCTTTTTATACGTTACTGAAAATGTCGACCAATTTTGAATGTTTTTTCAATTGATTCAGAGTGTATTTCAATTATGTTTTACACTCACTGATGNAAGAGTAGAAAATATTAATCCATAAAATTAACTTTTATTTGTTTTGTAAGAACGTTGGTAATCGATTATCGTATTAAAACATAACTTTTACATGGGTAACACGAATCCAAGAGAAATACCCACGTGCACCAAACTCATGAGGTCTTCCTTATCGTTGGACGCCCAATCTGACTGGGCGCCCAACTTTCTGTCAAAATATGTCTGCCCAACAATAAAAATTGTTATGTCATTTGTTTTGTCCGTCAACGTGGATGTCCTCAGCTATTGTCCGGAGAGAGAATGTCATATGTTCTTTCCGTTTCTTCAAATTTTTGTTTCTTTACCAATAACAATTTTTAAAATAATGATTGAATATCATGTAAAAGCTAATGTTATATAAATAAAAAGAAACTTTACTTAAGAAACAATTACTTCAAATAATATTTAACTTTTCGAATCCTAGAGGATGCAAACACGTTAATGAAAGAGATGAATCGAATATAAAAAATCGAATACATATCAAACACTAATTTATTAATGACCTATCAACTGGTTATAAATCATATTCTCTTTTAATATATCATTTTTATGTTTTTTATGTTAATTTTAATATTTTAAAAAATTAACTTAGAATAAAATTGAACAATATACATTCAATAAATCCATTAGGTGTAATTTTCTCAATATAAATTAATTGTTAATTAAAGTGGAATCCTCACAAGATCATTGAATGATTTTGGAAACGTTATCAAACCACCAATGAATCTTTATTAAATCAATGGTGTTGTTTGGAACGGCAGTCTACCGTCCGGTGCGGTGAACGTGATATAGTTGTATTCTATTTTAACCAAACATTATTAATTAATGCGTTCGTGCGACCGCAGAAAACATCGGTGAATTCACAGTTGATTTAACATAACGGCCAGTAGAACGCATCTGCCAAATATCAATTTTACATGTGGTAAATTATAATTAATTTTTTTAAAAAAATAATTTTGATCAATAACTTCTTATATTCTATCAATTATATGTTCAAATTATAAAAATATATATTACAACTTAAAAATATAGTTTTTGACATAAAGAAATTATAATAAAATAATTTGAAATATAATTTTTAAGTTATACAAAATTATTTAAAAATAATGGTAAAAAAGTCATTTTATGACATCACGATTATTGTACCGTTGTTTCAAAAACAGTTATTTTAAATCACAATCAGTTCACCTCTCAGCACAGTACAAACGATGTTTCAAACGTACCCAATGAATGATAACTTGATAATAATAATTAACAATGATAATCTATAAAAAGTTAACAATAATTTTAAATTAAGTCATTATTAAACCATCTATTCAACCATCTCGTTGATCCATCACATATAGATGTTGGATTCATATATGATAACTACATTATTCGAGTTATGAATGAAATACGTTATCGCATTGCACTAGCGAGGATCGGAGAAGATCGTGGATTTGGATGATTCACTTTTGTCAATGTTTGTTTTTTATACTTTTAATCAATAACTAATTATATTATAACAACTTCTTAAATAACGAGTTTATCATAATCAATATAAATATGTAAGTCATACACAATTAATTAAAAATAAGGATAAAATAGTCATTTTATAAAATCACTATCACTGCACCGCTGTTTCAAAACAGTTTTTTAAAATCGCGATCAGTTCACCTCACAGCACATTATAGTTATCTCACCTCACCGCTATTTGTCAAACGCTGAAATGTCGACCAATTTTGAATGTTTTTTCAGTTGATTCATAGTGTATTTCAATTATGTTTCACACTCAGTGATGGATGTCGTTAAGAATTCGAAGTTTTGGTCTATATTTCTAAGTTTCAACATTCGTGGGGGAATACCAAATTATTGGAGACGAATTTAGTGATGAATAATTTTTGGCAAGAATTGTAAAACTATGAGGAATTTGACCCGATATTTATTGTCGCGATGAAATGATTTGGATTTCAGTGAAAATTATTGGGTATAGTCAAAATTCAACATTCTTAGGTTCAATGATTTAAAATTCAACATTCTTAGGTTTAATGATTCAAAATTATTCTAGAGGTACGTTTTCTGATCTGGTCTTCGAACAAATGATAGAAGTGTGCAATGAGAACGAGAGTTGATTATTTTACTTAGAGACTGAATCATCAAACTATGTAATGTGACTATTTATATTTTTTAATGGTATTTTCGTAATATGCAAAAAAAATTTAGATTGTACCGTAATGTTGGTTTTATGATTGATGAGAGTTTTGGGGCCCGATATTCTGAACTCGTGGATGCCAAACCATTCTGGACTGGCCCACATGACAGAAGACGAACCTAGGAGATCCAAGATCCACATTTGGCAAGGGTTTAGCCAATTTAAGGTAATAGGACCTGAAATTCACATAGCTAAAGAAGTATGCATGCTCAATTAATTATCAGGATCGAAGATTAGAGTTTGACAAGATTCGGTGCTTCGGGGACCGTTTCATGGATNTTTACTGAAGTTCTGTTTACAAGAATTCAATTGCTGATTATTCCTTCAAACCAAATTACGTTCCAACAAAGTGGTATCGGAGCAAGGTTCAACAAGGACTTAGAAGCAGAGAAGTGTCTGATCATTCCATTCAATATTAATCCGCTGCGCAAGTACTCCACAGATGGATGCAACTGGTACGGGTGCCGTATGGAAATTCAACGGGGAAGATTATCCCGTGTGGGCTCTCATCAAATGCAAGCATTTTTGAAGGCAACCAAATTATGGGAATCTGTTCTAGATGATACATCGATTCCACAACCAGTGTCTGCCTCTACTGCCGCTGTTACTCGATATGAAGAACTTATAGCTCGGAGGGGTCAAGCCAAAGTTGCAATCACTTCTGGACTAGATCGATGCATAATCCCTCGAATTATGGCATGTACAAGTGCAAAACAAATATGGTTGAAATTGAAACAAGAATTCGAAGGAGATGAAAGAACTAGAGAATTAAAAATCTCTAGTTTCCGGCAAGATTTTGACAGATTGCAGATGAACTCCACAGAAACAGTAAAACAATATGTTGACAAAGTATCAAATGTGGTAAATCAACTAGCAATGATGGGGGAACAAAAAACTGAATTCTCAGTTGCTGTCAAAATTCTTCAAACTGTAAGAAGATCTTTTGAGCCCAAGGTGAGTGCTTTGGAATGTTCATATGATTACAGACAACTGATTGTAGCAAAAGTAAGTTGTGCACTTCAGGCATTGGAGCAAAGAGATTCAGATCATTTTGTGACTCAAAATGCATTGTTTGCCAAAGCCGATACAACAGACAAAACTGGAAGAAATATTTACCTTGTAGAAGGTAACACAAAAGAATCAAAAGAGACGGAGAAAAGTAAGAAGAAATATGCTCCTTGTCAAATATGCAAAAAAATTGGTCACTCGGAGAAATACTGCTATTTTAGGCCAGAAGCAAATTGTACCATTTGCAAATTGAATGGTCATGTTGATAGAGTGTATCCAACAAAAAGAACACCTCAAGGTGCAGGATCTGCAATTATTGCAGATAAAGATGAGGTTGTAGAGAGTTTGTTCATCTCTATAAATTACTCTCAAAATGAATATTTCAGTGGTTGGCTGATTGACTCCGAATGTTCTTCACACATGGTAGCATATAAATCATACTTTGATGATCTCGATGAATCTCGAGAAACTCTTGTTAAAATAGGAGATGGTTCAATTATTAAAGCAAGAGGAAAAGGAAAGATCAGAGTTAATACTCCATATCGTTCAAAATATATTGATGAAGTATTATGGGTTCCCGCAGTAGGAATGAATTTGCTAAATTTAAATCAGATGTTAAAGAAAGGATTTAACGTCAATTTCAGTGAAGGTCAGTGTTCTATTCTTACTTCTGAATTTAAACTTGTTGTTAAAATTGCAGAAAAGAATGGTCTTTACATTCTCGAATGGCCACCGACAAAAGCAAAAGAAGTTTTTATCCAAACATGGATGAAAAACATGATGTTTCTGAAAATAATTCTCCTGATATGACTTCCTTCGGAGCCTCTAAAAGGCTACAGTTGATATATGCTGATATGAGTAGATCAACGAAAGTATAATCTCTTGGAAAGAGTAAGCATTTCGACAAATTCATCGATAAATTGACTCGTTTTTACAGGACTTATTTTGTGAAAGCAAAGGACTCCGCCTTTGATTACTTCAAAAAATGCAAATCTCTTATTAGAAATGAGTCTATTATGAGAATAAAAACAATAAGAGCAAACAATGGAGACAAATTATGTTCTACGCTATTTTATCATAAAATGATGCATGATTTAATGTTTGAACAAAGCAATCCAACCATCCTGAAGTGTGACTCTTCAAGTGCTATCGTAATGATCAAAGACCCTGTGTTCCATGATAGAACAAAGCATATATCAGTCAAGTATCACTTTATTTGTAAACTACTGAAGAACGGGGAGATATCAGTTATACATTGTCCTACAAAACTACAGTTAGCTGACTTATTCACAAAAGTCCTACCTTCTGCGCAGTTTATCAGCTTGAGAGAGAGCTTGGGCATGGTAGATGGACTTCTCTTTATGGGAGAGTTTGTTGGGTAAAAATCCAATTAATAAAGAGAGTCCAGCAAAGTGAAGGTCTAGTCGGTAGTCCAATAAAGAATCAATAAACTGAGTCATTTCAGTTGATCCTCTCTGCTATTCAACAGCAACGGAAGAATCAATCTGAATAATTCAAACAGCCTTATTTTACGAATTTCAGTAATTTAATAAGTCAAACAATCTATTCTATATATTCATCTTGTTATGTTATTGATATCAATGGGAATTGATCTTATTTTTCATTCATAAAAACACTATCTGCTCAACAGCAAGTTTACTGAAGTTCTGTTTACAAGAATTCAATTGCTGATTATTCCTTCAAACCAAATTACGTTCCAACATACTCTTCATATCTCACAAGTCTTGTTTACCTTTTTAATTCCAGATATATCAGAAAACGAGATCTTCCCCCGTTGACTCTTCTCCTGATTGCCAAATTTTCCCTTCTCGGTGCTCTTGGGTATTACATATATGGATACTTTGAACGTTTTATAGTTTTGTTGAAATATGATACATTTTAATAAGAATATGGATATGATTCATTTATTTTTGTTGAAATATAATACATTCGAATAAAAAAATATTGAGATTGTATGAGTTAAAATGTAGATTGAATTAATTTATAAGATAGATTACATATCATGATATTTGAATTATTCAAATTTTCTACATTGTCATTACTTCTTTCTAATACATTACATCTTATCTCTACGGCACCAACTCTTCAATTTTTCACATTCTCTCGTGTCGGACCGAGTCGAACTCTTCGACTCGCTCCGACTCTTTACACTTGACACCAAACAATGTCGTATTTTATTTATTCCTTAATTTGATTTTTTCTTGGGAAACGTATCTTATGTGCTTTCACGATTTTCTTATGTTGTCGATCTACTTGTGAATTCTTAGTGCAAACGATGATGGACCGAAAAATGGTTGTTTTTTGGGAGCTGGTAAAATTGACGAACGATATTAATTTCTTATTAGTTAAATGTTCTTATATAATAAATTGATAAATATTTGTAGTTTTAAACTTGGAGTTTATGTAACTTTCTACAAATTCTAACAATTATTATTTTTAATTTGTTTTTATTTAATAATTCGAACCGAGTCGAAAATCCGACTCTTATACTCTTGCCGAGTCGTGTCAAGTCGAGTCGATCGGACGAGTCAGTGCCACATAGCATCTGACCATATTATTACACTAAATTAATCTGATTAATTTATTCAAATCTAATATCTTGATTAATGAAATTGATGGGTTTGAATAATTAAGTATGACTTGTGTTTAAGTATTGAAATATGAATAAATGTATCTATTCTAGAAATCTAAGAAGCTTAGTTAATAATTACACATCCATTGGTTCTTGAAGTTTTACAACACAGTATCTGTCGTACAAAGGCGTTGCTTACAGCAATACAACACTGGGTTCAGCACTCAGCAATGTTGTTACTCCTGCTATTACTTTCATCCTTACCGTTCTTCCCAGGTTCTTCTTATTTCAAACTATGAGGAGGAGGGATTAATATAACTAATCTGTTGAATGAATTATACAGAATGGAGAGTTTCAATATAAGAAATTGGAGCAGCCATGCAAAAGTTTTGGGGACATTGCTGAGCATAGGAGGGGCTGTAACTGTGGTTCTGTACAAAGGACCGATCCTAATATCCAACTCCATATCACATCTTAACGCACCGGAGTTAACGGAGGAATCAGATTGGGTCACCGGAGGCGTATTGCTTTCAGTTAGCTATTTTTTTGGTGTTGTTTGGTATATTTTCCAGGTAAAAAGTAAGAGAGTTATGTTTAAATTCAGAATTAAAAATATATTGCTTGTTTTCAACTGTTCGCGGGCTATGGTAGTAGCTGAATTTCCAGCAGAACTATTTGTAGTGTTCTTCTTCAACATTTTCGCGTTATTTGTATCTTTTATCATTTGTGTTCAGATGGAGCTCCACGCCGCTGCCTGGGCTTTAGCACCTACCGACATCCGGTTTTGGAGCATTATTTACTCGGCTCTGTTCATTAATTTATTATCTTGCCTTCTTCATTCCAATTTTTGATAGTACAAAAATGGTGCTTTCAGGGAGTAATCGGATCAGGATACGGCATAATTGTTCACACTTGTGTGCTCCATTTCAAAGGGCCTCTTTTTGTAGCTTTATTCTGACCACTTATGGTACCAATTGCAACTTTAGCCGGGGGTAGGTTTTCTTGGAGATATGTCTGTATATGGGCAGGTAATAATTAAATGCATATTTACATGTACAAATTTGTCCATTTTGTTTTAATTATGTTATTTTGTTTCCAGTGTAATTTGTGCTGGAATTATTGTTTTTGGATTTTATATGGTGGTATGGGGAAAGGCAGCAGAGAAGGAGGTCCCAGTCCCGTTACAACAAGGAACATATGATGATATTGTTCCACTATTAACGGATTCTCCCAATTCTCAAATTGCGTAGCATTCTCATTGAAATCATTGTTTTTTAGGGATACTAAGGCCTTCCATAATCATGTTCGTCAAATCAATGTGGCATTTTTTAAAAAATCAGAGGAAAGAGAGTGTTCTAGAATTTTTTTTTAAATAATTATAATTAAATTGAATTTATGATAAAAAAATTCGTAAAAAATTAAATTTAAAATAATTATAAAATATAAATATTTATGATAAATTTATATAATGATTTTATCGATAATATTATGATTTTACGGTATTTGATTTGTAAAAAAATTATATTAAAAAATTATAAGTTTCTTGACATTGTTGTAAGAATGAGAAGAAATTTATTTATAAAATTAAAGAATAATGACATATACAGAGAGAAAACTGATGTGGATGAGATAATGAAGTTTTCGGGTGTACATGGTTGGAGATGGCCTAATAGTCATTGAATTTCAATCATATTAATGATTAATTACCAAATTTTTTTATTGAAATTTTGTGGAGATAACTTATACACATAAAACAATTAAGATGTGCACAGATTTAACGTGGAAAACCAACAAAAATTGGGAAAAAACCATGGTGTCGATGATAAGAATCCTCTCAACAAAAGTACTATCGTAAGGAATCAGGGTACAAATCACAGAAACAATGCTAAAAACAACCACAAATACAGTAAAAAACGCTCTTAAGTTCAAGGAAAGTTATTTAAATATCGAAAAGACTCATATGCAAACTAGTTTAGTCTCCTCCAACACGCCATTCTCCTTGTGAAAGGAGTTAATATTTATAAAACACTATAGATACCAAGTCTTCCTTTTTCTTCTTTGTTTCACGCTAATTTTTGTTATCAAATCTACTAAAATAAGTAATTTCCCTTAAGATGCACATTTGCCTTGTAGATCCATAATTTCCTATGTCTCGTGTGGCCGTTGTACAAGTCCACTGGTGAACCGTAGAAGACATCTTCAAGACTTTGGCCTATTATTTCTTGGTCTGGATGTCTCCCTTTCAGGCAAGGCGAAGTCTTGGACAAAATCTACTTCTTGGGCTAGATCCCTTCTATAGTACCTTTGGGGATTATCATCACCCATGTTCATGTCAAACTTAAACTAAAGGATGTTTCACTTTATTATACGCCATTTTTGTATTAAATTTACAATTATCTGTCTTATAACAACCTATTGAAAATATATCATATTCACGAAGAATCATTGACAAGCTAATCCCATTTGAGATATAATCCAAACTACTCAAATGTGTATGGAATCAACAAGATACAAAGTATTAAAACATTTATCTATATCTAAAGTCTTGTATCGTTCTCACATGGTGTACAAACTTATGTTATATTGTTGTTTATATTCAATAATATAAATTTAAAGATTGAATTAATCGTTGTTCATATTATCACATTACGCTCTAAGTGATATCGTGAAACAAATGTTCGTCCTATTATATTTTTATAATGTTAAAATAAATTGTATTATTCTAAGGGTGATAAAGTTTTTTATTTAGTTTTAAAAGAAATTTAAAGAACCATGATTGAAGTATATCAATATAATCTTTACAAGTGAAGGGAGTAAAATGAATTTGCTTTCATAAAATTAATTAGAATTACTCATTGGTCCCTATTGTTCAAGAGTAGTGAACATTTGTATTTTTATTTTTTTACCTTATTGGATTATTCCTATAAAATTTGTATTGTTGTTTTTTGTTAATTTGTAAATTAACTTGAGATTGTTTATTTATGGGTACGGCTGTCGCACGATCCGAATAGTTCGTGAACAATATGCATTCGGTCCCGTATGTGATAGTGTTCATCCGTTTGAAAAAAAATATGAACATTCTTCGAACATTATTTTTTATTCATTTATAATTTGAACGAACATAAACATTTTCGTAAACAAATTCAAACGTTCGTGAACAAAAATATTATTTAAATTAATTTTTATACTAATAGATTATTATAGTATTTAAATTTAAAACATTTACAAAACTTTCTTATATTATTAGTGAGGTTATCTTTTTCTTTGTATTGTTAAAGATAATTGTTTGATTATTCTTCAGTACATTTATTTTTTTGTGATTTTGTTTCTAAAACAATAAAATTTGATTTTTTTGGTGAAGTTTGCACAAATAGTACAAACATATTCGAACAAATCGTACGAACAATGTTTGAACAAGCTAATTCTATCGAACATGAAAATTCACTTAATAATTTGAACAATATTTGAATATATTTTCATGTTCGATTAAAATATGAACGAACATTAACACATTCAAATACAAATATGAACGAAAATGAACACAATGAGTTCGGTTCGTTAGGGTCGAATAAGAGCCCTATAAATGGTGAACTATTGACCTAGAGCAAAAACATTTACTTTTATTTTATATGTGAAATAATTACTCTTTAATTTAAAGTGAGGAAAATTCACTTTAAATAAGTTTCAATCCTCAAATTTATTATCAATTTAGAAAATTCAAGTACTCAATTATTAAACTTGAAGACATGACATTACAACATAGGTTGAAAATATGCATAAAAACAATCATCTAAGGTTTGACCACATTTACTTGCAATTGATTTTGTATGGTTAGGTATTCACTTAAATGGTAAGCACATTCTTACTCATGGAAAACAAGATTCCCGTAAATTTGAATTTGTTTGAGATATTTATGTGGAAACCCGAGAACTTGGATGAATATCCACGGGAAACCAATGTCACGACCCGCGTCCCGCTCAGGAAGCGCAGGAGCAACAATCGTCCGTGCCCCACGAGCCCACGCAGCCTTATCTGACCGTATTGCTCTTTTCTTATATAATAAAGAAACTGACATACTTTTATTGAACAACTTCAAATCAAGAGTCTCAAATGGTAAGTTCTCAAAATAATAAACGTAATAAATCTTGCCCCCTCAACCAATATGGGTTCCTTTTACTCCGCATCACCGCCACCGATCTCTAGATCCTCCGTATCTAAAAATGCAACCAAACTCTTATATGAGATTAAATCTCAGTAAGGGTACTTAAACACTAAAGGACAATTCATTCATTTGGTCACAATCAATTTCTAGTCTCATATGGCACCAATGATGCCACTGCCCATCCCCGCTCGACCATGCCCTGTGCCCCAGTGCCTACACACAGCATCACACACTGCCTTATCAACCTGGGCCTGACGAGCTCCCAGTCTCGACCACGCCCTGCGTCCCAACACCCACACACAACCTCGCACACAGCCTGGCGACCTGGGCCTGACGAGTGCCCAGTGTCGACAATGTGTGACTCAGGGCAGGCGATGCCTAGATAAGCCATGCCTCGTCCGTGCATGCCTCAGGCACGTCTTGTCCGGAGTTTCTGCTCGAGCAGACTTGGTCAACCTTAGCGGCCAGATCAAGGACCCGAGCACGTTGGCTGGTCCACGTCCCATAACACGGTGCCTTCGGTTCACTTAGCCTTCCGGCCTAGATCACCTACATCACCGTGCCATGTTGCTAGCAACACGACCTATTTTGTAACGACCCTAATTTGGGCCTAGTTGTTTTGTTAAAACATGATGATTAAAACGAAAACATTCGAATGGAAATTTAAAACATGGTTCGAAACATGAAAGTACGACATCATAATTTAGAGTATTCTCCAAAGGGATCGGACTCTATCACCGGACAACCGACGACCTCCTTCCCCTATCCCGATCACATCTCGTCTGCGTCACCTACAAAATCTGTAAAGCGGTCACAATCTATTAAAGGAAACTTCACACACACTACGCATTATCTTTTCACTTCTTAGTCACACCGTACACGCACACGTGAATCATTCCACTTAACCATTTTCTTATTTCCCTCTTCTTTTACCCTTATCATTTCCATCATTCATTAACTTTACTGTTGCCGAGATTAACATGCTCATTGCATGTCCCGCCCAAGCCAACCGTTAGCTGTTGGATGACTCGACGGGCCATATGCTTCCCTTCCCCGGGTGGGTACTTAGGCGCTACCCCTTTTTCCACCCGTATCCGTTCTGCCCTCTTCGCCGGGTCCTAATCGCCGCTGCCTTGATGATCGGGAGCGCGCCCAAGGCTGCACTGCCAACGTGCCACTGCATCCACCCAGAATGAGCCTCGCAGCTGCCTCTCGATCCCCTCCACCACGACTACCTATAAACGACTTAGTATCACATAATCTAAGGACCTTTACCTTCTAACATCCTTTTACCTTCTTTTGATCCACCCCGTCTCACCTTGACACTTGTGATTGATTCCTCTAAGTGTTGGAGGCTGCCCTCTTTATATAGGCAAGACATGCCTCGCTTGGTCCTGGACTTCGCGCAACCGCCCATGACCGTGAGCCTTGATTGAGCCTAGTCTTCCAGCGCCTTTCTGTAGGAATTGTTTTGCTGTATTTGCTTTGTTATGTTGATTGAAGTTGTAGCATTAACTATCTTCAATCGAGTTGTTGTGATATTGAATGTTGTAGGGTGTTTGAATTTGGATATTGAGGCTTGTAATGTGTTCTGGATTCAAGGTTGAAATCAGAATAGAACAAAAAACAACAATTCTCATTGAAACATCACGGCATGACTTAATACACCTAAACATGAACGTAAATGGAAAAGTTTCAGAGGCACAGCAACACACATAACAATCAAACATTGAATTAATGTAAGAGAATAAGGCAACATGATTTAGAGGCTCTGTTGCACTTCTAGACTCTGTTGCTCCTTAGCATCTTTTCAACTTTCATTTTATCACTCCCCCGTGATTGTGAGTCCATCACAAACACCAATCTTTGTATGCAGATCTTCAAATTGTGGGCGATGTAGACTTTTAGTAAAAATATCGGCCAATTGATCCTTGCCTTGACAGTGATTAAACTGTACACTTCCTTCTTTTTCAGCTTCTCTAACCGCATGAAACTTGACCTTGATGTGCTTTGATCTTCCATGATAAACAGGGTTCTTTATCATTGCAACGGTAGATTTGTTATCACAAAGAATTGTAGTGGGATGAGTTTGAGGAAATCCCAACGCTGATAGCAATTCTTGCAGCCACAATGCATGGTTAGAGGCAGTAGCTGCCGCTATATATTCCGCCTCCGTTGACGACTGTGCAACACATTCTTGTTTCTTTGATTTCCAACAAAACATGCTAGATCCTAGTGAGAAGCAATACCCAAAGTGCTTTTGCAGTCGTCAATACACCCGGCGAAATCAGAATCTGTAAATCCCATCAATATGATATTTGATCCTTCTGTGAACTTGAGTCCATAATTTACCATGGCTTTGATGTAACCTAAGATCTTTTTGGCTGTTGTGAATTGAGTTTGAGTGGGTTCCTGCATATATCTCGATAAAACACTAACATAATACGCGATATCAGGCTTTGTTGTAACTAAAAACATGAGAGAATCAATCATACTTCTGTAAAGTTTTGCATCGGTAGGGGGGCTTCCATCTTTAGTTTCATATTTCATACCACCAGTCATTGGTACTTGTGATGTGTCGTTCACATTGAATTTAATGAGCAAATCAGAGGCATATTTCCTTTGGCTCATGAACACTCCACAAGAATTTTAACTCAATTGAAATCCAAGAAAATAAGAAGCGACTCCTAGATCATTCATCTCAAAGCATGAATACAAACCAGTTTTGACAGCGTCAATTTCATCAGGGTCATTCCCGAGGATCAGCAAATCATCAACATAAACCGAGATGATTGTAACAACTTTTGTGATGAAGTACAAGGTTGCTTCTACCTGGCTTTTCGAGTAATTCAATTGAAGAAGATGACCGTCAAGTTTAGAGAACCACGCTCTTGGCACCTGCTCTAATCCATAAAGGGCCTTCTTTAATTTCAGAACTTGGTGTTCACGTTCAACCACAACAAAGCCCTCCGGTTGCTCGATATAAATTTTCTCTATAAGATCACCATTAAGGAATGCCGACTTCACATCCATTTGATACATTGTCCATCTTTTCTGAGCGACTAGAGTAACCAGCAATTTAACAGTATCTAATCTGGCTACCGGAGCAAACATTTCGTTGAAATCAACTCCTTGAATTTGAGAGTATTCTTTGACGACAAGCCTAGCCTTCAATTTGTTGATACTTCCATCATGGTTCTTCTTTATTATAAATATACATATAGTGCCAATTACTTCCTGATCCTTTGGTCTGTTTACTAATTCCCATGTATTGTTTTTTATTATCATATCAATTTCATCACGTATTACTGCTATCCATTCCTATAGTTGTAGAGCCTCTGATGCGTTTGATGATGTTTCTGTTGCAGCAAGGCATCTGCTGTAGATGTCTTGCAAGGTTCTGACTCCCTTCACCTGTGTTTCCTCAATGCTTATATCCTCCCGAGATTCTTGATATTCATTCTGAGAATTAGATGAGTCACCATCCTCCAAGATTTCGACAAGACTGAAATTTTCATCTTGTTATGAATTCCTTGAGTCTGAAACGCAGCATCCTTGAATCCAGTCCCATCTTTTACCTTCGTCTATACTGATGCTGCGGCTGATGTAAACTTTGAGATACGACGGATTCAGGACCCTGAGTCCCTTACAGGTCATTCCATATCCAACAAATATTCTCACATTTGCCTTGTTTGCTAACTTGTCCCTTTTTCAGCTAGTATCAAAAGTGTAGCATATGCTTCCGAAAGTTCGTAGATTTTTCAGTGATGGCTTGTGTTGAAAGAGAGCCTCAAATGGAGTTTTATCCTCCAAAGCTTTAGTTGGAAGCCGATTTTGGATGTAGGTGGAGACATTGACGGCTTCTGCCCACACACTCTTTGGTAATTGTTTTTCCAGAAGCAAACATCGCGTCATGTTCATTAGAGTCCTGTTCTTTCTTTCAGAAGTTCCATTCTGTTCTGGGCTATAGGGAACCGTAAATTGGTACACAATTCCGTTCATGGAAAGGAACTCCTCAAAGGCTGATGATCTGTACTCTGAGCCATTATCGGTACGTAATATTTTGATAGAAGTATTCAACTGCTTTTCAATCTCAATCTTGAAGTGTTGAAATACTTCAAACGTGTCGCTGTTGTTCGTCACAAAGTAGGTCCAACAATATCTGCTCATGTCGTCTATGAAGGAGATGAAGTACAAGCTGCCATTCAGAGAGTAAGTGGACATCGGTCCACAAAGATCGGAGTGTATTAGTTCAAATTTGTTGATTGATCTCCATGCCACTCCTGTGGGAAATGGATTTTTAGCCATCTTTCCTATGCAACAGATTTCACATAAATTTTTCAGATGCGATAGATTGGGAACGTCAGTCGCCATTTGCTGCTTTGATAGTTGGGTTAACCTGTTGAATCCAGTGTGACTTGTTCTTCTATGCCATAGTATTGTGGTTTGATCAGATGCAGACAAGCAAATTTCATTTGTTTGTTGAGGATGAACATAGAAACATCTCCTGAGCATCGATACTTTGTTTAGGTATTTACCATTGGGCATATATATGAAGCACGATGAATCTTCAAAAACCAGTTTGAATCCTTCCTCGATCAATTGCCCTATGCTCAACAAGTTGTATCCGAGATCAGGGACAAACAACACGTTGGATAATTTCAGTTTCTCTAAACATTGTACATTGCATTTCCCGGCGACATTAAGGATGCGTTTGTCTCCAATTTCAACACCACCACCAGTCATGATTTCCAGGTTTTGAAATAAAGTTCGATTTCCAGTCATGTGATTGGAGCACCCGCTGTCGATCATCCATGTTTCGCTTGGTTGATTTGCTACCAAACAATTTTCTCCATCCACCAATGTAACAGCACACTTGAAGCTTTTGAATGGGATGCGAGAAACCAAGGCATTGTTCACATCTGTGATTTCAGACTCGGTTTCTTGTTCCAGATCTTGAGCAGTATGTGCATTTTGTACGGTTTTGCAAACCTTGGTTACGTGTCCAAAAAGTTTACATTTGTCACAATAAGCCCCTGGTCTGAAGAAACAATCTTTTTCCCTGTGATTTGTCTTTTTGCAGTGAGGGCATGGGGGAAATCTTCCAGAACCAAAGAAGTTGTTTTTGAAGTCTTGAGATCTTTGTCCAACATGTGCTCTAGCAGCTAGTGCAGCTTCAGTTTTTCCCTTTGCATTATCTATGAATGTTTTCTCTTCTGCTCGTGAGTCCCACTTTAGTTCCAATGTCAGAAGTTCATCTGCAAGTTGTTGAATCGTCATGGTTGAGGTTGTCTCCATATGCTGATTCTAAAGACGAAATCTTATGGTCATATTTTTCAGGTAACGAGTCGAGGATGCGTTCCATGATTTTCACTTCATCGTACAAGCCTCCAAGTAATTTGATTTCCGCCACAATGTTCATGAGTCTGTCGATATATGTAGCACTTTTATCTGAGTTGTTCATCTTCATCCTCTCAAGTTGTCTTCTTAAGGCACTAACCTTCACTGCATTTGCTTTCGTACTTCCCTGATAAGTTTCCATCAGAGTTTCCCAGAGTTCGTTGGCGCTTTCACAGTTCATCACTCTACTCAGAACAGATTTTTCAAGACAAACTTGAAGCAAGCCTTGAAGGATTTGGCTACTTGGTCGGCATAATGTTTTGCTTTTGTTACATGTCAATGATTTGGAGATGGTGGCAGAGCTTCTTCTCCAAGTTCAACGTGTGTCCATAAGTCTTGCGATCGAAGATAAATTTCCATTTGTTTGGACCAGAAGTGAAAGTTGCTTCCATCAAAGTGTGGACCATTGTTTGATCTTTCTCCTTGCATTTGATTGTTAATGCTCCAGAATAACAGCCTGAAGCTCCGATACCAAAATTTGTAGGAATTGTTTTGATGTATTTGCTTTGTTATGTTGATTGAAGTTGTAGCATTAACTATCTTCAATCGAGTTGTTGTGATATTGAATGTTGTAGGGTGTTTGAATTTGGATATTGAGGCTTGTAATGTGTTCTGGATTCATGGTTGAAATCAGAATAGAACAGAAAACAACAATTCTCATTGAAACATCACAGCATGACTTAATACACCTAAACATGAACGTAAATGGAAAAGTTTCAGAGGTACAGCAACACACATAACAATTAAACATTGAATTAACGTAAGGGAATAAGGCAGCATGATTAAGAGGCTCTGTTGCACTTCTAGACTCTGTTGCTCCTTAGCATCTTTTCAGCTTTCATTTTATCACTTTCTCGCAACTGCCCGCTCGACCACGCTCAGTCACTCTGCGCCCAATCAAGGCGTTGACGCAGGCATGCCCAGTCAAGGGCATTGACGCGGTCGCGCCCGGTCAAGGCATTGAAGTGGTNAAAAAAAACTATGTAAAATTTGAAATAAAATATAAAACTTAAACTTAAATGTGTTTTATGATTTCATCATGCAACTTATAAATTACAAATCAATATAAATTACAAATTAACATAAATCCAACACTACACAAATTAATTAAATTTGAGACATATAATTTCAAATTCTTATTTTCCATATTAATTTAGTTTAAATTTTATTTCTTAACTATTCTCCAAAAGNCATCACCGGTGTTTCCTCAATGCTTATATCCTCCTGAGATTCTTGATATTCATTCTGAGAATTAGATGAGTCACCATCCTCCAAGATTTCGACAAGACTAAATTTTCATCTTGTTCTGAATTCCTTGAGTCTGAAACGCAGCATCCTTGAATCCAGTCTCATCTTTTACCTTTGTCTATACTGATGCTGCGGCTGATGTAAACTTTGAGAGACGACGGATTCAGGACCCTGAGTCCCTTACAGGTCATTCCATATCCAACAAATATTCTCACATTTGCCTTGTCTGCTAACTTGTCCCTTTTTTCAGCTGGTATCAAAGTGTAGCATATGCTTCCGAAAGTTCGTAGATTTTTTAGTGATGGCTTGTGTTGAAAGAGAGCCTCAAATGGAGTTTTATCCTCCAAAGCTTTAGTTGGAAGCCGATTTTGGATGTAGGTGGAGACATTGACGGCTTCTGCCCACACACTCTTTGGTAATTGTTTTTCCAGAAGCAAACATCGCGTCATGTTCATTAGAGTCATGTTCTTTCTTTCAGAAGTTCCATTCTGTTCTGGGCTATAGGGAACCGTAAATTGGTGCACAATTCCGTTCATGGAAAGGAACTCCTCAAAGGTCGATGATCTGTACTCTTAGCCATTATCGGTACGTAATATTTTGATAGAAGTATTCAACTGCTTTTCAATCTCAATCTTGAAGTGTTGAAATACTTCAAACGTGTCGCTCTTGTTCGTCACAAAGTAGGTCCAGCAATATCTGCTCATGTCGTCTATGAAGGAGATGAAGTACAAGCTGCCATTCAGAGAGGAAGTGGACATCGGTCCACAAAGATCGGAGTGTATTAGTTCAAATTTGTTGATTGATCTCCATGCCACTCCTGTGGGAAATGGAGTTTTAGCCATCTTTCCTATGTAACAGATTTCACATAAATTTTTCAGATGCGATAGATTGGGAACGTCATCGCCATTTGCTGCTTTGATAGTTGGGTTAACCTGTTGAATCCAGTGTGACTTGTTCTTCTATGCCATAGTATTGTGGTTTGATCAGATGCAGACATGCAAATTTAATTTGTTTGTTGAGGATGAACATAGAAACATCTCCTGAGCATCGATACTTTGTTTAGGTATTTACCATTGGGCATATATATGAAGCACGATGAATCTTCAAAAACCAGTTTGAATCCTTCCTCGATCAATTGCCCTATGCTCAACAAGTTGTATCCGAGATCAGGGACAAACAACACGTTGGATAATTTCAGTTTCTCTAAACATTGTACATTGTCTTTCCCGGCGACATTAAGAATGCGTTTGTCTCCAATTTCAACACCACCACCAGTCATGATTTCCAGGTTTTGAAATAAAGTTCGATTTCCAGTCATGTGATTGGAGCACCCGCTGTCGATCATCCATGTTTCGCTTGGTTGATTTGCTACCAAACAATTTTCTCCATCCACCAATGTAACAACACACTTGAAGCTTTTGAATGGGAAGCGAGAAACCAAGGCATTGTTCACATCTGTGATTTCAGACTTGTTCCAGATCTTGAGCGGTATGTGCATTTTGTACGGTTTTGCAAACCTTGGTTACGTGTCCAAAAAGTTTACATTTGTCACAATAAGCCCCTGGTCTGAAGAAACAATCTTTTTTCCTGTGATTTGTCTTTTTGCAGTGAGGGCATGGGGGAAATCTTCCAGAACCAAAGAAGTTGTTTTTGAAGTCTTGAGATCTTTGTCCAACATGTGCTCTAGCAGCTAGTGCAGCTTCAGTTTTTCCCTTTGCATTATCTATGAATGTTTTCTCTTCTGCTCGTGAGTCCCACTTTAGTTCCAATGTCAGAAGTTCATCTGCAAGTTGTTGAATCGTCATGGTTGAGGTTGTCTCCATATGCTGATTCTAAAGACGAAATCTTATGGTCATATTTTTCAGGTAACGAGTCGAGGATGCGTTCCATGATTTTCACTTCATCGTACAAGCCTCCAAGTAATTTGATTTCCGCCACAATGTTCATGAGTCTGTCGATATATGTAGCACTTTTATCTGAGTTGTTCATCTTCATCCTCTCAAGTTGTCTTCTTAAGGCACTAACCTTCACTGCATTTGCTTTCGTACTTCCCTGATAAGTTTCCATCAGAGTTTCCCAGAGTTCTTTGGCGCTTTCACAGTTCATCACTCTACTCAGAACAGATTTTTCAAGACAAGCTTGAAGCAAATCAGAGCCTTGAAGGATTTGGCTACTTGGTCGGCATAATGTTTTGCTTTTGTTACATGTCAAGGATTTGGAGATGGTGGCAGAGCTTCTTCTCCAAGTTCAACGTGTGTCCATAAGTCTTGCGATCGAAGATAAATTTCCATTTGTTTGGACCAGAAGTGAAAGTTGCTTCCATCAAAGTGTGGACCATTGCTTGATCTTTCTCCTTGCATTTGATTGTTAATGCTCCAGAATAACAGCCTGAAGCTCCGATACCAAAATTTGTAGGAATTGTTTTGATGTATTTGCTTTGTTATGTTGATTGAAGTTGTAGCATTAACTATCTTCAATCGAGTTGTTGTGATATTGAATGTTGTAGGGTGTTTGAATTTGGATATTGAGGCTTGTAATGTGTTCTGGATTCATGGTTGAAATCAGAATAGAACAGAAAATAACAATTCTCATTGAAACATCACAGCATGACTTAATACACCTAAACATGAACGTAAATGGAAAAGTTTCAGAGGCACAGCAACACACATAACAATTAAACATTGAATTAACGTAAGGGAATAAGGCAGCATGATTAAGAGGCTCTGTTGCACTTCTAGACTCTGTTGCTCCTTAGCATCTTTTCAGCTTTCATTTTATCACTTTCTCGCAACTGCCCGCTCGACCACGCTCAGTCACTCTGCGCCCAATCAAGGCGTTGACGCAGGCACGCCCAGTCAAGGGCATTGACGCGGTCGCGCCCGGTCAAGGCATTGAAGTGGTTGCGCTTGGTCAGGGCATTGACACGGTCGCGCTAGGTCGTGTCACAGCATCAACGCGGTCGCGTCCAGGTCGTGTCGTGCCTTGATGTTGCCTTGACTCAGGCTTGACTTGGTCGCCCCATGCCTTGCCTTGGTGCCTCATACGTTTTTTCATACATAGCTATTTTTCATAGTTTCTTCCGAATCCTTAGAGTCTTAGCTATCTTTCCTTATATCCCTTAGACCACTTGACCCTCTTATCCCGAAACCTCCTACTCTCCCCTTTAAAGATAACTTCAGAGATGTTACACACCAATCCCATGATTTTTCTGGTCTTAGCTCTCACAACTTAGTTCTTTGTTTTGGTCCTTAGTAATCTAATATTGTCTATTCGAAAACACTTAAGTATGTTCGATTCGGTTAGTTTACATCCTATATAAGTATAATAATCATTGTAATAAATATAATTAAATAAATTGTTTTGATTTGAAGGTAATCATATTAGCTTAGTTGTTATTATTGAACAATATGTGAAGTTATGAGTTCGATACTTGTTAACCACAAAAAATTAAACCATAAATTTAAAAATTATAATTCACTTGACGATGAAACGAATACGAATTTTAATAAATGTGAAGTAAAAAATTTGAGAATAAATTACAGTACACTTGGCTTTAGCTTCTACAAATTAACAATAATAATGTGGATCAAAGTTTATAATTATTAACTACATGTTCTCTTTTTTAGAGAATTGCGCAAAATACCAATGATTTTGGACTCGTTATGTTTTTTCCACCAATCTCCTTAGCCAAACGCGACTCGATTTAGCTTAAATAGATTTGTAATTTTCGGTGCTTGATTTAACGTAAATTGACCACGTTAGAAGCTCGATTTAACCTAACGCGAATTGACTTATACTTATCACAAATAATATTGTAAGTAATCATTTCTTCACGACTAATATCATAACTAATCAAATCGTCGTAAGTAATATTGTAGCTAATTAAATCTTCACAACTAATATCATAACTTATCAAATTGTCACAAATAATATTGTAACTAATCAATTTATCACAAATAATATCGTGTTCAATTAATTATTCACAACTAATATATTAACTAATCAAATCGTCATAAGTAATATCATAGCTAATCAATTCTTCACAACTAATATAATTTATCAAATCGTCAAATATTAATATCGTAACTAATCAATTCTTCACATCTAATATCGTAACTAATCAAGATTACGACAATACCGGAGGAAGGCAAGGAATAAAAAACTTGGGCAAAAACGCGGGAAAATATAATCCAATTCGCGTTAGACTAAATCGAGCTCCGAACACGGTCAATTTACGTTAAACTGAGTACTGAAAATTGTATTTTTTTTACAAATCTATTTAGGCTAAATCAAGTAGCATTTGACTAAGGAAAATTGAAGAAAAATCTCAATTCGCGTTTGGCTAAGGAGATTGGTGGTAAAAAAACATATCCAGTCCATAATATGTTGTATTTTGCGCAATTCTCCTCTCTTTTCGTTCACAACCCTACAATTACATAGAGTTAAATATCTATTCCGATGTAAATCTCATGTTTATGGTATAATGAAATAAATTAAAATCATCCTCTAAAAACTAAATATAAGCTTATGATGTGTTCTGCACAAATTATGAAAAAAAATTATACATTATAGAATACATAATTTGTTTTTGAAGTAGAATAATATCCATTTTAAATTCTAATTATAAATTTTGATTCATAATGCATTTTGATTTTTCAACTATAATACATAATCAAGTTCAGACATGATTCTGAAAATGTATTACGCATTCTACTTCTTATTTCTTATGAGAAAATTATGGCATTGACCTCCAATGTTTAAAATAGTGTAAATGCGATGGATCCTAAGTTTGTAAATTGCATCAAAAGCCATCGAAGTTTCAAAGTCGTTCAAGAATAACCATCTAGTGAATAATAGTGAATTTTCGTATAAGTGGTTTTGATAATTTATACATTATTTCAAAGTTTAGAGACATATTTATTTCATCTTTTCAAGGTTAATTGATCAATACAAACTATTGAAACGTTTAAAATATTAACGGGTATTAGGGTTCAATATAAACGGTTTTGGAAGTTCGGGTGTCAACCACGCAATTCTTAAATTTTGTGAGCATGATGTTTACAACATTCAAAAGTTGGGGGCCAACATCGCACATTATATTAACTTCGGGGCTTTATATTCAATTTACAAATTTTAGGACACCGTCTTTACAATATTATAAAGTTTGGGGGCTATTGACAAACACCACTCTATTTTTTACATATATACATTTTTGCAAATCAAATTTTCATCCTTTCATAATAATAAAAACGTTTTAAAATTTTATAATTAAATATATGTTTACACAAAACACGCAGATTCTAATTATATATTCTAATAATAAATTCTAATATACATTATATGATTTATGCATAATAGACACTTAAATTGGATCTTTACCTAAAGTAATTGTGGGCAACTATGGATACCCTTTTCATACAATGAATTATTGTACTATCAATAATGATAAAAAACTAAATAGATTATTATAATAGTATGGTGAGTTATTTCAGTGCTGAAGTTCATATCTATAAAATGAGTGATAATGGTGGTGTATACGAGTTTCTCACATTATAATAATCGAAGTCCAGTGATGGCGATACCGAGAAACTTGGTGTAAGAAGCTTTGACATTTACGGCCATGGTGACGGTGGGTTGTTCCAGCGCCGCCCACATGACCCTCTTCAAAGCCGCCGTCTCTCAGGGGCTCAGCGTCAACGTTTTCACTGTCTACGCATACGCAGTTTCCACCCTTGTTCTTCTGCCGCTTAGCTTCGTTTTCCATAGGTTGTAGTGGTAATTGATAAATTCCTAAAATTGAATCAATTTTCGTGGGAAATGTATTCGAATATAACGTATAAGAAAGAGTAGACCACGTCGTAAAAGACTTAAACAAATTATTTATTATGGTACATATTTCCTCTTATAAATCAATCCACACCACTTTTAATTTTCGAGGTAAGACAATTGTTACTATTTCAACACACCTCTTAAGATTCAACCACCTCACAAATTGAACTTAACAATTCAAATCGATGAATTACCAATTGATCAATTTCATTAAACCAGACAAACCCCCGACAATGTAACTCAAGATTTTTTGAACCGCTCCGATACCATGTTAAATTTTTATAGTCGAGTCAATTTACATGGCGAGTGTGCTCGAATATAACGTATAAGAGAAAGGAAACCACACCATGAAAGACTTGAATAAATCATTTACTATGGTACACATTTCATCTTATAAACCAATCCACAACATTTTCAATTTACGAGGTGGGATAGTTGCCACTATTTCAACACACATTCTCAAATCCAACTACCTGACAAGTTAGACTTGATAATTCAAAGTAGTTGATCACCAATCGATCAATTTCATTAAACCGGACTAACCCCCAACAACGTAACTAAAGATTTTCTGAAACAGCTTCGATACTATGTTAAATTTCTAGAATTGAGTCAATTTATTTGGGGAGTGTGCTCGGATATAACATATAAGAATGATGAGATCACACAGTAAAAACTTGAAGAAATAATTTATTATAGTACACATTCCTTCTTATAAACCAATCAACACCACTTTTTATTTTTGATATGACAATTGCCATTATTTCAATAGTAATAACATCCACTCTTTATTCTTCATTTCTCACAATTCGTGTTTTGCGTTTTCAATTCCAGATATATTAGAAAACAAGATCTTTCCCCGTTGACTCTTCTACTGCTTGCCAAATTTTCCCTTCTCGGTGCTCTTGGGTATTACTTAAATGGAAACTTTGAAAGTTTTTTAGTTTTGTTTAAATATGATAAATATTACATGTAACATAAAACGCAGATTTGATTGAGTTAAAATGTGGATCAGATTATTTTATAAAGATGGTAGATTGCGTTATTTTAATTATTCAAATTTTCTTCTTATACGTTACAATGAAATTAATCTAACTCTATAAATCTAATATGATATCGAAATGATTTCTTAAAAACACTGAATAATATTGTCGGAGTTAGTGCGGGATAATGAATTTGTTCGATTGTTAATTCATGGTTTAAATTGTGAAATACAATTTGTGAATTGTGAGGTAGTTGGACATTTTTGGGATTTTTTGAAATATGAATAAATGTCTCAAATCAAATATAAATTAAGATGTGAATTTGAGATTGTGCTAAATTCTTGAAATATAAGAATCTTAGTTATATTATACATTGGTTCTTGAAGGTTTACACCACATTTGTTGGATTTGAGTGCCCTAGGCCAATCATATGATACATTTGAATTAGTAATTGTTAATTGTTTCTTTTTATCAATTATATTTCTTATAAAGATTGTTTATATTAAATTGATAATTAAGTCCTTTGCTTAAAAATTGTGTAATATAAATGATGTGAACTGTATGACCGGGTACCTTGTGATTGGCAAGACCCATTAACTACTGGGCTAATTCAAATGGTGGAAACGAATTCTTGCAGCCCATTTGCACACTTAAAGAAAAACGGCCCGATGTTTAACGAGAGGACCGAAGATAACCTTAGGCAAAATAAAGCGCTTTCTGGTAACTGGCTCCTTGGTTCGGTCCGAACGGTTACAGGCTCACGTTTTTCACGCTTCGGGCCTCCACACGTTTACCACGCTTCGAACCCAATCACGCAGACCACGCCTCGGTCCCAACCTCGTTTTACATCCCGCAATAACAACTTCTAACAAACCTGTCAGAGGCGGTTACAGAGCGTGATCTACACACGCCGTAAACTCTATAAATACAGGACGCGACGAAGGAAATAGCAGGACCTTTTGGACGCGTAAAAACAGGCCGTTACCCTGCCGGAGTTCTTACTGCTTTCTTTTCCTTGTCATTTTTATTAAGCCTCTGTTGTATTCGTTATGAATCATTTGATTAGTGAACAGGCTAAGAGTATAATCTACTCTTAGTCAAGTGGTTTTCACCCTAATTCCTGGGGTTTCCACTATACATCGCTGTGCCACCATTTATTTCTAGTTTTTAATCGTCTTCCACAACAAAAACAAATCAGAACCGAGTTCGTTTGCTAAACGAACCGGACGACTGTTGGTACCCCCTAAAAAGGGACCATAACAGTGATGAANGGTACCAACAGTCGTCCGGTTCGTTCAACAAACGAACTCGGTTCTGATTTTTTTTAAGTGTGGAAGACGATCAAAAGCTAAAAACAAAGTAGTGCACGGCGATATATAGTGGAAACCCCAAGAACTGGGGTAAAAACCACTCGACTAAGAGCTGATTATGCTCTTAGCCTGCTCACTAATGAAATAACTCAAAGTTCATACAAGAAAGGCTAATGAAAATGACGAGGTAAAGAAAGCGATAAGAATCCAGCAGGGTAACAGCATGTTCTTCCGCGTCCAAAGGGTCCTGTTATCTCCGTCGTCTGGCCATGTATTTATAGAGTTCTTAGTGAGTGTAAATCACGCTCCGTAACCGCCTCTGACAGGTTTGTTAGAGGTTTTTATCGCAAGATGTAAAACGAGGCTGGGACCGAAGCGTGGTAAACGTGATCGGGCCCGAAGCGTGGTAAACGTGGGAAGGCCCGAAGCGTGGTACAGGTGAGTTGTAACTGCTCGGACCGAACCCAAGTGCCAGCTGGCAAAAAACGCTTTATTTCGCTAAGGTCATCTTCGGTTCTCAGTAGAACATTGGGCCGCTCTTTATTGAAGGTGTGGAATGGGCTATAAGGATTCATTTTCGCCAATTGAATTGGTCCAATCGTTGTTGGGCCTTACCCATCACAAGGTATCCGGTCCTAGAGTTCTCATCAGTAATTAAATGAATTGTTTCTTTTTATCAATTATATTTCTTATAAAGATTGTTTATATTAAATTGATAATTAAGTCTTTTGCTTAAAAATTGTGTAATATAAATGATGTGAACTGTATGACCGGGTACCTTGTGATGGGCAAAGCCCATTAACTACTGGGCTAATTCAAATGCTGGAAACGAATTCTTGCAGCCCATTTGCACACTTAAAGAAAAGCGGCTCGATGTTTAACGAGAGGACCGAAGAAAACCTTAGGCGAAATAAAGCGCTTTCTGGTAACTGGCTCCTTGGTTCGGTCCGAACGGTTACAGGCTCACGTTTTCCACGCTTCGGGCCTCCACACGTTTACCACGCTTCGAGCTCGATCACGCAGATCACGCCTAGGTCCCAACCTCGTTTTACATCCCGCGATAACAACTTCTAACAAACCTGTCAGAGGCGGTTACAGAGTGTGATCTACACACGCCGTAAACTCTATAAATACAGGACGCGACGGCGGAAATAGCAGGACCTTTTGAATGCGTAAGAACAGACCGTTACCCTGCCGGAGTTCTTACTGCTTTCTTTTCCTTGTCATTTTCATTAAGCCTCTGTTGTATTCGTTATGAATCATTTGATTAGTGAACAGGCTAAGAGTATAATCTACTCTTAGTCAAGTGATTTTCACCCCAATTTCTGGGGTTTCTACTATACATCGCTGTGCCACCGTTTATTTCTAGTTTTTAATCGTCTTCCACAACAAAAACAAATCAGAACCGAGTTCGTTTGCTAAACGAACCGGACGACTGTTGGTACCCCCTAAAAAGGGACCATAACAGTGATGAACTATCTTATGAATAACCTGGAGCACCCAATAACCGAGATGATCCAGTTGCTCAAGTCTGTTGAGCCAACTATAAAAAGGGATCATAAGCAAGTGTTGCTTGTACCAAACAAACATGAAGATAAGAAAATGAATTATGCAACGAAAGCCCTAAAGCCGAGAATTGGCATTAAAAAAACCCAAACAAGAGAGCTCTAAAGGTGTTTGTTTTCATTGTGAAAAGGGGAAGTGAAATTGTAAGGCTTATCTTAAGTCATTGAAAAATGAGAAGAGTAGTGAGACTACTACTTCAGGTATACATATGATTGAGATCAATATTGCTTCAAGAAATTGTTCTTGGATTATTGATTCTAGTTGTGGTGCTCATATTTGTATGAACATGCAGGAACTGAAAAGCAGTAGAAAGCTCGCAAAATGGGAGATGATTTTCGAGTGGGTAATTGAGCAAAAGTTGCTGCTTTAGCTATTGGGACAATCTCCCTTTCTTTGCCAATTGAGCTTGTTTTGGATTTAAATAAATGTTATTTTATTCATGCTTTGTCTAGAAACATTATTTCCATTCATTGTCTCGATGAGGAAGGTTATGAAATTAGAATAAAAGACAGTCTTTGTTCAATTTCTTTTGATGGAATTGTTTATGCAACTGGAACAATGAATAATGGTTTATATATACTAGACATGAAAGACTCAAAGATTAACATATGTATAAAGAAATACAACCAAGACAATCAATTGAAATCTTAGATGATAATCCATGAAATCTCGATGTTGGTCCTCAACAAGCGCCCAACACCCCTTACTTAGATCGGATATAATCCCACATAGGCAGATCTAATACATTGGCTTAGGTTGACTTTTGATGGTCACGGAGAAGGTTGATGTCTTTTCGTGGATCTCAATAAGCATCCCACATCGCTCTCACTTCTGGGTCTCAACGAGCACCCAACAATCACGGGCCTCAACTAGCGCCCCACTTAACTTCACAACTCGGGTCTCAAAAAGCTCTCGTGGGCCTCAAGTAGTGCACTACTTAACTTCATAACTCGAGTCTCAACAAGCATCCGTGGGCCTCAAGTAGCGCCATAATTATTCTAATATGATCGGGTCTCAACAAGCACCCGTGGGCCTCAAGTACCGCCCATCACATTTACCTTTCGGATATAAACTTGCACCTGAGGTCAACACACTTTCACACCGGTTTAAACTTGCACCCGGGGTCAACACACTTTCTCTCCGGTATAAACTTGCACCCGGGGTCATCACACTTTCCCATCGGTATAAACTTGCACCCGGGGTCATCACACTTTCTCTCCGGTTTAAACCTGCACCCGGGGTCAACACACTCTCTCCGCCGGTATAAACTTGCACCCGGGGTCATCACACTCTCGCCGCTGGTATAAACTTGCACCCGGGGCCATCACACTCTCGCCACCGGTATAAACTTACACCGGGTCAATCACACTCTCGCCGCCGGTATAAACTTGCACCCGGGGCCATCACACTTTCGCCGCCTGTATAAACTTGCACCCGAGGCCAACACACTTTCGCCACCGGTTTAAACTTGCACCCGGGGCCATCACACTCTCGCCGCCGGTATAAACTTGCACTCGGGGCCATCACACTCTCGCCGCTGGTATAAACTTGCACCCTGGGCCATCACACTTTTGCTGCCTGTATAAACTTGCACCCGAGGCCACTGCGGAAATCGACCAACCTCTGACGAGGGCGCGACCCTCGCCGGTGTGTCATGAAGGAGTCTCGTCAAAGAGGCACCCTGTTTGCCACGGAAACATGCTTGGTACGTGGCCGGCTATCAAACAATTGGGCCCTTTGACATACTCCAACAGTATACATGTATAGACGATTCTGCTGCAGCCAGAAACTCTTCAATATAAAAAAAATATTTTGACCTCGTATCTGATCTAACGAGTTTGAGATTGATTGACTATAAGATAGACGGTACAATGCATTTCTAAACTATCCTAAATTATCTAGTTTCCATCCTCTATCATACTAAAATGCAATGAACATTACTCCAATCTTACCAGTCCCCAAGGACGGCGCCAAACTGATCTTGTCTAAAAATATTTTATAGAGTTTATTTATGATCAGCCAATTTCTTATATAATTTTGAGTTCAATTATTGTGGAGACACGAGCGATATACGAGGTTGGGCCCACAATGTGTGAGCTTAAGTCCTCGGGAGAGCGAAGCTCTACCTTCGTTTTCACTATGATAATCGAAGGATACAGGTACAATCAAGAGATAATGATAATTCGAATGAAAACGGTACGAAAAACGATCGATTCCACTCCGTCGCGCCGTGGACCAAGCCAGTCGCGAGTTTTTTGCAAAAAACTCGCGAGTACTCACACAATGTCGCGACCATGTGCACAAACTCGCGAATGAGGACGAAAAGTCGCGACTCCATGGGGTCAAGTGATGAAAAGTCGCGAGTCGGGTGGCCAGGTGACGAAATCTCGCGACTACGGGCATGCATATGTGTTCTCGCCACTTTTTGAGCACAAAGTCGCGACTAAACCAAAAACTCGTGAAACCAGGAGCTTTGGGAAGCGTGCTAAGAGTACGAACCCTTTTCTAGGGCCTAGGGTATATTTATAGAAAAACTCGGCCCAATAAGTCAACTTAAAGTCCAAAAGCCCAATTTTAGTCAAATTAGCCCAACTTACTTAGAAAATATCCAATTAAACCGGAATAAGTGTCTTAGCATCCCGGAACATCGAAATGCACCCCGGTCAAACACTAATAGAATGTAATGTCGAGAAAATACTCGGGAATACTCTTAACTAGTTCATTGTCTCCAAATGCTTAGGAGATAGCAAAAAAATATCGCCCAAGATCGCCAACGAGCTTTTCGAGTGCCAATTACGAAAATACACATGACATCATTTCCGACCGAAATCATCCAAAACAGGTCAAAATACCATAAGAATCCGCATTGAGGGCTCGACATGGCCAAATTACGAGACTACCCCCAAAATCACAGTAATCAATAAATATAATAGAAAATTAAAAATATCATTTAGGTACGTCAGACGAGCCCCGTGGGTATTATAATTACATAAATAACCCCGGGCAATATCAATAGTCCCCTGGCTTGCATATTCAGATTCTGAGTCGTAAACCACATTATATCGGCTCGTCAAGAAGTCCAGTACTTGTTCATACACCTTTTAAGAAACCCATGAGTAAAGCCGAAATCGTCTCGTTGACATTAACGGTATCAGATTTCGAGTTCAATCGAGAAGTTCACCACTTTTCAACTCGGAGGGTATGTTCTTATACATATCGCTATTTACTTTGCGTACCATTTCATCATACACTGAAATTCTGCTGCACCGCTTCGATTCATTAATCTTATACAATCGAACTTAGAAAATATTTTTAACTGTCTATCAAGAGGTTTCAAACTCAGCGTTGAGCTCTTACTTTTTGCTTAATCAAAATCTAGATTTTCACAACTTAGGGGGTTCGTAAGATTCCTCAACTTCGCAATTCAATCTTGTTCCCGTCATGATTGTTCATGCATAAGATATCCCTACGTTCGAACAAGATCATCACTTTCTCACCTTCGCCAGGAGGTCGGTACTTGCTCCTTTGCCATTCTCATTATTTTGGGGAGATTATTTTAAGCTTACAGTTGATCATGTGCATCTCTTATATATCGCCCAATTACCGGTTATTTATAAATACTATCGCCTATATAGCATGCTGGCTTTCGAATTAAGGGGCCACTGAAATAAAGAAGGCCAGATGACTTATTGTCTGTCTTTTAGATATGATCTCATAAAAAATAAGGTGTCTCTAGCCGACCTCTAAGTATAGAAAGGAGGGCTTAACTAAATAGTAACTTTGTCGGTCATCGAATATTATGTTGGGGGATATACCGATTGAGGTAGGGTCATTACCTTCCCTCTATTTCTACTTTCCATATATATTATCTGAAAATTAAGATTCTTTCTGAATTAAGTCTTTATTGTGGGAGGAACTTCGCCTCGAAAAACATTAGTTGAACTCTATGAGTTATAAAAAAAGAAAACCGAGAAGCCCCGACTGGGAATCATATAGTGAACAACATAAAACTATGGCAATAACGAAAATTGCCTCATAAGAAAGCCAAGAACCGTTATATTTCCATCTCATCAATTTTAAATCATTCCTATGTTTCTTTTGATAAAATAAGTCTCTAGCTCCGTTTGAAATCACTTATCTTTATTTGTGAACTTAAGATTTGCCTTTACTTCGTCCGTCTCTCATAAAATCTCTCAACTTGATCAAGCCTGATAGTTGTTGCTATATTCGTATTATCTCGGGTAACAAAATCCATGTCATCCGTAAAACGACTTTATGTCATCTTCGATGGTAAATAGGATAATATGTGTCATGCACACAATAATTCTCTGAACCGTATGGCCATAAATAAACACACACGTGTTATACAACAACGTGCTAATCCTTCCCTCTCATAACTAATGAACCCGAGGCATCCATAAAATACTTAAGAGTCATTCGCCATATGTCGAAAGAGTATAGACCTTTCATAGATAACTACTTGATTACTTTCATACGGATCCCGGTTAGGCATCTCTGATTGTAAATAAGATCGTAATATAAGTTTCCTTACTATACATAAGGGAATTGCCCTTGAGTGACGCGGCCGAATTTAAGGAACGATCTTAATACATCCTGACCAATTTTTTGGTTCTTTCAACCGTAAACAAAAAATACGAGATACCCATGAGACAATTACTAGATACGCCCGTCACACGAGATAAAAATACATGCTCATTTACTTAACAAACTTCAACTTGTTCATCGCTGACATAACCGAGCGTCCAACGATAACTTGCTTCTGTCTCTTTGACTTATCCAGTTTACATCAGGAGAATGGGCGAGGGACACCACGTTGTTCGAGACCAAAATACCTCATCATGTGAGACGGTTTTACCAACTTATCAAATGACTATTATGTGACATGGACGAGATAAATGTCTTTATTTACTTACTGTCCAAAACGAATCCACTTCGTATGCCGCTTTACAATCTTTCTCTAGAATTTTTTAATGTGTAAATTTGTTCATTCACCAATAAACAAGCTATCATGTCATAAGTTATCAAAGCTACCATAAATGAGACATCTTAATAATCAAATAGACAAATATTTGTGTCATTAAATATCCTTATATGACAAACATTACTTTCAGAATATCCTTATTCTATGTGGCTTTTAACCACGTGGTCGTGGGTTCGAGCCCCACAAACGGCGCCAATGTTATCGCTGCTAAAAATTGACAATAACAAAATTTAGACCCCCTTTCATGGGTAGGGGCCCTATGAAAAAGCAAGAAGTAAAAAGACATGATTTTGTAGGTGGAAAACATTTATGTAAAAGAAAGGATAAAAAATCACCCCGGCCGTAGTCTTGTAATCCAATATAAATATCAAGTTTGTAGATTTACAACAATAGAATAAGATGTAGAAATCAAAAGGAAAAATATCATCTTTTGGTGGCCATAATCGTAGGTTTCTCGACCAGAAAAGAAATGAATTGCGACCTCCTTTAGGTTATCATTAAAACCCTCCATTATGTCATCAATCAAAGCTCTCCTCTTTAACACTTTAACCATGTTTATATATATGATTAGTCCAACCCAATTATAACTCATTAGGCCCATCAATAATGGAATCCAATAAATAATGACTCATTAATCTCTAAATTAGGCACAAGGGTCCAGTAAATAAGTAACGTGATCCAAATACCACGATAAGCTATAAATAATGCAAATCATCAATATATCTCGATCTGCTTCATTTCTCGACTTGGGAATGACTATATAGAAATATGTGTCATCGAATAATAAATTTCTCAAGGTGATATCACATTTCCAACCGATCAACCTTACTATTACCGATCTCCTCATCGGTTGATTTTCCTAAATGTCTCTCCGACCGATCTACCTTAACCGGTGTTCCACTCCCACTTGACACTGCCGGTTGTAGCTACATCTTCAACCTTGTGTCAATTTCGAACGTGTCATTGTTTATTCTTGCGTTTTGCAATACCCGGTCGGTCTGTCATGGTGCCCATCCCCACATACACACTTTAAGACTCAACTCACCTTGCCACGATCATTGATCCTTCCGACACTTTGCAGCATCCGTCTCGAAAACTCGTTCGGTACCAGTTTGAGTCAAGTTGCCGACCGAAATCACATTCTTCTTAAGACCGGGAATATACATTATGTACTCTAATAACAAATTGTGACCGTTAGAAGTGATTGGTATGTCTCACCGACCGATAATTTCCAGCGTTTTCCCATCCACCAAGTAGACTTTTCTACTGAGTCAAATCCCCATAACTCGATTGAAATCTCAATACACACAACTAGTACATCGTCCGTCTCGGCAAGCGATGGCTGATTTATCACTTCTTTTCTCCTTGTACTCTGACTTCAATTGCTCCTCTTCTCACAATTCCAACACTCTAATACGCAATGTGACTTAGACTTCCCTAGAGTATTTCCCTTCGACCGATCATACCGAACGTCATCGCTATCACGTTCTCCCTTACCCCATCGATTATTATAGCGATCCGATCCTGTTGCCAAAGTAGCAGGGTCATTCCAATCCCGAATGGATCTCCGCACTTCCTCACTCATCAACTGATCCAGAACGTCGATAAAATCTAACTTACACGATTGGATGTTGATCACTTTGACCGTCGTCCCCCAACTCTCCGCCATTTTTCCAAGTAAAAGGACAACCGATTGATCATCCTTGATTTCATGCTCAATCGATGTCATCAACATCTTCGGTCATTTTCAATGTTATTGAACTCGTTTAAATGTTTGGAAACTGAACCATCTTCGGTCATTTTCAATGTATAAAGTTTCTTTGCAATGTGCACTAAATATGTTTATGTTGGTTTTGCGTACATATCTCAATCGCATTCATCAACCCGTACATATAGTTTTATCGAAAAACTTAAAGGCAAATTGGAGTTGTATCTTACAAACTATAGAAATCGAGTAGCGAGTAAAAGAGGAAGTGGAAGCTAGTTAAAGTTTCCACCACGAACTCGAGAGTCTATTCGTCGATTCTCGACCACTCGGCATCCGTCATATGTGTCGGTTTATCCTTCTTCAGAGCCGCTCCGAGATCATGCCGTCGCAGAGCTCTTTCAATCTGCATCTTACAATAACGATAGTCGTCGCCGTCAAACATCTTCGAGATCGTTCGGTATTTGTTGGGAAAATTTCATCCTAAGAAAAAAATAATTCACGCTATCCGGGGTCGGATCGAATTAATGCGATGAGAACAAAAACTAAATGAAGAAGAGTAGAAGACACAATATTTGGCGTAGAAAACCACATGACCGAGAAACCTCAATCGTGAACTCACTATCATAAGAAAATTGGGAATAATATGTTACATTCTAAATTGATTGATTACAATTGAGTTCAGGAGTCCCACTATTTATAAAGTTTAGACTATGATCTAATCTAATAAATATTATACAATATTCAATTTCTATATTTTATACCGCATCTTCCATATATATAGTTAATATCTTTTATCATATATGTAACTGTCAAAATATATCTACATATCTTCTTCCATATATCTAACCAACAAGATATATCTCTATATCTTATTCTATATATGTAATCAACAAGATCTATCTCAATATTTTATTTCATATATTTCATGGGTCTATTAAGGAAAGATATTTCTCATTCGATAATCTTGAATCTCGATTCAAGTCCAATCAGACCGCTATCAAATATACTCATCACAATCGTCCTATCGGTATTCTTGATCAGTCGACGGGACCGATTAAACTGATCAACATCACCGCTTCATGTTAGGTTTCCCCGATCGATCTTCTACGGTTCCACGCCAATCGACATTAGCCTTTTGATTATCACCCGACCTGTATTCCTAACACTCTTCCCATTTGAGATATAATCCAAAGTTCGTTAGAATAAGCATATTGATTTCACTTTATAAATTTATAATAAGCAAGAAAAATGAATTATAAATTAAAATTTCAAATAAATTAATTCTACGAAACCAATTTAATCTAAAGTTTTTTTTACCAATGTAAATTTGAAAACATTTATCTGAATATAAATTCATGTATCAATCTCATATGGTGTACTAACTTGTACAACCTAGATGTTATATGTTGTTTTTATTCAAAAATATAAATTTAAAGATGGAATTAATCATTGTTTATACTTCATATTATCACATTACGCTCAAAATGATATCCCAAAATAGATATTCGAACTCTTTTATTATCATAATGTTAAAATTAAAATTTGATTATACTAAGGATCATAAAATTTTTAATTTAGTTTTTAAAATATATTAAAAGAACAATGTTTAAAATATTTTAACAATCAATGTATTCTTTACAATTGGAGGGGGTAAAATGAATTTGCTTCGATAATATTAACTATAATTACTCATTGGTCCTATGGGTTCAGGATAGTGAAAATTTGTTGTTTTATTAATTTGCACCTTATTTAGATTGTTGCTTTAACAATATGATTTCATTTTCCTAGATTCTCAGTTCAATTTTCCAATATTAATAACAATATATTTTTTGAATCATTTTGTGAGTTCGTTTGGTTAAACTTCTTAAATTACCGTGTGGTGCGTATGGTAAGATGCGGTAAAATACAATGATTGTGATTTTTTAATTATGTTCGGTAGGTTGTACTATCTTGATAGTGAATATGCCATTTTATTTATAATAATGAAAAAAATAATATCTATTATATTTTAGTTCTAACTAAGATTTCAAAACATAATAGATTAAATATTTAATTTAAATTAATTAATTATATTAAAATGAAAAAACGTACCCACATATAAAAACCATGAATTAAATAGTAAATTATGACATTGACTCCCATATTTAAAACAATGGGCGGAAGGCAGTTTTGGTCCCCAAAGTTTGTAATTTTTGGCAATTTTGGTCCCCAAAGTTTTCAATTTTGGCAAAACCAATCCGCAAAGTTTTCATGTACGCAAAACCGGTCCCCAAAATTTGCGAATTTTGGCAAAACCAGTCCCCAAAGTTATGTGTGTGTGTCATAATTGGTCCCCGAAGTTGTAATTTATGGCAAATTAGGTCCCCAGACGAAAATTACGCAAATTTGGTCCTCAAAGTTGCGGAATTTTGGCAAATTTGGTCCCTAACGCCGTTAATGGCAAATTTGGTCCCCAAAGTTTGTAAAATATGGCAATTTTAGTCCCCAAACTTTTAAATGGCTAATTTGGTCCCCAAAGTTTGTAAAATATGGCAATTTTAGTCCCCAAACTTTTGCATGGCTAATTTGATCCCCAAAGTTTACAAAATTTGACAAATTTAGTCCCTAACGAAATAATATGATAATTTGAAGTCAAAAATGGGGAAATTTTATTTTCTCGTTGCGTCTTAGTGTATATGAATTCAAAAACTAATTTTTGGGAAGTCCGGGAGTCCCGTAGTTGTGTCGGACACAAACTAATTAATGCGAACAATTGTGTTTTTGTTGAAGTTTCGATATCCTTGATTTTCATAACTTCAAATTTGTATGATTTTTACGAATGTCGCACGTTGAAGTTTATTAATAATTGATGAAATTTATTTGCCGACCCTCGTGACGGTCGTTATTTAACAGCTTCCGCCATGTTCCGTGGCAAAATGAGCAGCAAATAAGTTGAAATACAAATGATCAATGTCCAGCGTTTGTGACATTCCTTCTACAGGTCTTAAAATGGCATCAACTTCCGAAAGTAATATGAATGATTTGGTGGCTGAGTATCAACAATATCACGATGCAAACTGCCGAGAAAGATGAGTATGAGAAGGAGGAGGAATAAGAAGTTCCAAATGTAATTGCCAAAAAAACAAATATATGCCGAATGTAAGTAGTTCAAAATTTCGAATCCGAACATGTTCATAACACATTGTTTGAAATGAGAATGATAAACGTAGTTGAAATTCATAGTTTCCTTCTCGTTGCATATTTCCTTTTANAGTATAATATATGTGACAATTTGATCCTCAAATTTATCAAAATGAGTAAAGTTTAATAATCAAACAAGCCATTTTCTATATCTGATCATTTGGTGAGGTCATCGGTTATGTGAGATTTCCACCCAATTGTTATTTAATTTAATTACATAAAAGAAATGATTAAGATAATTATATTAAGTTAATAATTATAATTAATATATATAATTGAAATATAAGTTTAAACTATTCTTTAAACTTCAATTAACAAAATTATAATTAATTTTATAAACATTTAACACATAAATAGTCAAAATTTTGACTAAATTTCAATGTTTCATTGAAAAACTGTTTTAGTATCAAACCATAGTTTTCCTGAAAGTAACATTGGTTTAGAAATAAACTTAATTTAACCAAATTATTATAATGATTTTAGGTTAATAGTAATTTGACAAAACTGTTTGTATATCAAGTTTAATTGACTTAATTTGAATTGTTTTAAATTGAACGATTAAATCCATTGGAGGGACTAATAATGAAAATTCCCCATATTTTAAGCTTGAATATGAACATTAGTTACTTAATTTGATCTATTGAACTATACTGCAATGTTGCTACGCTTGACATGTGATTAGTTACATTGTATCAATAATATACTCTGTAATAATATTAACACTTAAAAATGTGCACATCAAACTCATTCATTTACATATCTACTGAAATACTCTTAAGTAAGCCTTGAGGCTTAGCACTGGGAAACACAAGATCTTGAGTTTCATGAACACAAACAATTAGCATTCTGCCTTAAGATACAAATTACAAAACATCAGAAAATTATATTGGAATTCGAATGCGAAAACACAATTAATTCAAGGAGTCTGTGTGTGTGTTCATTAGTCATTACACAAATGCCAGCCAACCAGTCAAATATGTGCAAAGATGCCAAAATGGCTAAACTCTACAAATTACATGCATTCTTAATGACTTGACAAACTCTATGCCTAGGAGTGCCATGTAAACCACAAGTTCAAACCACAAATAAATCTCCCAAAAAACGCTTCAAGTTAGAGTGGGATCATTAAGATGATATACCTCTATACAATCCCACCATTGCGAGATAGACCATTACTGCAATCAGCACCGGGATCTAGTCCACAAGGAGAGTCGAACCATTTGGGATTTTCAGGATAGAAACCATCAACCTGTACACCACCAAGCCCGACATCGGGATCTATCGTTTCATCATGTCTTAGCGGCTTGATGGGGTGATTTGGACTTCCACAAACAAGAATGCTTTTATGATCAAAGTCACTATACTTCAGCCATTTTTCCTCTTTACATGTCTCACTAAGCAGATCTCTCTCATTCCTACAATCTGTTCTCAATTGTCCCCAAGAGGCAACTTCTCCAAGTGTTCTACCGAAACTGTCCTCATCGTCTTCAATAACATCTGTTTCCTTTGCAACACCGTAAATTCTTGCATGATGATCCTCGCCCCAATCAGGCAAATCATGTTCAACAACCAAAAGATCATCTAAATGCTGCTTATCGGATAACAAGCCATTTGATTTTAATCCATCATCTGGAATATTTCTTAGCTTATTTGAAATCTCAAACAGATCACGTGACACGGAACCAAGCAATTGAGATGGTATTTTTGAAATTCTCTCCTCAAGCAATCCCAACTCATTTCTCAACTCGTGGACCTGCTGCAGAACTAAATCTGCTGAATCCTTCCCAAAAAATCCAAAAGCTTCATTTTCTCCATCTTCAGCCATTCCATAAACAGTCTCATGATCCATTACAAAACCCCCTTTATGTCCAACAATACGGTGCATTATTCTAGCATTCCCATCTAACGGCCCAGGCTCATGCCCAGAATGCACTGCATAAAGCTTAAACACAGCTGTTCCCTCCTCCTCATACACAAATGTCTTATCTTTCTCATTATAATTCGATATTGGAACTATCGCCCTTATTCGAAATCCACAGCCACACCTTTTCGATGTATATGGCTCTCGTTTCAAGATTCGAGATTTCTTCGAGGAAGCAGGTTCCCCTGCTCTATGACAAGCATAATCCTTGACCTCAGCCATAAATGGCTTATACCGAATGTACTTTTGACGAATGCACAACACAACCTTATGCTTCGCAGCCAATTGCTGTAACTTTATAGGCACTTCCTTAGCAGGAATTTCAAAAGATTCTGTATATTCAAATCTCCGTCTCTTAGACCTTGGAGCACATCCAGAAGACTCATCAGAACAAATAGGGCAAGAAGAAACACATGTCCTAATATAACTCTCAGGTATACCATAAAATTTTGCCCCAACTGTCCAAATCTGTTTAATCCTCTCTATGGTTTCTTTCAATCCCAAGTGTTTAAAATCAGCGTCGCTATGGAATGACATAACAATATCCTGCCACTGATCAATATGGGAAACAAACTGATTGGAATTGTTCTTGAAACATAGGAAATGACTGGTGTTACCCATCATGATACTCGCAGCTTGCTGTGCCACTTGCACAGCCAATTTATCTTGGATGCGCTTCCAGGCCGTTAAATAGGCAGTGTCCTCATTCCGATCCTTCCACACAGAGCGCCAGCTAGATAGAACAGGTGGTGGAGTAGCAACACGAATCTCCTCCGGTGTCGCTAGTCGACCCTCAAGCAGACATTGAATCATTAGGGTATGGGATTCCTTGTTAAAGGTATAAAATTGAGAAGAAATATGAGGCTCAGGGCTAACGCACAACGTCTGTTGATGAATCGGCCTGTTATTATGGATCATCATCGAGTGATTTGGCAAGCTAGGGTTCTGAAAAGGTACTCCTCCCACAGTAGCCCGGAGAGGGAGCTCGGCGTCGGAAGATGTAGGGCTAACTTCATCGTCATCCTCCTCACGGAGAAGGTCGATCTCAGCCAGGGAGAAGGCTTCATCATCGATTGAGGGGTGAGCATGCGGGTTTGGAGGCACCATGAATTGCTCATGTGGCAGCGCCTGCGGTGGCCCTAGATTGTGAAAGGGATCATCCTCAATCTTGCTCGGATTCATACTGCGGCCGGAGAATTGTAGTTTGTGCCTCAGCAGCGACGGAAATTTTACTTATAGAATTCGCTTCGCGTACATAGAGAGAGAGAATCTGCCCAAATTCTTCTCCTCTCTCCAGACCATGACTCACATTCACATACAAATATTTTCTTTTACATTTTCAGTGGTGAAATTTTCTCACAATTACATAACAAAAAAGGCATATTCCATATCATAAAAATATTTTTATATCGATCTATATATCATCCACTTGTATGGAAAAAAACAATGTTCATATTTTGTATGATAAGTTTAGTATCGGGTTTTCGAATTGGAACACAAGTTTAAAAAAATAATTGATGACTGGTGTAAAATATTGATCATTAATTAGATTAATTCATTTTTAGTTATATAAAAATACAATTATAAATTCATTTAATCGAAAGTGAGATTATAAAATCAAAAGTAGTGAAATTTATTGCAGAACTTATTGTATGCCAAATTAGGAGTACAAGTGTATAAGATTAGTTATTTTTATTAATTCAACTAGGATGCCTTAAACATTTTTTGATTTAATATTAATTTTGACATTGAGATGTTCAAAGTCAAACCTTTTTAACACCTATGTGTTCGATTGAGTAAAACTTTGAGCATTTAATCCAATCAATTAAATTATTTATTTTAAAAAATGAATTTACGCAATACTACAAAATCTATGTGAACTTTCAACTCAGTCTCACAATGTGTGATTTATTGGCCAAAGTTGAAATAGGTCCGTTGGATCCGAGGCATGTCTCTTTTTGAAATGGAGGGGATATCTATTATATATGTATGTGCAAAAATATTATATATTAAAAGATATATAATATTAATTTGAATATTAATTTGACATAATTGAAAGATATATTTACATTTTTAAATATTAATTTGACATTTTAATAAATCATATATTAAATTGAAAGAGATATTTTAATATATAATTTTAAAGAATATTTTATTAAAAGAATTGTATTTTCAAGAGTTGAAAATATAAGTTATATTCTGTGGTAATATATATTCTAAGATGTTTGCAATTATCATATATTTAATAGAAGATAAATATTATAATAATTGTCACATTGTTTATTTATGAATGCAGTGAAACTTATATTACATTATATGATATATTAATTAAACATGTGGGTATTCATGAGATGAATTATCAAACATGACATTGGATGATATATGTATGGTACTCACCAAGTCAACATATTATCATCTAAATCATAATTATTCATATTATTCTTAAACTTGAGGAAACACAGTTATCTTGTATGTCGTTGGTTAGAATTTGTCAATATTTATACTCGTGCTTAATAGTGTAAGTTCCAACATATGATTGTTCTAATTAATTATATACGAAAAATATATGTTTTATAAAGAAAGGATTCATTATCCTAGGTGAATATGAAATTGATTCCTTATTGTGTTAATTATTCTCAAAAGAAAATTAAATCTTAGTTAAGACGGAAAATATTATTTTGAAAAATAATTTTAAATAAATATTGTAAAGAGTCTACAATATTCAAATATTGTATTTGTATTACCCGAAACATTATCTAACGAAATTGAAAAAAACTATATCAAGAATTCCATATTCATAACACACATTTTTAATAACTTGAAATTTCTAAACCGAAGTGGGGTAGCTCCGATTGTTAAAAAGATAAAATTCATGTATATAAAAACCAAACATCATTCATCTAATTGTATGTAACTACAAAATAATATTCACCATTATACACTTCCAACTATCACTACTTAGAGAAAATAAACATGAAAAATGAGAAAATTTATTTTTTAAAACAATTGCAATATTAAATTCATCCAGCAATTGTCCTAGCTTTTTTTTCTAGAAATTTTTTTAAACTTTGATTGTAAACAACATCGAACAAAAATATCAAAAATAATATTTTGAACAAATGATATACAACATTCACAAGAAATAAGCATAAGAAAAAATTCTTTACATGTTTTCTCTTCATTATACATAAAGTTATCAATCATACTTCTTTTACTAATACAAATTTGTGTTTGTCTTTCTTTACGTAATTAATGTTGATGTTTACTCCTTTTATGCATAAGAAATTTCATCAAACCCCATTCTTTTTTATAATTTAATTTTGCATTACAAACTTTGCAAGTAAGATGCAATTTATCACTTTGTCTTTTGTAAAAAACTCCCCCATATCAATAAGTTTTTTTTCATTTTTTAGTAACTAAATTAGAAGGTGCCACAATAATACCATTTTCAGAAGCTTCATCATTAAACAAAACAACTTCATCATTTGCACTAAACAGTAACAAATAAATCTCAAAGCAAATTAAATGATAAATATTTGAATCTCAACACACATAATACAAAACCAAATTATGATAGTACAAGATAAAAACCAAAGTAATAAAAAATATTTAAAAACAAATAGATAACAAGATACATTTAAATTAAATATTCAAATGTTCACCAAAGATTTTGTGTATGTTCTCTTGTAGATTTTTCATATACCAAATGCTAAACACCCAACAAATTTTGCAAAGGTAAAAGGGTTTACATAAATTGAAAATAAATGGGAATTAAGAAAGAATTAGAATAAATTGTCGTTGGAAAATCAATGATTATATTTAATTCTCTACGTTGATGAAGATTATTACTTCAATTTCAAATGAAAATGAGAAAGTTAAAAACATGATTATTTAATGTATTTTAATTAATTGATAAATGAGTATTTAATTTTTTAAATTCCTATTTATTAGGTCTTATGGAGAGTTTCAAACTCATTTATTAAAGACCAAAAGTCAATTTTAAAAGACAATCTGGCTTAGGTTCCATAAATATTATACACAACTTAACACCAAACATAAAAATATGGTTTAAAATGTAAAAATTCATCAAACTTTTAAGGTAAAGGATCTTATAATTACGTTATCTCTACAATCCGTTATTTACCTTGAGACATCTCATAGAGCTTCCGGATGAATTTTTCTCTCCTAATCCTTTCTAAATCTCATTCTTGGGAGAACTTAACAATGCAAGAATATGTTTATTTCCACTCAAATGTCCTCTTTTTATAGGGACAATAAACAAACAAGAGTCACACAATTCATAGCTCATTATTCTATTTAGTAATTAGAAAACAAAAAGTCATACAACTTAATACAATTTATCTAACAATATATATATATATATATATATATAGTTGATGTGTGCACTATAAGTCCATATTCATAATATTAAGACAATTTCTTAATCAATAGAATTTGTACATATGAAAGGTAGAATAAGAGACCACATTATGGTCTTTATAAACATAAGTTTTATGGTACATCAACATGAAATAAACCTTAATATATAATATTATATGAATCATATGATAACTTAAACTAACATAAAAGACTAGCCCAAAAATTACTAAACCGATCCTATAACAAAATTTTCATAGTTGGACTAGTTTGGTTTTACAGGCTAGACTATTCTAATCCCACCTCTACAAAATGAGTGTCTCAACTCGAGAACTAGCTTCATTTAGCTTAGTCTCATAAAGTGGAAATCACGTGATATGGTCATTCAGACATTAAATTTTAACCAATTGTGAATTAACACTTGTAGATTTCTCGTTAAATAGACATGTTTTGCTTGCCTTGGTTAGTCCGTCTCTTTATCTCTTATTCTCCCTCCACTTGTAAAGATTACATTGATTGTTAAATATAATAATCATTCTTCTTTAAATATGTTTTAAAAACTAAATTAAAAACTTCATCACCCTTATTATAATAAAATTTAAATTTTAGCGTTATAATAAAAAAAATAGGACGAACATTTGTTTTAGGATATCACTTTGAGTGTAAGTTAATAATATGAATATCGATTAATTCAATGTTTAAATTTATATTATTGAATAAAAACAGTAATAGTACACCATATGAGAATGATACATGACTTTATATTCAGATTAATGTTTTCAAATTTACATTGGTAAAATCATTTCGATTAAATTGTTTTCTTAGAATTAAATTATTTGAAATTGAAATTTATAATTCATTTTTCTTACTTAAATTACATCAATATGCTTATTATAACGAACTTTGGATTATATCTCAAATGGGAAGAACTGGTCAATGATGCTTATAATGCAAATTTATTAGTGAAATTACATATAATAAAGAAATGGGATATTTTCAATAGTTTAAGTTCGAGATGAACATGGGAATCCTATGCAATTCGAGAATTGGGAGCATCCATTAAAAGTGGAACAATATCATCATCTATTGTTCCTTGTTGTAATTGGACTGGAACCTTCTCTGCTGCCTTTCCCCATACCACCATATAAAATCCAGAAACAATAATTATAGCCCCAATTACACTGGAGATTAAATAAAAAAATTAAAACAAAATGGACAAATTTGTACAAGCAAAAATGCATTTAATTATTACCTGCCGGTATAGAGACTATCTCCAAGAAAAAGTACCCCGGCAAAAGTTGCAATTGGGACCATAAGTGGCTGGAATAAAGCTACAAAAAGAGGCCCATTGAAATGGAGAACGCAAGTGTGAACAATTATACCGTATCCTGATCCGATTACTCCCTGAAAGTACCATTTTTGTATTATCAATAATTGGAATGAAGAAGAAAAGATAATAAATTAATGAACACAACCGCGTATATTATGCTCCAAAACCGGAAGTGGCTAGGTGCTACAGCCCATGCAACGACGTGAGGCTCCATCGGAACACAAATGACAGAAGATACAAGTAATGCGAAAATGTTGAAGAAGAATACTACAAATAATTCTGCTGGATATTCAGCTATTATCATAGCCTGCAAACAATTCATATTACAACATTGAAATCAAGCAATATCACATATTGGATGGCGGATTTCCAAAAATTTATATGATTTGATAAATTAATCTCTATACTTTGTAAAATTTGGTAAATTTAATTTGTGTGTTAAAATTGGTCCCTGAACTTTGAATACTAATTTTACTACATGAAAACCAAATTTAGGACTATAACCCATGGAAAACGAAGCTAAGCGGTAGAAGAACGAGAGCTGAAACTGCATAGGCGTAGACAGTGAAAACGTTGACGCTGAGCCCCTGAGAGACGGCGGCTTTGAAGATGGTCATGTGGGCAGCGCTGGAGCAACCCACCGTCACCATGGCCGTAAACGTCAAAGCTTCTTGCACCAAGTTTCTCGGTATCGCCATCACCGGAGTTTGATAATTATAATGCGATACACTAGTATTCACCACTCACTCATTTTATAGATTTTAACTTTAGCACCAAAAGAACTCATTTTATATTGACTGCACAGGGGCGAATCACGTTTTGTTGGGTCATAGAGAGGTGTATCTCACTCGCCTGTTTATGCATAGGTAAAAGATCTAATCACGTTTAGATTTAGTTTTTAGGGGTGATTTTGGGCTTGTTTGGTTTTACGCTGTACCGTAATTTTATTTTTGACTAAAAAACAATCTATATGATTACGGTGTCGTACCGGGATTTTTAGCGGCCGTATAATCATGCCTTAATATCTATGACCAACTCATAGTGGTTTAATAAATTTCAAAACTGTTATTCAGAGTTAATTTAATTATTTTAAAATCAAATTCTAACCAAAATTATTCTCATTTCACAAATATTACATCAATTTTTCAAGTTATTGTGGATATGCTTTTTTAGTTTCTTCTTGAAGTTATAGAATTTGTGAAATATTTGTAAAGTTGAAATAGACTCCTCATAATTGGTGAAAATTATTAATATATTTTAATTGAAATCGGTATGCATTTATAAATTATTTTACTACAATCATAATTTATATTTCGATATATCATTGTAAAATAAATTATTAAAGATTAGTTCTACATATTAGTTTATTGTATATATAACCATGTTTTTATACTAGCCGGTATGCAAAATACCGGGCGGCACCGGGTATCCGGGTCGGAACCAAGGTTTTCCCAGGTCGACCCGAAAAAAATTAAAAAATAATTTTTTTTATATAATTTTTTTATACCGGCCATATTGGTCCGAATCGGTATAAAATCATTGATATATAATGAACGTTTTAGTATTTATTTGAATTATATTTATCTATAACAAATATATTAATATAAAGGTTAAAATATACATTTTATTATAATCACGGTAAGATCATCGCAGTTTTTGCAAACAGTTTTCTAAAATCCGATCATAATTATCACGGTCATCTCAACGCACGGTACAATCACCACACCTCACCTTGATTTTGAAAAATCAAACCAAACAATCCCAAAGAAAGAGGAAATACAAGTGGAAAACCCAAGCAATAGGGCAAAAAATCACGATACTTAAAAGTAAATCAATGGACAAAGAATATCGTTTACCGATACAAAAGCGGAGTTCTCTGGAAGCCCAAAGATCTCCAAGAGTGAAGAGGTTGTCTTAGGTTAACTATAATTTTGTTCGCAACCAAAACTATTTCTATCGTATACATCTCTCTACAAATCATTATTATCTTACTTTCAAATCATATTATGTGTTTCCTCTACCCGCCAGGAGGGTGCCGCTCCCGTTTCCGACTTGTAAAATTAAAAAAACCCAAATTCTCACCACATATTTTCGCGAGGCAAAAGTTCTCTTTCTCTTCGGCAATCCCAAGTCCCAGACGAAATTGTGTAAGTTTTTCTTCCAATTTCTTGTATCTTAAATGTTAAGAACTCAACATTCCACAGTATGAATAAATTGTTTTCTATGATTTTGATTCCCAAAAAATTGAAGCTTGTGTTCTAGGGTTTGGGTCTACAACAAATTGTATCGAATGAGAAATGAGTTTTTGGGTTTGAGTCTATATCTTGAATAAGACTTTTTCTTGTGAATTAACTCTTCAATTTCTTACGGCTTTTGTAGCAGGTTTGAGTTTATTCAACAAACAGTTTGACCTCTTTTCCTTTTGTAGAGGACTTAGAGTTATTTCAAACACATAAATGCCATGTCCATTTATCTAATGGATTATGTAATCTGTTGTTTTAAGTTTCAATTTGCATTTAAATGCTTTAATATTTGATGTTGTCTGAAAATTAGTAGAAAATGGTGTTCAATAGATGAAAATATTATTTTGAACTTATTGACCAATGTAACATAAGAGATGAACTTGAATTCTTTCAAGCCTTTTGACATCTTATTTTAATGTTTTTACTTAAAGTATTGATGCATATTGCTTCTTATTTATATTGAATTTGATATGGAGAATGAGAGTGATGATGCTACTCAACAAGGAAGTTATTCTATCTCAAGTTCATCAAAGAAACTCATGTCTTTCTTTGGTGTTTTGTGACAAAATTGGATGAGAATAAAGATAGAGATAATATACATTTCACATGTCATTATTGCAATAATATGTATTGTGGTTCTTATTCTAGAGTAAAAGTACATCTATTGAAAACAGTTGGTCAAGGAACAGCTTCATGTTCTAAGGTGACAAAAAAAGATTTAGAAAATATGTCTAGATTGCAAAATGACTACTCTAAGTGTACGTTAGCTCGTAATGTCTTGAGCAAGAGTTCTTTACCTATGTATGATGGTTTAATGGATGCTCTAAAGGAAATAATACAAAAAAAAGAAATACTGGTGGACAACCAACTCTAGCCGACATGTTTAAACAAGGTTTTAGAGATGAGCTTGATGTTGAAATTGCACGAATGTTCTATTCTGGAGGCATTCCTTTCAATCTTGGAAGAAATCCTCATTATAAAAGATCATTTGCTCTATTGGCTACAACATGTAAAATTGAAGGTTTGTTTAAACATTTTTCCTTTGGTTTATATTTTTTAATAATTGTTATTTTGTCGTGCAATCTTTATTTTATAGGTTATACCCCTCTATCATACGATGGCATTCGAACAACACTTTTGAATAATGAAAGGCAACGACTTGAGCTTAAATTGGAAAAAAGAATGGAGTATTGGACTTCGATAGGTGTTAATTTGGTATCCGATGGATGGTCAGATCCGCAAAGAATGTCATTTATCAACTTTATTGTTGTAAATCATGATGGACCTATGTTTCTTCAAGCAATAAATTGTGAAGATAAAATTAAAAATGCTGTTTTCATTGTCAAACTCATTGATGATGCTATTGTAAATGATGAGATAGAAAATGTTGTTCAAGTAATAACTGATAAAGCTAGCGCTTGTAGATTTGTTGGTATTATAATCGAAGCAAAATATCCACAGGTATTGATATAATTTGCTTAATTTCTTTTTTTTGCATTATTACATATTATATAATATTTATTTATTTTTTTGTGAACATATTTTTTGGACTCCATGTGTGGTTCATACTGTCAATCTTATCGTAAAAAATGTTTGCTCTCCTAAAAACACAGAACATAATGCTTTTGCATACGCTGAATGCAGTTGGATTAGCAAGGTTATCAAGTCTAGTGTGATGATAAAGAACTTCATTACTCGACATTTAATGAGGTTAGCTATTTTTAAGCGATTCTCAAAGTTGCAAATGCTTCACATAGCTGATACTCGTTTCGCTTCAGCTTTAGTTATGGTAAAAAGATTCAAAAATTTTGGAAATTTTTTTAGGGCCATGGTAGTTGATGAGAGTTGGTCTCATTATCGTAATGATGATGATATTAAAGCTAGAAATATTAGAGATACTTTGCTAAGTGAGATATTTTGGGAACAAGTTGATTATATTATTGATTTCACTGAACCTATATATGCTATGATTCGCAAAATTGATACCAATTCCCCAAGGCTTCATATGATATATCTGTTGTTGTGACTGATGACAATAGCAAAAATCAACTATGTAATCTATGCACATGAAAAGAAGGAGCCAAATGAACAATCATTTTTTTGTGATTTGTTCATGATATATTAGATAAAAGAAAAGTAATATGCATCACACCATTACATACTCTAGTATACTCTTTAAATCTCATGTAAGAATCAAAACTTATATAGTGACATATGAAATTATCTTTTGTTTAGATTTATTATAGACATATTGTAATTATTTTTTTAATGTGCAATGTATTGTTAGGTGTGTAACTCAACAATGACAGCAACAAAATCCTTCTTTGTCTCTTCCATAATCTGATCCGGAGGTATATCGTCTTAGAAGAGATTGTCTAAAGTATCTATTTCCAAATGATAAGCTAAAACTAGTGGTAAATAATGAGTTTGCAGCATTTTTATCATGTTTAGGTCATTTCAATGAAGATGATTCTAAAGTGGAGAGATCCATAATGGAATCATTAGCTTGATGAACAATACATGGAGCATCATCTCCACATCTACAAAACTTGGCAAAACGTTTGCTTCGACAGATTTTTTTATTAGAGTTTTATTTAATCTTGGATAAATAGAAATAGTATTGTCTTTGTCTACAATTTGAATTGCATAGGTTTCTTCCTCGTCGTGTTGCGAAAGAAATTGGAGCACTTACGCATTCATACACTCTACCAAGAGGAATAATTAGCTCCTAGACGTGATGAAGATCTCGTATTTGTTCATAAAAATCTTCGACTACTTTTTAGGAAGTCGTCAGAATATGTGTTGTGGTTCGAAAACCGGGGGTGTCAACAGTCGACCGGTTCGTTACGAGACGAACTTGGTTATCATTTATTTGATATGTGGAGAACGATTATAAACCAAAGGTGAAAGGACACAACGATTTTAGAGTGAAAAATCTCAAAGATGAGGAAAAAACCACTTGACTAAGGGCTAAAGGAAGTGCCCTTAGTCGGTTCAGTAAGCAAATTAATGATCACAAAGATCATGTTTGTTCTTTAGACAACAAAGAGGAAGAGAAATATTGAAAATAAATCGACGGAAAGTTCTCTATGCAAAAGCTCTAAGGAAAATAGGAAGATCCTTTTATCACGCCCTAAGTGTTCTTTTTATACTCCCATTGTGCTATATACAGTAGGGTGTCGTTTTGTGTCTATCCTTTGCGGCTAGGTCGGCTAATGTCAAGCGGAACAGCCGCCGGAAACGGCTTCACAGAGCTGCATGGCGCTAGACCTTTCGGCGCTACTAGCTGGCTATTCCCTGGCCACTGGAGGCTCGTACGATTTTGCCGGACCACGCCTCTGACAAGGCTGTCGAGGGTTGTCGTTGCATGGGAGGAGTGTGGATGGCCCGAAGCAAGGCCTGTAAGATGTGGATCGATCGGTCTTGGCGCATGCGAGAAGCTGGGCCCTACATATCGGGACCGATCGCTATGAACGGTCGATCGGGCCACGGGGCTTGGATGGGCCATTCACTCATGTGGGCTGGATCTGGGCCTTCAAGTTTGGCTTACATTATTTGGGCTCCTCTGATCAAGCTTGCCACTGATCATGTTCGATGCATCGGGTTTCGGGGATGTCATCAATATGAAAACGGTGATTGTAAGTTGTGGGATATAGTTGGGGATGGCCACGACTCGATGACTAATATAGGGGTGCTACAGCTTGTCGATCTTTCACTCGATGAACTAGAGTTAGAGGTAAGTTATGAATGCTGAATTGGAAATGGACTAAGTTTGTTTGGTGTAGACATATTTTTTTAGATATATTTATTATTTTACAATATATATTCAATGCCGCTTTGTAAAACCAATTCATTTGATTTTGTCGCTTCGACGCTTCCGCTTCAACGAATCACCGCATCCATCCCACTGAATCTCAACAACATAGATCATATTCTCTTTTCACTTCTTAAATTTCTCACTCATCCAAGTCATTTTTTATTTTTCTTTCATCTACATCATCTTCTATATCCAAATTTAATTTTATCCTTTTTATATTATCAATTTTATATATTTACTATTCAATTTATCATTAAATATTATTGATGACGACTTCAGGATCCGATACCCATAATAGGTGGAGTTCAAGGTATATTGGGTTGAGACATGTGACAAAGAATGAACCTAAGCAGACCAGGATCTGTACCTTAATAACAATTTACTCGTATATCAGATTCAAAGGGCCCGATGGCCGCTCAGCCGCTAGGACCGAAGGAGGATGGCCATGACTGTTCCATTAAGAAATATAGGATTGGTCCCCAAGCGGTTAATTTGTTAAGAGCGGGCAAAGCAGTGGATACGAACGAGCAGCTGGACATCAGCTATTTTGTTAGAGTGGTTACATGACGGTTTCAACTCATCATCTATAAAAGGAGGGTGAATCCGCAAACTCATGATAACCCTTTGATCGTGTGCATGCCCATATTAGCAGCACTGCTCTCTTTATGTATTGTTGTTCTTTCCTTAGTCATTTTCTAACTCTTGCGGTTTATAATTACGCTATTTTCATAATAGATTCGCTAAGAGTAGTTTTACTCTTAGCACTGTGGTTCTTTTCACATTTTTCAAGGGTTTTCCATGTTAAATATATTGTTATTTAATTCGATCACTTCACTAATCGATCCCCCTATTCATATAAATCATAAAACATGATTCCGATAATGTTAGATACCCTGATCTTTTAAATCATAACAATTACATTTTAATTTTAATATTTAAAATTCCGATGATCTCGAAGTTTAAACTTTATTTATTAATTTGTATTGTTGAATGTATTATGTTTCGATTGTATTTCTTTTTATTAATTCGTACTCGTTTTTAATATCTCTTTTTCGAAAGAATCGAATTTTACATAAAATTACATATTACATTATCATATTAAAATAATAAATTTTATATTTTTTATATTAATATATATATTTATTAAATTATTAAAATAAATTAAAAATTATTAAAAAGTTAAAGGAACATGTGGCGCCCATGGTTGGAAAAATGGTTTTAAAAACCAGTCGAACCGGCGGATCGGAAACATCTTCTACTGGTCGGATCGGTTTAATCGATTTAATAGAAAAATGAATAATAATGTTAATAAATATATATATATATATTTCAAAATATATTTCTTAAGAATAATTCTAATTAAATTTTTAAAAAGCATAATTAGATTAAAAAAAGTTTAATACAAATAAAAGTTTACAATTGCCTTTGGAATTCAATAGCTACAATTTTAGATATCGAAAATTCGAGTTCAACGATTAAATAACAATATGCAATAAAATAATTAAAATTCATTTAACGATCTTCATAATTAATGTCTTTATCAAGAAAGGGAATGGAAGATTCAAGGCTCAAAAAATTACTTTTTGTTTAAATTTAATCTTAATGGTCTATGCAAACCGGTTTTGTAACCGATTTATGGGTGAAAAAACCGGTCCAACTAGGTTTTTAGGAGAGCAAAACCGATTTTAAAATAACATGTGAACCGGTTCGAGTCGGACCGGGAGGGCGAGCGATTCGCCGGTTGAACTGGTCTAACCGGCCGGTTCGACCGGTTTTTTAAAACCATGGTTGGAAGTGCAACCGGACCATATGCCCTTGTTCAGCCATATACCCTTAGGTCTTCCACAACGTTGGCCGCCTAGATTTTTGAAATAGGAGGAAAGAGAATGTGCCGATCTTTCCTAATTTTTTATTAAAAAAAATTCTTAAAAATTTAATTTAAAATAATTATAAAATATAAATATTTATAATAAATTTATATAATGGTTTATCGATAATATTATGATTATAAGGTATTTGATGTGTAAAAAAATAACATTAAAAAATTATAAGTTTCTGACATTGTTGTGAGGATGAGAGGAAATTTATTTATAAAATTAAAAAATGATAATATGTACAAAGAGAAAGCTGATATGAATGAGAGAATGAAGTTTTCGGGCGGACATAGTTGGAGATGACCTTATAATCCAATTTCTCAATGTTTTTATATCGCTTCGAAATTTCGTACCGATCGGGATTGGTATGAGCAATACGACTGGTATACCGGACGGTGCCAAATATTCTTTTATTTTTTAAAAATAATATTTAATTAGTTTTTTAGGGTTGGATCTGGAAAAAATCGGAAACCGACCCTAATACCCGGTATTGGGCAGTATGAAAAGAAATAATGATCAAACCCGGTATTTGACATATCTGACGGTGTACTGCTGGTATATTATCCAGTATGAAAACATTGAAATTTCTTATTAATTATAGATAATTTGGAGAGTAGAAACCTCCTTTCATGCCGTATATTTCCATTGTCTTTATATAAGTAGACATATTTCCATTAGATATTCCATTGGCATTCCCTCAAAAGAATGTTTATTTGATCGTGGGGCTTTCTAAGAGTTATCGTGTCACTAACTTCCACACCGTAGGATATCATGTCTCCGTTGACACTATGACATGACATCCTCAGAGCTTTCGACTCGTAGGTAAACTCTCGTATGCGACGTTTTCGATCAAATAGCTCTACGATGCTATGATGGTACAAGCATCTACATGTTGCATTTGGAAATGAATGAATAGGGAACCTTTTCATATGTATGAATCGATCTTTTTCAATTCTGATTCCTTCCTGATACCTACACAGGAAAATATGGAATTGGATCCCAAATTGGATCTTCACTTCCTATGCCTTGAAACCCTATAATTGTGTCCATAGAATAAGTGAAATACTTATTTTTTTCCCGATCCTCGGGATTTTCCGCCGCGGATGTGTATTTTCGGCGAGCATGTGGGGGTCTAGAGATTCCTCTCGGTCCGACTGAGGCCTCATGTATGAGAAACTCCTCATCATCAGAACTCATTAGTTTAGTATCACTCACATATCTCACATCACATTCGGCTTGCCTCAAGGGTCTATAGTTCTTCTCATAAAAAAATCCAAATGATATTTCACTTCCGATGTGGAACAATTGTTCATATTTCAACATACCACATCAAGTGCAACAATATAACAAGATGAACTTGACTATTCAAACCGGTGGATTACCAACCGATCAATTTCATTAAGTTGGACTAACACCCTCAAGGTCACTCAGGATTTTCGAACCTTCTCGGATACCATGTTAAATCTCAAGAGTCGAATCAATATCATGTGAGTAGTGTGGTCGGATATAACGTATAATAGGATGAGACCATCGTAAAAGACTTAATTAAGTCATTTACTATGATCCAAATCTATATTGATAAATGTTTTCAGATTTAAATGGGTAATATCACTTTTCGATTAGGTTGTTTTTGTAGAAGAAATTTATTTGAAATTGAAACTTATAACACTTTTTACTTAAATTAACATTGTATTGTTGTCTTCATTCTTCCAACCACAATGGTATGAGTTCGGCCAAAGTAACTATGTATCTTGTTGATTCCATATACATTTGAGTAGTTTGGAGTATATATCAAATGAGATTAACTTGTTAATCATCCTTCCTGAATACATTATAAGAATTACAATGCAAATTTATTAGTGAAATGACATATAATAAAGAAATGGGATATTTCAATAGTTTAAGTTTGAGATGAACATGGGAATGCTATGCAATTCGTGAATTGGGAGAATCCATTAATAGTGGAACAATATCATCATCTGTTCCTTGTTGTGACTGGACTGGGACCTTCTCTTGTACCTTTCCCCATACCACCATGTAAAATCCAGAAACAATAACTATAGCACCAATTACACTAGAAATGAAATGAAATGACATAATTAAAACAAAATGGACAAATTTTTACAAGCAAATATGAATTTAATTATTACCTGCCCGTATAGAGACTATCTCCAAGAAAAAGTACCCCGGCGAAAGTTGCAATTGGGACCATAAGTGGCTGGAATAAAGCTACAAAAAGAGGCCCTTTGAAATGGAGTACACAAGTGTGAACAATTATGCCGTATCCTGATCCGATTATTCCCTGCAACCACCATTTTTGTTCTATCAATAATTGGAATGAAGAAGAAAAGATAATAAATTAATGAACATGACCGCATAAATAATGCTCCAAAACCGGATGTCGATTGGTGCTACAGCCCAGGCAACGGCGTGGGGCTCCATCGGAACACAAATGATAAAAGATACAAATAATGCGAAAATGTTGAAGAAGAATACTACATATAATTCTGCTGGATATTCAGCTACTACCATAGCCTGCAAACAATTTATAATACAACATTGAAATCAAGCAATATCACCTCTTCAGAAAACTCTCATATCGATTATAAAAATAAAATTATTCAAGTGATTTATGATTAATTTATTTACCATTATTCAATGCGATTTACTTGACCTACCTACTCCCTAACCATTAAATTCTAAATTTCATTATTAATGTTATACCTGGAAAATATACCAAACATTACCCACAAAATAGCTAAATGAAAGAAGTACGCCTCCGGTGACCCAATCTGATTCGTCGTTTAATTCTGGTGCTGATAGTTCATGAAGATGTGATATGGAGTTGGATATTAGGATCGGCCCTTTGAACAGAACCACAGTTATAGCTCCTCCAATGCTCAACAATGTTCCCAAAACTTTTGCTTGGGTGCTCCATTTTCTAATGTTGAAACTCTCCATTCTGTATAATTTATTCAATAGATTAGTTATATTAATCTTTCCTCTTCATAGTCTAAAACAGGATGAACCTGAGAAGAACGGTAAGGATGAAAGTAATAGCAGGAGAAACATTGCTGAGCGCTGAACCCATCGTTGTATTGCTGTAAGCAACCCCTTTGTACCCGATATATTGTGATGTAAACCTTCAAGAACCAATGGATAATATAACTAAGCTTCTTAGATTTCTATAATTGAGCACAATCTCAAATTCACATCTTAATTTCCATTTGATTTGAGACATTTATTCATATTTCAAAACTCTCCTCAACTCCAACCACCTTACAATTCACAAGTTGTATTCACAAACTTAGTACTGACCCCAAAAATATTACTCAAGATTTTTAAGAAATTGATTAATTTCATAGAACAAGTGTATTTAGATATAACATATATGAATGAAGACAATTTGAATAATTCAAATATCACAATCTACAATCTCTTTTCAATTAATCTAATTTACATTTTAACTCAATCAAATCTACGTTTTAAAGTACATGCAATATTTATCATATTTAAACAAAACTTAAAAACTTTCAAAGCATCCGTTTAAGTAATACCCAAGAGCACCGAGAAGGGAAAATTTGGCAAGCAGTAGAAGAGTCAACGGGGGAAGATCTCGTTTTCTGATATATCTGGAATTTAAAAGGTAAACACGACTTGTGAGAGATGAAGAATAAAGATCGAATGTTATAACCACTACAACCTATGGAAAACGAAGCTAAGTGGTAGAAGAACGAGGGCCGAAACTACGTAGGCGTAGACAGTGAAAACGTTGACACTGAGTCCCTGAGAGACGGCAGCTTTGAAGATGGTCATGTGGCCGGCGCTGGTGCAACCCACCGTCAACATGGCCGTAAAGGTGAAAGCTTCTTGCACCAAGTTTCTCGGTATCGCCATCACTGGACTTCGATAATTATGTTACATAATCACTCATTTAAAGACTCTTAACTTTAGCACCGAAACAACTCATTTTAAATTGATAGCACATCCGACCACACATAATTTATTATTTTATTTAGTTTTTTATCATGTATAATTGATATAAGTATTAAATAATATGCACGTTTGGAACAAAATTATTGTATATTGTTAATACATTCTTATATATCTATAATAATAATAAAGATGATAATAATTTACTTATTATAAGTAATGCTAAATTATAGTTCACTTTAATATTGATGGTAAAGTCGTGATTTTTTATTGATAATATATTATATTTTTACTTTTATTTGTGTGCTTTAAAAATTTGTAAGTTATGTATTAGTCACCAACCATTTTTGTATACCAATTTTGTTTTGATCTAGTTAAGTTACACCCATAACTTACAAATTTTTAAAGCACACAAATAAAAGTAAAAATATAATATATTATCAATAAAAAATCACGATTTTACCACCAATATTAAAATGAGCTATAATTTAGCATTACTTATAATAAGTAAAGTATTATCATCTTTATTATTATTATAGATATATAATAATGTATTATCAATATACACTCCTATATACGGTAAATAGTCGTAAGGTGAGATGATTGTACTATGCTGTGAGATGAACTAACTGTGATTTAAAAAAACTATTTTTAAAACAGCGGTACAGTGATCGTAATGTCATAAAATGATTTTTTTGCCCTAATTTTTAAATAATTATGTATAACTTAAAAATTAAATTTCATATTATTTTATGATAAATTCGTTATGTCAAAAACTTCATTTTTAAATTGTTAAATATATTTGTATAGTTTGAACATGTAATTGATAAAATATAAGAAGTTATTGATCAAAATTATTTTTGAAAAAAATTTAAACTAAAATTTACGGAGAGTAAAATTAACATTTGGAAGATGAGCTCGGGTGGCCGTTGGATTAAACCAACTGTGAACTCACCGCAGTTATTAATGATGTTTGATTAAAATAGAATACAACTACGTCACGTTAACCGTACCTGCGTGGAAATGTCATTTCAAACAAAACCAATATAAACAAAAACAATAAATGAGAAGTACATGTGATTTGTCCTTGCTATTTTAATTATTATTTGAATTCTTAACATTTAATTATATTTTAAAAATATATAAATCTATTTTTTGTATTGTGTAATATGTTATACCATTTTGAATAATTCGTAAATAATATGTGTTTGACTCGTATGAGATTATGTTTATTCGTTACAATAAAAATATAAACATTGTTCGAACATTATTTCACTTTTGTTTTAATTTGAGTATCGTCAACAAATTTGAATATTCGCAAACGAATATATTATTAATATATTATTCAAATTTAAAATCCTTTAGAAAAAGTTTGTTGATTTCTTCTTAAGCTTGGAGGCTAATTGTACAATTTTATCATTTATTTTTGCTTGTGGTTAGTATAACTTATGAACGTAAAACCTAAAAATGGAACAAATTCTAAGAGGCTGTCCAGCATGTCAATAAATTAAACGTCAAGATTAATTTGTTGATTTACTTCAATACTTCAATTCGTATTTGCATTCCATTCCAAACTCTTATTTATTTTGCCTAGATTATAAATAAAATATTGTAAAATAGAAGCAAACATATACTTTTATACGTGAGAAACACAAATAATGGAAGAAAAACAAACGAGATACCAAACTTATCAAGAAAATTTGGAATATGCTTGACGATCGTTTACACATAAGCATATGGTGACTATTGAGTTTGGCGTTCACGATCGACATATTGGGTACGTTTGGAACATCGTTTGATAAATAGCGGTGAGGTGAGATAACTGTATTGTGCTGTGAGGTGAACTGATAGTAATTTAAAAAGATTGTTTTTGAAACAGCGGTGCAGTGATCGTAATGTCATAAAATGACTTTTTTGCCATTATTTTAAAATAATTGTGTATAAATTAAAAATTATATTTCATATTATTTTATAATTGTTGTGGTTCCTTTTTAGGGGTAACAACAGTCAAAGGATTCTGATTATATTTAATGACTAAAAATTAGCTTTATTTGTTGTTTGTGAAGACAACTTGAAACATAGAAAATGGAAAGAACACATGCGATTTTAACGTGGAAACCCCTTAAAAAGGGGGGAAAACCACGTTGACGAGAGGAAACCTCAACGACAATTTTGTTAATAAATCAAGGGAAAATGTACAAAAGGAATAAGAACAGCGAAATGAATATACAGCAGGTTAGGGCTAACGGAAATTGGCCTCATGAGCTTATCATTTAGCTCTATATTTATAGAGGGGGAGACGTGTTTAATCCACGCCATGTAACCGCATCTGACAAAGTCGTTTTCCCATGCCGGAAAACGTGGTTGAGCCCAAAGTGCGAAAGGCGTGAACAAGCCCGAAACGTGGAAAGCATGTTGATGGGTCAACGTCCAGCTTGTCAGGACCTAAGCTATCTGTCAGGCCCTAAGCTGTCTGCCGGGACCGAAGCTGTCTGCCTGAACCGAAGCTGTCTTCCGGGACCTAAGCAATCCGTCGGGCCCTAAGCTGTTTGCCCAGACCGAAGTTATCTTACGGGACCTAAGCAATCTGTAGGTCCCTAAGCTCTATGTCGGGCCCTAAGCTCTCTGCCAGACCCTAAGCTCTCTGCCTAGCGCTAAGCTCTCTACCGGGCCGATCCTATATTTGGTAATTTCAGTTGTTGAATCATCGCTTGAGCCTGACCACCTTCATATTGGTTTAAAACTCATAATTGGTACCCGGTTTAGTGGTTTTCAACAAGAACGCATCTTTGATACCCGGTTTAAGGGTTCTCAACACTTAATGTTGAGGTCTCTATCCCGACGAGGATTACACTTAGTGTTGAGGTCTCTATCTCAACACTAAGTGTTGAGAACCCTTAAATCGGGTACCAATGATGCGTTCTTGTTGAGAACCACTAAACCGGGTACCAAAGATGAGTTCTAAACCAAGATGAAGGTGGCCAGGCTCAAGCAAAGATTCAACAACTGAAATTACCAACTATAAGATCGGGCCCGGTAGAGAGCTTAGGTCCCGGAAGACAGCTTCGGTCTGGGCAGACAGCTTCGGTCCGGGCAGACAGCTTAGGGCCCGGCAGACAGCTTAGGTCCTGACAAGCTGGACATTGACCCATCAACATGCGTTCCACGCTTAGGGCCTACTCACGCCTTTCGCATTTCGGGCTCAACCACGTTTTCCGGCATTGGAAAACGACCTTGTCAGAGGCTGTTACAGGGCGTGGATTACACGCGTCTCCCCCTCTATAAATACAAAGCTAAAGGATAAGCTCAGGAGGCTGATTTCCGTTAGCCCTAACCTACTATATATTCATTTTGCTGTTCTTATTCCTTTTATATGTTTTCCCTTGATTTATTAATGAAATTGTCATAAAGGTTCTCCTCTCGACAACGTGGTTTTTTCCCATTTCTTAAGGGGTTTTCCACATTAAAATCGCATGTGTTCTTTCCATTTTCTATGTTTCAAGTTGTCTCCACAAACAACAAATAAAACCGATTTTTGGTCATTAATTACGATAAGAATCCGGTGACTGTTGGTACCCCCTAAAAGGAACCACAACAATCATAAATTCGTAATGTCAAAAACTACATTTTTAAATTGTTATATATATTTTATAGTTTGAACATTTAATTGATAGAATATAAAAAGTTATTGATTAAAATTATTTTTTTTAAAAATTAAACTATAATTTACCAAGGGTAAAATTAACATTTGGCAGATACGTTCTGGTGGTTTGATCCTGATAAATTGTATTGATGATGCAAATATAATTTTGGAAAATATTATGTTTCAGTAAATATTTACGATCACATCATCTATATAAGAAGTACTTAGGCTTCATTGTCAAATAACTATATATTTTGAATATCTTCTTCGTGTGTGTGTTGTATTATTCCTCAAGTGATATTGAATTTTGTTGTTCCGTCGTTCACATGATTTTCATCCATATTGGATTTTCTACATTAAACCTCATGTGCTATTATTTTCTTTTGCTTTATTATCGGGTTCTAATTTAACTATCTTGGTTGTTCGTACATAAATCCCAATAATTGATGTTGGCTGTGGGGTGTAGTGATTAAGACTGAAATAAGAATTGGTTGAAAGCCTTCTTCCCGAACTCGTAATCATTGTAAAAAGATTTGAAAAATAAATAGTGACGATAAGGAAGACTAACAATGTTTGACATAATTTATTTTGCTATTGAAAAATCTATAATACCCTTTGTCGGAAATTTAGGGGGAGCTTATATCACCTTGAGAAATTTATTATTCGAGGACAAATATATTTTTATATAATGATTTCCAAGTCGAGAAACGAAGCAGATCGAGATATTTTGATTATTGACATTCTTTATAGCTTATCGTGGTATTTGGATCGGGATGCTTATTTACTGGACCCTTGTGCATAATTTAGAGATTAATTGGTCATTATTTATTGAGCTCTATTATTGATGGGCCTATTGAGTTATAATTGGGCTGGATTAAATATCTATATAAACATGGTTAAAGAAAGAAAATGAGGGTTTTTTCTTTGACTTTTGACCTAATGGAGGATTCTTGACCTAAGGAGGAAGCCGTTATTCACTTCTTTTTTGCCCTCTACAACTATGACCATCAAAAGATTATATTTTTCCTATTGTTTTCTAAATCATGTTCTCCTATTATAAATCTACGAACTTGACGTTTATAGTGGATTCAAAGGCTGCGGCCGGGGTGGTTTTTTATCTTTTCTTTTACAGAAAGGTTTTCCACCTAAAAAATCGTGTCTTTTTACTTCTTACTTTCATATTACTTTTTCGTCCGACCCCTACCCGTAAAAGGGGTCTAAATTTTGTTATTGCTGATTTTTAGCGACGATAACATTGGTGTCATCCGTGGGGACGTTTTTAATCCCATTGAATTTTTACTCTGAGTTTTGAATGGAAAACTAGAATATATTTTCGATTCAGCGCATCTTTGGTATTCAGCGTGTTACTAAATGTTGAACCATTGGATCGGTCTGCAAATTTCATATACTGCTACAAACGTATTATTCTCCATTCTAGGGGGTACCAACAGTCGTCCGGTTCGTTTAGCAAACGAACTCGGTTCTGATTTGTTTTTGTTGTGGAAGACGATTAATAACTGGAAATAAATGATGACACGGCGATGTATAGTGGAAACCCCAGGAATTGGGGTGAAAACCACTTGACTAAGAGCAGATTATACTCTTAGCCTGTTCACTAATCAAATAATTCATAATGAATACAATAGAGGCTTAATGAAAATGACAAGGAAAAGAAAGCAGTAAGAACTCCGGCAGGGTAACGGCCTGTTCTTACGCGTCCAAAAGGTCCTGCTATTTCCGTCGTCGCACCCTGTATTTATAGAGTTAACGGCGTGTGTAAATCACGCTCTGTAACCGCCTCTGACAGGTTTGTTAGAGGTTGTTATCGCGGGATGTAAAACGAGGTTGGGACCGAGGTGTGGTCTGCGTGATCGGGCCCGANTTGATACCCGGTTTAAGGTTCTCAACACTTAATGTTGAGGTCTCTATCCCGACGAGGATTACACTTAGTGTTGAGGTCTCTATCTCAACACTAAGTGTTGAGAACCCTTAAATGGGGTACCAATGATGCGTTCTTGTTGAGAACCACTAAACCGGGTACCAAAGATGAGTTCTAAACCAAGATGAAGGTGGCCAGGCTCAAGCAAAGATTCAACAGCTGAAATTACCAACTATAGGATCGGGCCCGGTAGAGAGCTTAGGTCCCGGAAGATAACTTCGGTTCGGGCACACAGCTTAGGGACCGACAGATTGCTTAGGTCCCGGAAGACAGCTTCGGTCTGGGCAGACAACTTCGGTCCGGGCAGACAGCTTAGGGCTCGGCAGACAGCTTAGGTCCTGACAAGCTGGACATTGACCCATCAACATGCGTTCCACGCTTAGGGCCTACTCACGCCTTTCGCATTTCGAGCTCAACCACGTTTTCCGGCATTGGAAAACGACCTTGTCAGAGGCGGTTACAGGGCGTGGATTACACGCGTCTCCCCCTCTATAAATACAAAGCTAAATGATAAGCTCAGGAGGCTAATTTCCGTTAGCCCTAACCTACTATATATTCATTTTGCTGTTCTTATTCCTTTTATATGTTTTCCCTTGATTTATTAATGAAATTGTCATAAAGGTTCTCCTCTCGACAACGTGGTTTTTTCCCATTTCTTAAGGGGTTTTCCACATTAAAATCGCATGTGTTCTTTCCATTTTCTATGTTTCAAGTTGTCTCCACAAACAACAAATAAAACCGATTTTTGGTCATTAATTACGATAAGAATCCGGTGACTGTTGGTACCCCCTAAAAAGGAACCACAACAATCATAAATTCGTAATGTCAAAAACTACATTTTTAGATTGTTATATATATTTTATAGTTTGAACATTTAATTGATAGAATATAAAAAGTTATTGATCAAAATTATTTTTTAAAAAATTAAACTATAATTTACCAAGGGTAAAATTAACATTTGGCAAATACGTTCTGGTGGCCGTTGGGTTAAACAAGCTGTGAACTCACTGCTATATTAGTCGCACGAACGCATTTATTAATGATGTTTGGTTTAAATAGAATACAACTACGATATGTTCACCGGATCTGGTGGTGGACTAACTTTCCAAACAACACCATTAAGTGTGGAGATCGGTATTGTTGTCAGGTACACTTAGACGATGATCGGTATTTTTGTCGATTAGGTAGACTTAGAGGAAGATCGGAATTGATATCGATCTGCCAAGTCGACCGAACACGTAATATCGAAGATGACAATGAATCGTTCTGATGATATGAGATGAGGGCAATTAATCGAGAACCAAATTGAGACATGGCAGGACCGATTGGCCAATTGGTCTAGGACGGGAGTAAGTTATTGGAAATAAGATAATCATGTCAAATATGGTTTGATCCTGATAAACTGTATTGATGATGCAAATATAATTTTGGAAAATATTATGTTTCAGTAAATATTTACGATCACATCATCTATATAAGAAGTACTTAGGCTTCATTGTCAAATAACTATATATTTTGAATATCTTCTTGGTGTGTGTGTTGTATTATTCCTCAAGTGATATTGAATTTTGTTGTTCCGTCGTTCACATGATTTTCATCCATATTGGATTTTCTACATTAAACCTCATGTGCTATTATTTTCTTTTGCTTTATTATCGGGTTCTAATTTAACTATCTTGGTTGTTCGTACATAAATCCCAATAATTGATGTTGGCTGTGGGGTGTAGTGATTAAGACTGAAATAAGAATTGGTTGAAAGCCTTCTTCCCGAACTCGTAATCATTGTAAAAAGATTTGAAAAATAAATAGTGACGATAAGGAAAACTAACAATGTTTGACATAATTTATTTTGCTATTGAAAAATCTATAATACCCTTTGTCTGAAATTTAGGGGGAGCTGATATCACCTTGAGAAATTTATTATTCGAGGACAAATATATTTCTATATAGTGATTTCCAAGTCGAGAAACGAAGCAGATCGAGATATTTTGATTATTGACATTCTTTATAGCTTATCGTGGTATTTGGATCGGGATGCTTATTTATTGGACCATTGTGCCTAATTTAGAGATTAATGGGTCATTATTTATTGGGCTCCATTATTGATGGGCCTATTAAGTTATAATTGGGCTGGATTAAATATCTATATAAACATGGTTAAAGAAAGAAAATGAGGGTTTTTTCTTTGACTTTTGACCTAATGGAGGATTCTTGACCTAAGGAGGAAGCCGTTATTCACTTCTTTTTTGCCCTCTACTACTATGACCATCAAAAGATTATATTTTTCCTATTGTTTTCTAAATCATGTTCTCCTATTATAAATCTACGAACTTGATGTTTATAGTGGATTCAAAGGCTGCGACCGGGGTGGTTTTTTATCTTTTCTTTTACAGAAAGGTTTTCCACCTAAAAAAATCGTGCCTTTTTACTTCTTACTTTCATATTACTTTTTCGTTCGACCCCTACCCGTAAAAGGGGGTCTAAATTTTGTTATTGCTGATTTTTAGCGGCGATAACATTGGCGTCATCCGTGGGGACGTTTTTAATCCCATTGAATTTTTACTCGGAGTTTTGGATGGAAAACTAGAATATATTTTCGATTCAGCGCAGCTTTGGTATTCAGTGTGTTACTAAATGTTGAACCGTTGAATCGGTCTGCAAATTTCATATACTGCTACAAACGTATTATTTTCCATTCTAGGGGGTACCAACAGTCGTCCGGTTCGTTTAGCAAACGAACTCGGTTCTGATTTGTTTTTGTTGTGGAAGACGATTAAAAACTGGAAATAAATGATGACACAGCGATGTATAGTGGAAACCCCAGGAATTGGGGTGAAAACCACTTGACTAAGAGCAGATTATACTCTTAGCCTGTTCACTAATCAAATAATTCATAATGAATACAACAGAGGCTTAATGAAAATGACAAGGAAAAGAAAGCAGTGAGAACTCCGGCAGGGTAACGGCCTGTTCTTACGCGTCCAAAAGATCCTGCTATTTCCGTCGTCGCACCCTGTATTTATAGAGTTAGCGGCGTGTGTAAATCACGCTCTGTAACCGCCTCTGACAGGTTTGTTAAAGGTTGTTATCGCAGAATGTAAAACGAGGTTGGGACCGAGGCGTGGTCTGCGTGATCGGGCCCGAGGCGTGGTAACCCTGTGGAGGCTCGAAGCGTGGAAAATGTGAGTCTGTAACCGTTCGGACCGAACAAAGGAGCCAGTTACCAGAAAACGCTTTATTTCACATAAGGTTATCTTCGGTCCTCTCATTAAACATCGGGCCGCTTTTCCTTAAGTGTACAAATGTGCTGCAAGAATTCGTTTCCACCATTTGAATTAGCCCAATAGTTAATGGACCTTACCCATCACAAGGTACCCGGTCCTAAAGTTTTCATCACTAGCCCCTCGGGCTTGATTGTCATCGTAGAGGTGATACAAGGCCGATCACATGATGTCTGGACATTCATGAGAACATGGGACCATACCTGTAGGTAGTGAGCGTCCAGGGGACAGATCTTTCCCTTAGTGTAGGAATTAATTGCGTTTAAAACTAAATAACGTATATTTAAGTTATAGTTTTATCTTTGTTATTCTTTAAATATTAATATCCCGATCTGCGCCTCTTCACATTCGATAGTTCAAGAGGCGTGATGAGTGCGCTTTGTACTGTCACTGTCTTGGGCAGTATTACGTGGCGGCTCACCATTGGCTGGGAGATTAATATTTAAATCGGGATTTTGAGCACTGTTTCCCCTCATCGTCATTATCGCGAAGGAAAAACTGCAGCAAGCCCTCTGTGCCCTCAATCGATTTCACGTTCAACCTCTTTCAATCCACTTTCGTTAAGGTATACATTTATGGCTCCTCAAAAAATGCGATACCCTTCCATGTCTGAGTTGGATATTGAGGAGTTTAGGTCTAGATTTCTATTCCGGCACATTATTCTATCTGGAAGGGACGTGAAGATATTCCTTGTTTCCTTCCGGCGGAAATGAATGTGCCGGCATATGCTATTCCGGTTAGTTACGCCTCTTTAAAGTGTGGGCTTCGTTTTCCGCTACATCCCTTTGTAGCAGCCGTGCTTAAAGAGATCCACTGCCCAACTTTTGCGTTATTCCCTGACAGTTATGTGTATATAGTAGCGTTCATTTTTTATTGTCACCAACAGAATCGGACCCCGACCTTAGAACATTTCTTTAACCTGTTCTTGGTAGGATCCCGAAAGAGGAAAGGTCTGTTAGGCTGCCGTAAATTGTATTATATAGCAGTGCGCACCAAAGAGTGCGCTATTGTAGATAAAGAAGAGTCTCTCTATGCGTGGGAGGTCTGTTATGTGTGGATAACAGTACCAAAAGAGGATCTGTTGAAAGTATGGCCGCACCTAACTCACCCACGCATAGGTTAATTGGACCGAAGTAGGTTCAACCTTTCCCGTCCGGACACCGCAAATACGCTTGCGATGTTCCCCCCTCCCGAAGCACGCCTTAAGCGAATAGATCTGCTTCGGGAGAAAAGCTTAATAGAAATAGGTGTTGCGGGTAGGGCAGGAGCCCCAGCCCCGAAGGGGATGTTTTCTAGCTCAGATCCACCAGAAGGATCGGGTATGAAGTAATGTTTTTACTTTATCATTTCCTGATCCTTATGTATTTGTTTTGCAGATTCGACTAAGACAATGCCAAGCTCTCGCTTCAAACGCATGGCAGCTGCTTCGGTCCATCCTTCTGAAGGACAATGCGAAGCATCGGGCAGCGCTGATGGGAGTGAATCAGCAACTGGGGGTACGCTGGTCCCTTCGGGGTCCGGGAACCCCCCGATCCAAACAACCGGCGCGGGCACATTGACCCTTCGATGTACAGGGCAGCCTGCAACCGGAGAAGGGCCTGCGTTTCGGGTATTTGGAGTGGTAGAGGATGTGATAAAGGCTCGGATTTGTTCTTTGAGCTTATCCAACCTCTATCAAATCGGAAATACCTCCTTTATTAGTACTAAAACTATTGCTTTATTGCTGTATGGAGCTGTTCCCGTGGAGAAGGTTCTCCTCGGTCCTCAGCTTAAGGCGAATGTCTCCCTGCCGCCTGTCCCCCTAGGAAAAGGGAAAAGGGCGATCGAAGCGGAAGCCCCGAAGGATCTAAAGAGGCTGAAAAGGGAGGATAGCGCTCCGGTCCCTACTAAAGGGATCGTTTTGAAGGAGCCTGCATCGGGCCCCAAGACTAACTCCGACTGGGGAGTTGCTTTGGGCCTGCTGGACAGGTTCAGCAAGGGGAGGAAATTAACCTCCTGCAGAAGTGCTTTCCTAAAGGACTTCCGCCATTACGGAGAGCAAAACCCAGACAACGTCCAGGCGGACGTGTCTGAGGAAGATATTATGGAACGTTTCCTCGACCTCACCACCAAGGTAACTTTACTTAACATGAAGGCCCGAAGTTTCATCCTTTAAAATGTGTTATCTTATGCAGATGTTGAGGAAAGCCTTCACAACTGCGATCACCGTGGAGAAGAACCAGGGTGGTAGTGTTGTATCCCAACAAGTCCAAGATTAACTTGACCTTGCAAAAAGGCAAGTTGAGATCAAGCATAGTGAGTTGGTCACGGTACGGGAGGACCGTGACCGACTGGATAATGAGCTGCTAAGGGCCAGGACGGAGGTCTCGCTCTTAGCCGATAAAATCTCTGAGCTGGAGAAGACAGGACAAACAGCTCAGGGGCGAATTGCCGACTTGGAGGCCAAGCTGCGGGCCAAAGAAGATGAAATCAACGAAGTCCAAGGTCGGGCCCAGGAGAAGAGGAACAAGCTGAACGAGCTTCTCCTTCGGGCCCAAGAAGACAAGACAGCCTTGGAAGAAGAGTTGACAAGGGCCCGCACTTCGACCGAAGGTTCGGTCCGGGAAGCAGTTCTGGGTTTCGCTCGGTCCCCTTTGTTATTCGCCTTAGCGGATAACATACATGGGGTTTATACTGCTAAGTATTTGGATAACATGCGAGAGCAAGTTATTCAGCAGTTCGGGCTTTCCCTTCGGACGAGCGATGGAAGATGATCGAGCCACTTGAAAAAGATGGCAAGTTTCAGGTTATTCTGACTTTGGAAGAACCTGTTTTGGAAGAAGACCCTTTCTTCTACCTCTTTGAAGAGATTGAGAGAGCGGTCAACCAAAAGGTGGCCGATCAAGAAGAAGAACTGAAGCAACTCGCGGCCCGGACCGAACCGTAGGAGCCGGAGGTTGAAGATAAAGAAGAGGGGCTGATTAGCTAGATTTGATTTATACTTTGTATCTGTCTTACTTCTTATTCTCAATATAACTCTTTTTCCTTCAACTCTTATTCTTTTAATTGCCAGAACGAAGTAATATAACCAACATCTAAATAAACTAATAAGTTTTATATTAACGAAGTTGTTTTAATACCAAGTGTAAGATCGGGGACGCTTACAGGGGGTTAACCATCGGTCCCAGACATTATGTTTGGTTTTTTCGTATCAATTCTGATTGGATCGGTCGTTTTACATCGTGTGTGGGTCACTCTTATTCCGTCCTTGGAGTCAATACTTGATTGGATAGGCGTAGTCTGCGTTTAATATGAGTTTTTATGAGCTTCGGCCGAACCTTGGTTCTAATAAAGTCCCTTAGGTTTTGTTGGCTAAGTTTTGCTCATAATACGTCTTATATTAGGACCGATCTTATATTTCGATATGCTGACTACCATTTCTTTTATCATAGCAGATTTCATAGGTACAAAGGGCTATTCCTAAAGACTGAATGCCGTTGAAGGGAGTGTTTTAGTTCGTAATGAGTTCTGGGAGAATCACAACTCATCCATGGGGCTGGGGCAAGTGCAGGAGCATCTGACTCGTCAGAGCGGTCACTACAACTTGGGAGCCTTGCGGACAAGAAGCTTCGGTAACCAGTCCAGATTCGTCCTAAGTCACCCAACTTCAAGATCGGTCCATCATTCCATTAGAAATAGTTTGTATTGTACTTACTTGTTTTCTACTTACGTTTAGGGGAATGTATTTTATTGAGTCACACACATTAATCGAAGATTCACAAGAAATATCGCCTTAAATTCATGACATTCCAAGTTCGGGGGACCTCTATACCATCCAATGTTTCAAGTTTATACGCACCTGATTCCAATTTCTTTGATATTCGATACGGTCCCTCCCAATTTCTGTCTAGCTTTCCAACGTTCCTCTGAACTTTAATGCTTCTGAGGACGAGATCGCCTTCAAAGAATTCTCTTGGAAGGACTCGCTTGTTATGGGCCCGTTCCATAGTTTGCTGATAAGCACGCATCGGTGTATAAATTGCATCTCTCTTTTCTTCGATCATCTCGAGGTCCAATAATCTCCTTTCACCATTCATATGTTCATCATATTAGATATTCGAGGCGATCGGATGGCAACCTCCACCGGGCTAACAGCTTCGGTCCCGTACACCAATGAGAAATGTGATTCCTGGGTTGTTGAGCGAGGTGTAGTTCGGTATGCCCATAGAACCTCATAGATGTGTTCGGGCCATTTGCCTCCAAAATCTTCTAACTTGGTCTTCAATCCTTTCAGGATGACCTTGTTAGATACCTCCGTAAGTCCATTAGTTTGGGGGTGGGCTACTGATGAGACATGTTGGATGATGCCCAACTTGGTGCATAGATCCCGTATGCTCTTTCCACGAAACTGAGTCTCATTATCTGATATGAGCGCTCGGGGAACCCCGAAGCGGCTCACAATATTTCTCCATAAAAAATGTTTGACTACTTTTCTGAGATGATGGCTACTACTTCTGCTTCAATCCATTTCGAGTAATACTCCACCGCTACGATACATAATTTTCTTTGCCCTATTGACCGAGGAAAAGGTCCGAGGATGTCGATCCCCCATCTGTCAAACGGACAAGGCAATGGGGTAATCGATAAGGGAGCCCCAGACAATTGCAGGAGTGGAGCATGGTATTGACATATGGCACAATGTTTAGTGTATTGCTTGGCATCAGCAAGCAATGTTGGCCAAAAGTATCCAGCTCTAATGATGCGGTGGTATAAAGATCGAGCCCCT
>RWGZ01000940.1:350493-430019 GCA_009725065.1 Utricularia reniformis
TTCTTTAAATTCTTCCCTATATTGATTCAATATGTACTACATCTCTGGAACAGAATATTGAGGAGATGTAAGGACCCCTTCCAGGTGAAATAGTTGGGCTAGCCAACAAGTGTCTGAAGCACGTAGAGATTTGTTTATTTGATGAGCACTGATGAGAGATATTTCTGCTGTAGGACCAATACATGGTATGTTAATAGGAATTCCATCATCATGGATAGTATAAGTCATAGATTTGTAGTTTTGAGCCACTGGATCGTGTTTTCGTAGCCAATTTCCTCCAAGGATCATATCATATGCACCATTTAAGTTGAATAACCTGAATTCAAAACAAAACTCTTTTAAGTTCATGGACCAACAAAAGTTTTTACAGACCTGGTGACTTATGGTACGATGACCACTCACGGTTGCTACTGTAAGTGGAGATGTTGTTTCGGTGATAAGATGTAATGAAGCCACGAAATTTTCATCCAAAAAACTTGTCGTACTGCCATTATCTATAAGAATATGAATATTATTTGATCCATGTCGGCCAATCAGTCTAAAGTGATTTTCTGTTGATTCTCCTTGCATAGCATTGATCGATAAATGAGTTGGAGATACAGATGACTCCAATGGTATAATATTATCTGGCTGCTGAATGGTAAATTCAGTATGGATGCATTCTTCTTCTTCATCTGCTGATAATAAGTAGAGTTGTTTGGAAGAACATCGATGTTCCTTCGAGTATGGCGCTCCGCACTTTATACAAAATTTCTTTTCAAATCGTTCCCTTGCAACTTCATCAGGGATATGATGTCTAGGAAATCTTGGTCGTGATGATTTATAAGAGTCATGGGGAGAGGTGTCTGATTGCTTCTTGTTACTGTTAGGACGTGGGATAGTTCGAAGCAGGGTTGAATACTCTTCATCCTTTCCTTTTATGAACTCTATAATGTCCTCTTCCGACTCTAGATCGGCAAATGTGACTGCGACCCTTTACTCTTCCTTAAGCCCTCCTATTAGTACAGTCATGAAGTTCTCGGTTGTGAAATTCGGGTGCAATACCGCTACATGGCTTCATAATTCATCATATTTATCCAAGTATTCTGATAAAGCACCTTCTTGTTTCAAGTGCATAAAATCTGCTAATACACGTCTTGGATGTGAAGAATCAAAACGTTTTAACAAGGCTCGCACAAATAGATCCCAATCCGATGATGGGGACAAAGCTCGATATCCTTGTACCCATTTGTCTGCTTTTCCCGTGAAGGTAATAGTTGCGTAATTGAGCCACTCCTTCTTAGGGATATTCTTCATTACTAAGAAATACTGCACGATTCTTCTTAACCAACTCTTGGGATCACTTCCATCGAAGGTGGGTAAGTCAATTTTAGGGCCCCTGTATATCTCTGAAGTAGGTTGATTTCTGATTTCTATCACATTTACTCCGTTTTCAGTTCCTTCTTGAGGATGTTTAAGGGGGGATGATGTACTTCCTCTTTGTCCTAATATTGATTTCTCTTCCATAAATGTACGCATCTGTTGACAAAACTCCATAAATTGGGTTTGTACAGATTCGTTGTTCTCTTTTATGCTTCGACCTATTCTTTGTTCCAGAGCTTGAACCGAGGTTTGGATATCCAAATGCATCTGGTCCAGTTGAGTCTGGAAGTCATGTTGAGGATTCTGATCCGGCATAAAGGCCTCTAAGAAATCTGAATCTTCCAACTGATCTAAAAAATAGCCAAGATTTAACTTAACCTTACTTTTCTTTTTAGGACCCAGTTTGAAATCCGAGGATGACGGCTCTAATACCACTTGTCAAGAACTTATAAATTTGGAGAGGGAATACAGATAGAAATTGAGAGAGATTCAGAAGAATTAAGGGAGAACTGATAGAATTTGAATTTTTATCAAGATGTCTTTGCAACACAAACACATTACTTAAATACTACATCTAATAACGGCTATATGACCGTTAGCAAAAGGAATTGGATTAAGTGGCAATTGGGCCTTTAGCTCTAATACAATCAAAATGCTTCCTGGGTCACGGTTACGCAGTGCTCGTCGATCCAACATTGTTGCTTCCTAATTCTTCTTGTGCACCTCCTTCTGCATTGATCTTCATCACTTCTAGCCAATTACGGGAGATGCCTGCAGAATAAGCATTGATCAGTAGATTGCAAGATGTGTTCGTGACAGTTTTTTAGATTCTTGCGTTTTCTTATCTGATGGTTTATTTTACATCTTTTTGTGATTAAATCCTGCTATCGATTAATTCACTTATATGAGCGCTCGTTTGAAACTAGTATGCGATTTCTCGAGGATTTTCTTGCGTTCGTTTATTTTCGCACTTATTTTCTTGTTAAATATGTTGCAACTTTCGATGAACAGTTTCTCAGACAACTCGGCTTAGAAGATGCGGAGTGCGTTGATGTTTATGGATTTGATGAGGATTTATTGGCAATGGTTCCACAACCAGTTCTCGCCGTTTTGTTTCTCTATCCTATAACCGATGAGGTAATAGATGTGTGGTGCTAAGTAAATGGATTAGCAATTGATTGAACTAAATTATGAATGAGAGAGATTTGGTGGAGTACAGAATGACAACCGTTTACTGACCAAATTTACCTGTCATGTTTGGATAAAATTTTCCTCTAAATTTGTTTACCTATTTTACAGACTGAAATGGAAAGGCTTCATCAAGACATTGGCATCGAGGTATGCTTAGCATAAAGTTATTAAGCATTATTTTTTGAGCTTATGTAACACTTTGCTAGGGAATTTGTTTATATTTGTGTATATAATTATTTTTTGAAATATTACTGTTCTCATTTTCATGCTTGTATTTGTGGATATAGTTCTTTTTGAGTTATACGTATGCATATGGACTGCACACCTGTCCCTGATGGAAATTCTTGCAATCTTATGAGTGTGGCACATAGTGAATTTAGAATATAGTTTTCTTTATGCTCTCATACTCATGTCTTATGCATAAAATATTAATTTATAGGTGTAGTTATGAGTTGTCTCCATTATTCCTGGTCATATTGATTGTTATAATTTCTCTGATACTCTTTGAGATATTGCTTGCTTATCCTAATGTGAAAAAATGCGTATTATGTCATTTTTCGTTTGTGGTGAAAGTTTTGTTATTCCTGAACAGTGCTATTGAGACTCATTTTTCATGTGGCTTTCTTCTCCATCTTTTGACATTAATATTCAATTCGAAATCAATTACTGGAATTTGATGGATCATGCATACAAGAGCACAAAAGTGGAGTTTACTTTATGAAACAAACGGTTGGAAATGCCTGTGGAACAATTGGGCTTCTTCATGCTGTTGGAAATATCACTTCTAAGATAAAACTTGGTAACACTATAATGCATATCATTGGATTAAGTGGGATGAAAAGCTATTTTTTCTTAGTCCGACTTGTACATCTTGGTTGTGCTCCCGACTACTAGTTTGTAGATATTCAAGTGAATGGTGGATCATCTTTAGTGGAATGCCATACTAGGGGATATTCTTTTGGAACTTTTCAGTTTACTTTCACCTGAGATATGTAATCTGCATTTCTGAACAATACATTTAGTTTCCGTATTATTAAAGCATAAACTGTACTTTTAGTTCTTTGACAACCAATTTAGATTATTGTTTTCTTTTCTTAGGGAAAAATAATTATTTTAAGCACATTCTTCTACTGCATGGTATATCACTCTAGATTCTCATTTATGTATCTGTTTTTTCTTGCTANAACAATAAGATAACAACGTCGGAATTCGAGTAACTAAGACCTGTTACGAAATGCAGGGAAGCACGGAAAGATTATAGCAAGCGAAAGCAAACGGTAAGCGGAGTGAACACAATATAGTAAGGGAAGGTTCAGGCTTAGGGAACGGGATTGGGTTAATAACGAAGAAAGAAAAGACACGAATGAACGAGATAAATGGTAATAAGACTCGGGGTGAGGAAGGATGGACCGTCCGACCGAACCCGGCATCGTGCCTAGCACACGATTCACCAAAGGAAGGACATGTCTGATGAAGGGAACAATAAGTTCCAAAAAGGAAAAGATACGTACGAAAAGGGCAGAACGGATCCGGGTGGAAAAAGGGGTAGCGCCTAAGTACCCACACGGGGAAGGGAAGCATATGGCCCGTCGAGTCATCCAACAGCTAACGGTTGGCTTGGGCGGGACATGCACCGAGCATGTTACTCTCGGCAACAGTAAAGTTAAAGTATGATGAGAATGATAAGGGTAAAAGAAGAGGGAAATAAGAAAACAGTTAAAAAGAAAGATTCACGTGTGCGTGTACGGTATAATTAAGAAATCAAAAGATAATGTGTAGCGTGTGTGAAGTTTCCTTTAATAGATTGTGACCGCTTTACAGGTTTTGTAGGTGATGCGGACGAGGTATGAGAGGGGTATGGGAAGGAGGTCGTCGGTTGTCTGGTGATAGAGTCCGGCCCTTTGAAGAACACTCTAAATTATGCTGTCGAACTTTGATGTTTTCGAACTACGTTTTAAGTTTACATTCGAATGTTTCCGTTTTATTTAGCACGTTTTAACAAAACAGGTAGGCCCAAATTAGGGTCGTTACAGTAGCAATCGGTCAATAGGTTGGTTTTGGATCGAGAGAGAAGACTAGAAGAGTTGGTGGATCTAACCGAAGGAGGAAGGGGGATCAAAGAAAGAGGAATGGCTTATAGAATATAATATAATTTTAGGTCATTTCTATCTTATACCATGTTTTCTTGTACTCTGCTTTTTTAATATAATAATAAGTTTGTCTTCTAAACATCTTGTTAAATTCACTAACTCTCGTCTTGTTGTAATTACTTAAGAACATTAACTTCGGGCCTATCAAAGGCATTCTATTCTACCCTGAAGTGTTTTATCAAAGGCTTGCACATTGTCTTTATTTTGTTTAAGTATAGGTTCGGGCCTAAGACCATCGGTCTCCCTTATATAAGTTTGAATTGGAACATGGCCGAGGTTAGTAAGACATAGGTTCTATGTTAAGGGTGTTTATCACTCTTATTTCATCCCTATGTTCACGAGCAATTTGAGTGGAATAACCCCGATTCTCCATGACTCCCAAGACGGGCTTCGGCATAGCCCCGGTTCTAGATGAGTCCTAAGACGAGCTTCTCTTATCTTTTGATTGTGGCCCATCCCGTTCCCATTCTCTCTCATCGTGATAGAATACTAATGCATAAGAGTTATCCCCAGATGGAAAGGGTCGTTGAAGGGAGTATTGAGTTGTTTTGATCTGTTTGAAGTACTCACCAACATGTAGGAGCATCTGACATAATCAGAACGGTCACTGTTATCTGGGAGCCTTAAAACTAAATTAAAGCGGTCATCAGTCCAGACTCGTCCAGAAAATTCCACATTCACGATCGGTCCCATTGGGAATGAAGAATAGTTTATATTATGCTTAATTATATTCTTATCATAATTGCAAAACAATATTTTTGGAACTGAATTAGCATTGATAATCAAAGATTTATATAAAATATTGCCGTAAAATCATGACATTCCAAGTTCGGGGGATCTCATCACCATCCAGAGTTTCTAACTTGTAAGCTCCAGCTCCCAATTTTTTCAAAACTCGATAGGGTCCTTCCCAGTTTCCCTACGTTCCTTTGAACTATTACGCTTCTAAGGATAAGGTCACCTTCGGAATATTCTCTAGGGAAAATCCACTTGTTATGAGTCTGTTCCATGGTTCTTTAATAGGAGCACATGCGTGCATATACATCATCTCATTTTTCTTCAACTATCTCTAGGTCCAAAGATCACCATTTGTCATTCATATGCTAATCATACTGAGATATCCGAGGTGCAAGCTCTGAAGTTCGTGGGATAAAACCTCGATTTATTCGTGCGACAATTTGGTCACTGGGATCTCAACTCAAGGACGATTCTGAATATGAATTGAGACCGTTCTCAGTCCCACGTTCGGCATACTCGAAGCCAATCTGGTCAATGCATCATCAACCTTTTTTGTTCTCGTGGTATATGATCAAGCGAGAACTCACTAACTTTTGGAATAGCTCTAGGACTTTAGCATGGTACAACTTCATCATATTCTCATGAGTCTCGAATTATCCCGCAAACTGTTCCACAACCAACTTAAAATCGAAGAACATTCGCACTTTAGCGACTCCCATCTCTCGGGCCAAATTCATTCCTGATAGTATGGCTTCATACTCCATCAAGTTATTCGTGCTGGGAAATAAAAATTTAACTAAGGAATGAATAACATCCCCATGTGAAGTAGTAAAAGTGATGCTGGCTCTTTTTCCCTCGAAATTTGATCCGTCAACATGTATCATCCATCGGTCATCATCCTGATTTAAGCATACCACATATAGGGTCATTTCGACTACAAAATAAGCCTGAAATTAAGCCTCATTCGCTCTTCGGGGCAAGAATTCCATATACATTGCACTAATTTTGATCGCCCATTTGGATAGTCTTCCATTTATATCTACTTGATTCAAAACTGCTTTCAGAGGTTGATTAATGTATACATAGACTTTTGTGCCTTCGAAATAATGCATCAGCTTGGATATCGCTTGCTTCGGTGCCAACATGAACTTTTCCAGGTTTGCGTATCGAGTCTCCGCCGATACTAGAGAATGAATCGAATAATAAATAGGCCTGTGAGCATCTATCCTTATGGTAACTTGAGAGGCGCTCACTGCGGCTTCAAACATAGCCAAATATAATCCTAAGAGTTCATCGCTGGTTGGACTTACCATCACTTGAGGATTGCTTAGATATGTCTTCAATTCTGCAAATGCTGATCACATTCTTCAGTCCATTCTAACAGACTTACATTCCTGAGTACTCTGAAGAAAGGTAAGGCTCAATCGGTAGTCTTAGAAATAAATCCGCTCAATGCAGCTAATCGACCAGTCAACCTTTAAAACTCTCTTTTATTTCTCGGATGTTGCATGTCTATAATAGCTTGAACCTTATCTAGATTGACTTCTATGCCTCTATCAGAAACATAATATCCAAATAATTTTCCACTTTATATCCCGAAGCAGCACTTATTCGGATTCAGTTTTAGCTTATAGTTGCGACATACTTCTAAACAACGAGACAAGTACGAAATGTGATCTTCATCATTCATAGACATGACAATCATATCATCAACATACACTTCCATAATATGGCTTATAAGATCTCTAAATATTTTGATCACCAGTCACTGATATGTAGCTCCGGCATTTTTAAGGCCAAATGGCATGACGACATAGCAATAGACGCCATCTTCGATCAAAAATACTGATTTCTTCTGATCTTCTTCAGCAAAGAAGATCTGTTTGTATCCCGAATAAGCGTCCATAGTGTTCATCATAGTGCTCCCAGAGATTGCGTCTACCAATCGATTGATGTGAGGTAGCTGGAATGGATCAGATTCACAACTCTTGTTTACATCGGTAAAATCAATACACATTCTCCACTTTCCGCCAACCTTAGAAACAACCATATGATTTGCCACCCATCCAGTATAGTGAACTTTCTTGATGAATCCAACGTGTAACATCTTGTTCGCCTCTATTCTTATAACCTCAAGTTTCTCTAGAGAGTTTCGTCTCATCTTTTGTGGGATGGGTTTAGCTTCTGGAGCAATGTTGATGCAATGCTCGCTCACTGATCAGTAAATACCTGAAACATCATTCGGGGTCCTAGCAAATATATCCACGTGGTTCCTCAGTAGTTGAATGAGATGCTCCTCAATATTGAGGGCCAGGTTAGCTCCGATTCGAGCTGTTTTGGTTTAGTCATCCTCAACCAAGTTGATCAGTTTGAACCCGAGGGGTTCCATAGCTTATAGAGGATGGGGTGGTTCTTCTAGAAGGTCCACCCGAACTTTCTCTATAGGTGCCAAAGTGTGGCCTAGTTAACTCTAAATGAAATGAATTATCGCTAAGTTATAGATCATGGCCTACGTAGGTTCGTTCCTTGTCACATGGATCACCCCAATTTACCTTGGGCCTCTACCTGTTCTGGGTACGGAACCTCGAAGTCCTCATCAAGTATAAAAACAGTTCGGTTTTGGTTACAGAAAAATATAAATGAAATCGATAAATTGAACTCTTTAGGACTGGCAAACAGTTTTTTTATTTTGAAAGACCCAAAAAACCGGGACCCAACTCAAAAAACTCGATATTGAGCGGTATCAAACGAAATACAGTTTCATTCTGCATTTCATGTATCGGCCGGTATGAAATTATGATTATGAGTTTTTTCTTTCTAATTCAACCAAAAGAGTAAATTTTGCCAAAATTATTAAAAATACGGGGACCAAATATAATAAATACGGTTATTTATTATATTTGAGAGACTTCAAATGCCAAAATTGAAAACATTGGGGGACCAAATTTGCCTCATACACATTGAACATTTATGATCAATTTTTCCAAAATATGTGGATTGATTTCGCTAATCCAAACTATTATAATTATAATTGACACAATTCGAAAACTAGGAAACTGATGGAAACAAATTATCATGTCGCCCATAATTAATATATAAAATTAATAATCTCATTTGAAAATTAGTTAGTCTCTAACATATTTTTGAGGACCTTATAAAATAAAACTTCTATGGATAATGTGTGCAAAAAAATAAATTATTATTAATTATGTTATATAAATAGTTTAAAATTAATAATACATATACCAATACGCAAACGATATACCCATAAACCACTCGTACCTCTCAAATAAATTATTGTGTTTTAATTATATAACTATTTATAAATTAATAATATATATAACGATACACGAACGATATAATACTGGATACCGATAAAACCATTTGTACCGGTGATGATCGGTACAAATTGTACCAATTTGTATGATTTCCTTGCCTATACAAACTAGCATCTCAGTTTAACAATCACAATGAGTTCCTCTTTCTCTTTTGAACAATAGGTCATCTAGTGATGAGGAAAACAATCAAACTTCACACATTTATAAAAATCCGAAACACAACAAGTGCCATCCAAGTTGTTGCATACGATGAGAGGTTCATGGTAAACACCAATTCATGATTGATCAACATGTTGGTGGGCGATGCTATTGTCTATGCTCAATCGTAGTGATGAGTCATATAGATCTCTACCGATGAGCACAAACACATTTCTATATCCATGTGCTATGCTTGTAAATGAGTTTGATTTATAGAGAAGAAAATACTTATTGTAGGTGAGGAATTAGATATTTTCCGATATGCAAATCACAAAGAAATAAAGATATGCAAAAATATTCTCACTATGGAGCAAATTGCTTACACATCTTTTCATAGTGTCCTTAAGAAGTGTAGAAAGATGACTACCAAACGAGCTGTTTCAACTTATGATTACTCTAATACACACCCCTATATTCAATGAATTCTAAATATTATCTTTATTTTAAGGATGCCATGGGTTATTCATGAAAGGCACATAGATGCTTGCTAGCCAAAAGTTGAACAAGTTTGTTTATTAGATGCAAATGTAGACCAATACAAAATGTTCGTGATTTTGTTACATTAATATGTGTCAATGTTTTCATTTCGGGCGCTATACCGCTAACATACCACCCGATACGTCAAATATCGGGCTAGATCGGTGTTTTATTTCGTATCATCTGATACCAGGTATTAGGGTCGATTTTCAATTTTTTTCGGATCCGACCCTAAAAAACTAATTAAATATTATTTTTAAAAAATAAAATAATATTTTGGTACCGGAAGGTATACCGGTCGTACCGCTCATACATGTCCGGACCAGTACAAAATTCCGGATCGATTGAAAACATTTATATGTGTTTTGTGTTTGTTACAGCTGGATCTGAATGTATAACACATTCAGATCCACCGCACTCTAGATGCTTTGAATATAGATGAAAATGTATGTGTTATGGTCCCTTTTTAGGGGGTACAAACAGTTGTCCGGTTCGTTTAGCAAACGAACTCGGTTCTGATTTGTTTTTGTTGTGGAAGACGATTAAAAACTAGAAATAAATGATGACACGACGATGTATAGTGGAAACCCCAGGAATTGGGGTGAAAATCACTTGACTAAGAGCAGATTATACTCTTAGCCTGTTCACTAATCAAATAATTCATAATGAATACAACAGAGGCTTAATGAAAATGACAAGGAAAAGAAAGCAGTAAGAATTCCGGCAGGGTAACGGCATGTTCTTATGCATCCAAAAGGTCCTGCTATTTCCGTCGTCGCGCCCTGTATTTATAGAGTTAGCGGCGTGTGTAAATCACGCTCTGTAACCGCCTCTGACAGGTTTGTTAGAGGTTGTTATCGCGGGATGTAAAACAAGGTTGGGACCGAGGCGTGGTCTGCGTGATGGGGCCCGAGGCGTGGTAAACGTGTGGAGGCCCGAAGCGTGGAAAACGTGAGTCTGTAACCGTTCGGACCGAACCAAGGAGCCAGCTACCAAAAAACGCTTTATTTCGCCTAAGGTTATCTTCGGTCCTCTCATTAAACATCGGGCCGCATTTCTTTAAGTGTACAAATGGGCTGCAAGAATTCGTTTCCACCATTTGAATTAGCCCAATAGTTAATGGGTCTTACCCATCACAAGGTACCCGGTCATGAAGTTCTCATCACTAGCCCTCGGGCTTGATTGCCATCGTAGAGGTGATACAAGGCCGATCACATGATGTCTGCACATTCATGAGAACATGGGACCGTACATGTAGGTAGTGAGCGTCCAGGGGACCGATCTTTCCCTTAGTGTAGGAATTAATTGCGTTTAAAACTTAATAACGTATATTTAAGTTATAGTTTTATCTTTGTTATTCTTTAAATATTAATATCCCGATCTGCGCCTCNTGTTCACTAATCAAATAATTCATAATGAATACAACAGAGGCTTAATGAAAATGACAAGGAAATGAAAGCAGTAAGAACTCCGGCAGGGTAACGGCCTGTTCTTACGCGTCCAAAAGGTCCTGCTATTTCTGTCGTCGCACCTTATATTTATAGAGTTAGCGGCGTGTGTAAATCACGCTATGTAACTGCATCTGACAGGTTTGTTAGAGGTTGTTATCGCGGGATGTAAAACGAGGTTGGGACCGAGGCGTGGTCGGGCCCGAGGCGTGGTAAACCTGTGGAGGCTCGAAGCGTGGAAAACGTGAGTCTGTAACCGTTCGGACCGAACCAAGGAGCCAGTTACCAAAAAACGCTTTATTTCGCCTAAGGTTATCTTCGGTCCTCTCGTTAAATATCGGACCGCTTTTCCTTAAGTGTACAAATGGGCTGCAAGAATTCGTTTTCACCATTTGAATTAGCCCAATAGTTAATGGGTCTTACCCATCACAAGGTACCCGATCCTAAAGTTCTCATCAACGATTGAAAATATTATATCAAACAAAACATGAAATATCGGGTATCGTCCGATATATCGGCTATGCGGCACCAACTCGGTGCGATATTGATCAATATCGACACGACTCGACAAGAGTATAAGAGTCATATTTTCGACTTTGAATCAGAACATATATTTTTTATATTGATCAATATGTAAAATATAAGGCGATATCGAGTATTCTTTACATACCCAGAAAAACTCGAGATTCGACCCAATAACAAGATACCGGGAGTAATCGGACAAAACAACGATACCCTCCAATATTTCACATATAAGAGTGTATGATCAATATAATATGTGGCACCGACTCTTCAATTTTTCACATTCACCTGTGTCGACCGAGTCGGACTCTCTGACTCGCTCCGACACTTGACACAAAACGATGTCGTTTTGATTTCTTTCCTAATTTGATTTTTTTCTTCATCAAAAAATATATTTTATGTGCTTTCAGGACTTTCTTATATTGTCAATCTACTTGTGAATTATTCGTGCAAGCGATGATAGACCGAAAAGTGCTTGGTTTTAGGGTGATGGTAGAATCGATGAACGATATTCATTTTTTATAAGTTAAATATTCTTATATAATAAATTGATAATTAATTTTAGTTTTAAACTTGGAATTTATGCAATTTTCCACAAATTCTAACAATTATTTTTTTAATTTACTTTTATTTAATAATTCGAATAGAAAATCTGACTCTTATACTCTTGTTGTGTCGAGTCGCACCGAGTCGGTCGAACGAGTCCGTGCTGCATAGCCGATATATCGATCGATTCCCGGTATTTCATGTTTCGTTCGATATAATATTTATCAATATTTTCAATCATAATTTAATTCATTTTAACATATTCTTACGATTTTTGTTAAACTAATTTAATTTATTTTACAACGTAAATGTATTAAATTCGATTTTAATATATAATATTTTTATTTAATATGTATTTAATATTTAAAATGGGCGACTCACATATTTAATCCCTATACTTTCCTAGTTTTGTCAAATTTGGTCCCCAAAGTTTTCTAATTGTGGCAATTACAATCCTCATAGTTTTGAATTGGCAAAATCAGTCCCCATACTTTCAATAATTTGATAAAATCGAACCTCAATTTTTAATGTTTGTGTCAAATTTTGTCCCCAATATTTTCAATTTTGGCAATTGAAGTCACACAACTATAATAATGGCGTATTTGGTCCCCGTAGTATACTAATTTTGCCAAATTTGGTCTCTAATAGTTTTATTAGTCCTCAAAGTTTGAATTTACGATAATTACGATTCTAAACATTAAACGATAATCAAACATAATCAATGATTTCATACTGATAGGTGGGAAACCGGGAGGCACCAGAATATATCTATTACAGCCTGATATCGGGTTGTATGGTCGGATTGCGATTTCCGAGTATGATACTGTAAAATATAAATCATTTTTCGAATCCATATAAATGAGAAAACATTCGGTTTTTCGGTCATAATTAGTTTAATTAATCAATTTAAGTTAATATTTTCTTTATTAAAATCATGAAAATGAAGTCTATTTGTCGGTCATAACTCGGTTCGTTCGGTTAACTAATTCTACCGATTACTTTCTACCTATAAAATGCATCATCATTCAATCTAAAACAAGTTGAACGGAAGCCAAATTAAATATCAAAAGATAGTAAATGCTTTAAATAATATTGATTAAATCGGATGACTAAATTTGCCAAATTAATAAATTTTGGGAACCTACACTACCACTGCGTGTAAATTATGAGGATTAGTTTTGTGACAATCAAACATTGATGATCTGTTTTGCTATATTGGAGATCAAATTTGCCAAATTATATAAACTTTAGGGATGAATAATGGAAAAAAATGAAAGTTTGGAGACTACAAATGCAAAAAAAAAACTTTGAGAATCAAATTTGTCAAAATCATCAAAATTTTGGGACTAATGACACTATTTTCTCATTTAAAATATATATATGTAATATGTAAATATTTTGATTTATTTTTATTAAAAATATATTAAGGGATGTTATTTGGTAAATAAAATAGGAAAGTTTATCATTTAACAAATTATTTAATAACATGAGTTATTTAGCAAACGAAATTTATACAATGCGCTCTTATGCAAAATTGCCCCCTTTTGAAGTTGACCGGTATTAATACCATTAGCTAAGCCTTATTTGGCCACTCCGGGAGCAAATCTTCATGCCCATTATGGGGGAATATGAAAAATCTAGATATGGTGATATAACCCAGGGACTTCCAAAAGTAGAACATGTTTTAGAAGCTTGTTCGATTAATTTGATATCGATGAACTTAAAAAAAGGTTGGAACCAAGGTATAACAATAATTCTTGGAATTCCAGGGACATTATTAATTCGTGTTGAGCACTACAAAGTACTATCACTTTGGTTAATAAGATTCAAAAGGTTTATCTATCCGAGGGGATGCAGATTCATAATAAGTATATTGTACATCAAATAACATCAAATTTGTTGGTTTGGAAGATAGAATATCTATTTTTTTTTCACCCAAAGAACTAATTGGAGTGTTGCGAGCCGTTTGTTACCAAGCACTCTTATTGGGAATAACTCAAGCATCTCTCAATACTTAAAGTTTCATATATATAGCTAGTTTCATATAAGGGGTTGAATGGATTATTGAAAGGCCTAAAGTATTATTCCTCAATTAAAATCGTTATATTGTATTGTAATATTCTTAAATTACGGGAAGATCATCAAACAATCTTCTACCACTCATACATAATCAACAATGACCACGATTTTTAAAAGTTAAAGAGATAAGCCAATAATTAACAAAAATAATGCGATGTGATTGAATATGATGTGAAGTTATTTTAGCCTTTAACAAAATATAATGCGTGTGTCCTACGAAAGTACGTCGTGTTTCATTGGTATTGACTTTTGATAATGATAGAATATAGATCAACCTCCCAAGAAAATGGCTGTTTTGGTGACGATTTTGGTAATGTAATATTTGTTTTATAGCAGGAAAAAGTAAGAAGGGGCAAGATAAATAAGATTTTCATTCAAAATAAATGTGACTTGATTAGAATATGGTAACGATCACATATACGCTAAATGGGTCGTGGGGCCGTGGGCTTGATGGCGTCAACACTTGATACAATAAGATAGATGGCCTTGCCAGTTTCACTTCACATTTTCCCAAAATATCATCAATTTTGAAGAAGAAATAAGTATATTATTTATCCAACACGTGAATATGTGGGTTATTGGAGGGTTTTTTTGTAATAAAAAATTAAAGACTTGTTTTTAAAAGTACCCAAAAGTTAAGTGGGTCTAGGGTAAGTGTGCTTTTAACTCTTGAATTTCACATCCACAAAGAACAAATGGTTTGTTTGGTTTGGTGTTTTAAATGTGAGTGATGTGAACGCACCGTGATTTTTTGGTCACTACCCAAACAAAACACAAATCAAGATGAGATGAACTTAAAAAAATGACGGTGGGATGGTAACGGGTTTTAGGGACTGCTGAATGAACGAGATTTGTGAAGTTACACATATATCCTTATCAAGTTAACTAAAAAATATTTATCCATGTTTTGTTTGTTCGTCTCGAGGGTTCAGAACGGCATGTCTACAACGTCTTCTAATCGACCGTAGTTTGGATTTCAGCGCCTATTTGGCCGTCATCATCCTCCGAAGGAACTGAAATGAATTATGAAAGAAGTTTTGTAGCTTCCGATCTAGAAGCCTCGATTTGTATGATAAGTCCAGAAATGTTGAACGATATAGGATAAACAACTCATATTCAAAAGAAGAACGATAAAACCAATATTTGATCTATTGATTCAATAACATAAAAGAAAATCATAAAAACGATTTGGATGATCTTTTAGCAAAGCTACGAGACCACCTACGAACTTGAAAATGTAGAGGATCGAACGAAAATGAAAATACGGTTAAAACTCTTTCAAAAAACCCTAATGCAACATATTTATAAAAGATAAATTGGGCTTGTAGCCCAACACATTGAATCTTCGGAGGCCCAATAACAACATCAAATCTAACACTCCTCCTTGATGTTGTAATTCAAAATCATTTGTTTCCCGTTTATTTGTTTTTGGTATCATTTGTAAAGTTTGGTTGTCGTTTTTGGTTTTGGGTATGGTTTTGGTTATTGCATTTTTTTCAACATACAACTAGAGGATGAAAAATAGTTTTTACTTTTTTTTCATTTAGCCTACGAATTAGAGGTTAAAGAAATTTTTGGCTTATTTCTTTTAACCTACGAACTTGAGGTTAAACAAGTTTTGGCTTTTTTCTTTCAATTTACGAACTAAAGATTGAAATAATGTTTGTACTTTCAAAAATGAAGTCTGATATGATTTTTTTCAACTTACAAAATATAAGTTTAAGTGTTGGAATTACAAACAAAGTTTTTTTTTTCTGATGTACATAATCATTTTTTTGAGTTTTTAAAAACTCTTCATTTTCCTCCACGGAACTTGATGCATTGTCTTTATGGGAGTGATTAGATAAGAAAGAGTTTTTTGTGTTCACTTCTCCTTCTTTTGTAACTATTGTATTTGTCTTTTGGCTGCCATCATTTGTCTGGGCTCTACCTTTTCCACTTCATTTGCGTGTTCTACTTCACACGGCTCCCCTCATTTTCAGGTTACTAAAAAATTTAAACGTGTGTCGAAGACCAACTGTGCACTATCAAGCTTGAACATTTAAGATCTGAAGGGTGCATATTGGACCCGTGAACAAACTTCTCTACCATTTCTTGGTATTTGAGAAGGTATTCCATAGCTTCAAAAAGCCCATATAAAATCGAAATATTGAGAATTCCTGTGTTTTTAAAGTTTTAGGAATGTACTGATTTTTTTCACATTCCGAAAAGAGCCTCTTATTTTTCAACAAGAAAACTAAAATACTTAATAAAATGCAAAAGTTCAATATTATCGAAACAAACCCACGATCTTTTAAAAAATCACACAGTTGTCACCATGAAAGGAGTTTTGTAGCTTCCGATCTAGAAACATCGATTTGTGATAAGTTCTGAAATGTTGAACGAAATAGGGTTAACAACTCATATTCAAAAGAAGAACGATAAGATCAATATTTGATCTATCGATTCAATAACATAAAATAAAAAACATAAAAACAATTTGGATGATCATCATACCACTGTTTTTTACCAAACAGCTTTAAAAATCACGTTCTTATAAATGCATTCACCTCACCACAGTTTAATTAATCATACCTTATCACATTTTATTACCACGGTCCCAAACAAACCCAAAGAGTTTTGGTTTGGAGGGGAGAAATTTGAGTGGGTTTCACTTGGGTTCTCAATCTTTGGTAAGATTGAGTGTTTTATTTTTCATTAAATCCTTGAGTGTTTGTATTTGTGGTGAATTTTAGATTGTGTCATTTCTTGTTACTTTGGTTGTGAAGTAATGTTGGAGAGTGATGTATGTTTTGTATCTATGTATTCTTCATTGTGATAGTGGATTATTCTTTTTGTGGTTTTTTCCCGGTTCGGGTTTTCCACATTAATTTTTGGTGTTCATTGTTATTATGCTTCTTGACAAGTTGTTCAACTTGTGTTTATTTTCAAATATCTATTTGCGGACGATTAAATCCTTGTGTATTTGGAATATATTTCCAACATGTGTGGTAGGTAAATTGTTGAAATAAGATATGATTTGAATTGATTTATAAGAGGAATATGATATCATACTAATTGATTTGATCAATTCTTTATATGATATATTTGTATATACTTCCCACTTAATTTATGAGACTCTAAATATCTAACAAAAATAATTTAAAAATAGTATTACTCCAAGGATGGTATTATTCAAATTTTTGAAAAACCAAGTAGCCTAAGAAATTTAATAACTCGATATCAATAGTAAAAACAAGTAATTCTAACTTTTCGGAATTTTCCAAATATAGAATGTTACTAAATAAACAAGAAACAATAGCCAAATATTCATTACATATTAACCAATGGACGACGAATTCAATGGCAAACCACAATATCATATCACCATTTTTTACTTCATTACATATTCTATTTCAAGCTGAAATGCATCCTTTGAACATTCCTTATTCCCTGTCCAGTTTCTTGTGACAAAATAAACATCAAACTGTTGGTTTTTTCCTTGTTGCTGTTATTCTTTTTCTTTTATTTATGAATAAACGTATATATTACTAACAGATACAGATGATGCCTTATGTATATTCAGGAGAGGGGAAAGGAGGAGATTAACCAAACGCAACAATGAAGGCAACTTTCTTTCTCATGTTTCTTGCCTTGTTCCTCTTCGAAGTCTCATATACAAAAGCAAGTCTAGATTCAACAGAGAAGAATGTTGTTATAACAAATAACCACACAAATTTTCTGAGTCTTCGTTGTTTCTCATTCGACAATGATTTCGACGTGATTCATCTGCAGCCATGGGGAATATACATGTTCAAACTCAAGAGAAGAGCAATATACCCTTCTTCTACAATGTTCAATTGCTCTACAAATATGGGAACTTTTGTTGCTTATAGATATGATTATGAGTGCAGCAAGGATGAATATGAGACATGCGATTGGAGATTTGATGAAGAAAGTGCTTATCAATGGAACCCTATATTGCATGGCTGGCAAACATATGAATATGCTCCAAACTATGAGTCTCTTAGCAGAGGTGGGGTTGTCAAAGGCTACTATGCTAACTAGAAGTTTTTTCATAAATGGAGATTTTATCAATTCAATACATCTCTTATATAATTTATTTATAATAATCGAATCAAGCAAACTGTATGGACACAAAGTTTAGTCGTCTTTCACTTGGGAATCCCCAAGAATATTACTGATTTAATTGAGTTTTGTTATGGCTACAATTCACGATTGTCGGAGTTGGCCATCGTGAATTTTCATAATTTGTGTTTGGCTAAGTAGACCCAATATGGCTAGGGATTAACAACGTCAAGGCCTTGGGATGATTAACTTAGCCAATCACGATCGGTACTCGTGATTGACAGTGTTGATCGTTCGTGACCAACGTCTATAAAAGCATTAAAAATGGACATTTTACCATACATCTCTTCAATCTAATTATGTTACTTCCTCGTATTGAATGTAATTTTTGTTATACAATTTTTAAATTTAATTAGTTCATTTAATATTATTATTTTAATTTAATTTTAATATATGTTGTTCATTTGATTGTCTTTGTAGTTTTATCGATTTGGCAAATATTGTTCCAAAAGTGTTCTAATTGAACCAATTATGATCTCAAAGTTTGTTACTTTGCAATAATTGGTAAAATTCAATGGGTTTATTACTCATGAAATGTAGCAATAGCAGAGATATCCTTTTAATCAATGTTTTCATATCGGTCCAAAATTCCGTACCGGTTCGGACCGATATGAGCGATACGAGCGGTATACCGTCCGATACCAACTATTAGTATTATTTTTTTATTTATAAAAAATAATATTTAATTAATTTTTTTAGGATCGAACCCCTAAAAACCAGAAACCGACCCTAATACCCGGTACATGACAGTACGATAAAAAATACAGGTCAGGGGTGAAATTTGGCTTTTTTAATGCAACACCATTTTTTTAGATTCACATCACTTTTGCTACAATTAGAGTATGACTACTGCAATGCAATCCACCCAACAATAACTCAATACTTAATATGGACAGCCAAAAGTCAATCACTAATTAACAATCACATACAATAACTGTGTTGATACACTGAGCACTCTTATGTACCTATAAAAGGCGAGTTTTTTACAGATGATATATTAAAGCAGCCAACATCAAGAAGATGACACTACCCAACACAATTGCTAGCCTACAATGAGTATCCATTATCACTCCCGCTGATTTCATAACATCATAAGGCTCCATAATATTATGACTAGAACGCGATGATGCCACAGAGGCATTCATAATTTGTATATATCTACCTGAACCAATCTTCAAGCACACATTACACGTACATGAACCACCAAGGTAAGAAGGAAGTTGTTGAAAAAGCCCTGAGAGAAGCTTCTGATATGACTCACCTTCCATTCTCAATTTCTTTCTTGTCGACGCCTTCAAAACCTACACATTAAACCAAGAACTCAGTCTAGTCAATTCTTTATATAAGAAGAGTTATAAAAACTCACTTTTATGAATGTATTCGCAATAACACGAACAACCGGGGGAGCATTTATGATTATCATGCAACCCAAAACATTAGGGAAGTGGTCTTTTAAAATATTGCAGCAATATCCCATGGTTTGCATTGGAAATCTGAGGGGAGATACTCCTTTACAATCTACCAACACAGTGATTTGAGGATTTTCTTTACTTATCAAGTGCAAAATCCCATGCTCCACCTGAGATACTTCATATTCACAGTATCAATTCGTTAGTTGACCCAAAGAATGCAAAATAATACTAAAGACTATCCATGACAACACTAGAGAATCAAGGAATATACATATTATATCATTTTTTCTAGCATTTCACTAAGTTAAGTCGCAGTAATAGTGATCATCAAGCATGCAAAAAAAGGAGAAATATCAGGTTGAATATATAACTGATTAAAGCAGACAGATGGATTAAGGAGAAAATATTACTTAGTGCTTGTGTAAAGAGAACTCTATCACGGGATGGTATGCTGGTGCATCCCAGGCCAAGTCGGACAAAAAGGCAATGTCGAAGTTTCACATCCACTCCATGCCAAAAGATGTAATTAGACCACATCTCAAGCTCTTCCATGGAGAGAAATCTGAAAGTTTCCCTCCAGCGTATTGTTTTCTTCAAAGATGATACAAAAGTTGAAAAATCACCATTTGCATTAATATAATGTCGATGGAGGTCGTCCCGCGTAACTCTGCACAAACGCAACTATCACACTTGAGGAAAAAGATGCAAACTATTTTTACAATTAAAACAACAAAGCTTTAGCCACAGAGGAATTTTTTATAGGGCTGTAAGTTCCAGATTGGTATACAAGTTTCTTTAAAATAAAAATTTGTTATTGTTGGTAAACCAAATCAGACCAACTAAGGTTTTGTGAATCATGATACAATTTAGCTCAAGCATCCTACTATACAAACTTAAAGCACCATAACCAATGTGAAACAGGAATGCACAACATGAGCTTAATAAGAGAAATATAGCAAAGGTTTATCTATTTCAAAATATAAATCCTATAATTATCACTAAGCTGTAAACCAATAAATTCAGAGCCAGCTAAAATTCACCTATCTGGTAAACATAATCCTTGATTTTCCAGGTCTGTGTAAAGCTTGTTTAACCACTCTGTGGACACAAGACCTTGAGCGCTTGCATCACGACTACTGCATCAAAAAAATGAATCTTATACATAAAAAGAAAACGAAGATTGATATAACAAAGTCTAGCGTCTGCTTCTTATAAATCTATTCTAGGTAGAGGATATTTGTACAAGGGGATAATTAAAATATTAGCTAGTTTCTACGTTCATTAGCAACATCAAATGAGAAATGAGAAAAATAAAGACAGTATGAACCATGGAAATTCGTAAGAGAACGATTTATTATCCTAGGATCAAAGTTAGGAATCAAAGTAGTGAAGATTTGTTAATCAACCAGGGAAAAATTTTGAAATCTTAACTTATTCTCAATTCGTCCATATCATTCAAGAATCCATTTATATCACAAGAACTTAATTCAAACAAGAAATAGAAAAATGAAGAATGAAGAATTTTTCACTAGATGTCACAAAACCTTTCGCTCAGAGTTTCAGCACCTAATTCACCAGTGACATGTGAATTTTCAATTTCATCTGAAACATGGTTGCCGGAGTCTGATAGATCAGATAAAATACTCAAAATTGATACAACCAGCATTGGCCGCGATATTGTCTGAAACAAAAATAAAAAAGCATGTCAACCCTATACAATAAAGAAGCCGTTCAAAATTTTGTGTGACAACCAATAATTGGTTGTGATGGAGTCTTTTATTGACAAAGAATAAGGAGAATACTAATAAAAGCTTTCAAAATATTAGATAATTTCAAGTAACCTGTGCCAAGTTAATGGCATGGAAATAACATAGAAATCACTGCAACTTGTACTAATATATGCAATACCTTGAATCCCCTTAATTAATTCGATGGCAATTCAAACATTTACAGCGAATTTCAACAATTCAACTATGGAGATGTAAGAATTTGCAACAAACTAACTTGCATCCCCTGAACCACAAAACGAAACGGGTTCCACCATTGAATGCATTTGAGCGGGGGGTAGCAAAGCACTTGCAAGCGTTGGAGTGCAGTCCAAAAAAATGGACACTTGAGCTTTGAAATCCTCCGCACAATCTCCAATCCAGTAGTTTTAATTACAAAAGATGCTAACTGATCGCCATATCCTTGCCTAGAAACCAACTTATTTGAAGTTATGGGCCTAAAGGGAAACCGCAATAAAGCTTTCGACCCAGAAGCAAGTGTAACAAATTCTTCCGCGTTTTCGTAATTGGCAGATCTGGCCATGCCCATGAAGAATGGCCTGATCGGTTTGTTTGGTTGCTTAGGTATGGTTCGAATGTATATATAACTTGTAAAATTGTGATAAGTGTAAGTTAAAAATGATGATTTGGTCGTTGTTAAAGTATGATATAATACATTAATTTGAAAAAATAATTAGATTAGCTTACTTTCAATAATTAATGTATGATCATTCTTATTATTTTTGTATATATAAAATTATATTAATATTTGTACATAAATCATTATTATAATATCATAAATTTTATCAAATATATTTATAAATTTACGATCTTTTTATTTTATCATATCTCATAATATCTTATCCAATCTCAATTTTAAAAGTTAAAACAATACAAATTCTAAACACCAAAAGAATGTGTAATGTAACCTAACTAATATTTTGAAACAAACAATAAAATGAGAGCAATTTGAGACAACAAATAGTTATGAATACCGAATAATGCATCTAAATTTTGTTTTTTTTGTAAATTTATATTTTGAATTTGGTATACTATCTTTGATTTTATATTTATTTTTATATATTAGCTTGGTGTAATATAAAATATAAGGCATACAAATATAGTTTTTTAATTATTATATATAATATTAAATTTCAATTGCTTATCCATTTTTACTTTTTGCAAAGAGAAAAGAGATTTGTTGGACGAAGTAGTAAAAATATATTATTCTTTAGACAAAAACTTTGTCATTTTACAACATGTCCATTCTGCTATCTTACAATGCATATAAATAAGGGGAACGTAGTCCAACGTATACTTTCTATTCTAATGCAAGTAATTAATGCAATTTCTCTTATCACAAGAGTGATTGTATTGTCAATACTTAGAATAGCTTGATATCTGTAGAATGGGAGTGTCAACGGCTAGTTTGATAGTCCATTTTACACCCCTCATCAAGATGTGCATGAATATTTATTATGTTCATCTTGTCGAGTAAATACCGATGTTGTTGTGCATTAAGCCCCTTCGTAAATATATTAGCCAATTGTTCCTTGGACAGTACGTAGTTGATGATTATGGATTTGTCCTCAACCTTTTCCGGAATATAATGCCAATCAAGTTGGAAATGCTTCGTCCTTTCATGTAAAATTGGATTATAGGATATTTGAATGAGCGATTGGTTGTCGCAAAACATTGAGATTGGTTGCTTGACATTGACCCCGAAGGATTTTAGTAGGTTGCATAACCATGTTAGCTCACAAGCTAGCGATCCCATGGCTCGGTATTCGGCTTCCGTAGAGCTTCTAGCTATTGTTGCTTGTTTCTTGGATCTCCAACAGATCATATCATGTCCGAGGATTACACAATATCCTGTTACTGACCTTCGACATTGATCGCACTTTGCCCAATCGCTGTTACTAAAGGCTCTTATTTGTAGATCATTTTCATTATGAAACATTAACCCTTTTCCAGGTGCTCCCTTTAAGTACCTAAGTACTCTGAAGGTTGTTCGTAGATGAGATTTTGTAGGCTTGCTCAAGAATTGAGATACTACTTGTACAGAATAATTGATGTCCACGAGTGAATCCCAAGTATATAAGTTTTCCAATTAGTTTCCTATAGAAAGTAGAATCAATGAGTGGCTCCTCATGGTCAGTGGCAGTAGCCCTTTGTCCTAGATCAATGGGTGTAACTGCTGGTTTACATCCCAGCAATTTATATTCATGTAGTAAATCTATGACATATTTTCGTTGGCAGACAGATATATTCCCTTTGGATTGAGATATTTCTAACCCCAAGAAGTATCTCGGATATCCTAAGTCTTTTAATTTGAAGTGACTTTTGAGATAATCAATTACTTCAGTAAGGGCAGTTTCTGATTTGCATCCAACTAATATGTCATTCACGTATACTAGAAGTGCCACATAATTTCCATGGTAAATAAAGAAAGATCACTTACAAACTGCTGGAATCCCCTATCTATTAAAACTTTGGTGAATTTCATGTTCCAAGATCTCGAAGCTTGTTTGAGTCCGTAAATTGCCTTTGTTAATATGCATACCAATTTATATTTGGGTGGGCAGGTTCCTTAGGGTGGATATCCAGGGAGAACATCCATATATATTTCATCCTCCAAATCTCCGTTAAGGAAAACATTGTTTATGTCTAGCTGCTTGAGATACCAGTTTTGTGATGCCGCTAGAGAAAAGAAAAGTCGGACATTAGTATGTTTAACCACTGGGCTGAAGGTGTCTTTGTAATCAAATCCTTTGATTTGATTATATCCTTTAGTTACCAGTCTCGCTTTATATCTCTCTAGGCTCCCATCAGCAGCAATTTTTATTTTGAAAATCCATTTGCTCCCAATAGTATGTTGGTCTATCGGTATAGCAGAGACTGTCCAAGTTTTGTTTTCTGTTAGAGCCATAAGTTTTGTATTCATTGCTGTAATCCATTGAGGGTCCTTAGCAGCTTCTGAATAGGTCTTTGGATCAATTATCTGATCGAGATTTGCAGTTATTGAAGCATAAGCTGGGGATAGTCGCTCTTTGCTTATATAGTTACTTATATATTGTTGATTGGACAGCAGATGGCTCCATTAACTCATGATGGTGGTCTGATAGAAAGGATGGTAACCTTCTATTTCTAAGGTTATTTCCTCAAAGGTTCTTTGATTTCTAGTGTCAAATGATTGTTGTGGTTGATCTGATACGAGACAGTCCTCTTCTTCTCTAATGGAATCATAATATGAATTTTCCATGTACTGAGAAACTTGAATAGATGGATTTAGGGATGGAGAGTTTAGATGCAATATATGATCCTTAGAGAAAGGAAAAACATTCTCATGAAATAAAACATCTCTAGAAATGAAAATTTCACATGTATGCAAATCATATAGTTGATATCCCTTAACATTTATAGGATACCCGAGGAAGATACATGTCCGAGCTCTTGGATCAAATTTGCTACGATTTCTTTTAAGAGTTGAAGCAAAGGCTAGAGACCCGAAAACTCGAAGGTGATCATACGAGGGCTGTTTGCCTGTTAATTTTTCGTAGGGTGTTAGGAAGTTTAAATTTTTCATTAGGAGTCTATTAATGATGTGAGTAGCAGTGATGATTGCTTGACTCCAAAAACGGATGGGTAAGTTTGCTTGAAACAAGAGGGCTCGGGCGACATTTAAGAGATGTTGGTATTTTCTTTCTACTTTTCCATTTTGTTGTGCCGTATCAATACAAGTTTTCTGATGTAGGATGCCTTCTTGAGAGTAAAAACTATTCAGTTTATACTCTAGGGCGTTATCACTTAGGATAATTTTTATTTCCTTACCGTATTGTGTTTTTACCATACGAATAAAGGATGGGGCAATTTGGGCAGCCTCATGTTTGTGTTTCATGAGGTATGCCCATGTACATCTAGATGTTTCTTCCACTATAGTAAGAAAGAAATGATGTCCATTTATACCCTCATGTTTATAAGGTCCCCAAGTGTCAATATGTATTAGTGTAAAAGGACTCAACACAGTCATGCTTTTGGAAGGAAAAGGCATTCGCTTAAGCTTGGCTCTAGGACATGTGACACATATTTTGTCTCTTAGGCTTTTAACTACAGGTGCATGTTTGTGAATGTGAGAAAGTGTTTCATGAGATGCATGCTCTAGTCTATGGTGCCATAAATCAAATGAAGAAACATNAACTACTGGTTTACATCCCATCTATCCATATTGGTGTAGTAAATATATGACATATTTTCGTTGGCAGACATATATATTCCCTTTGGATTGAGATATTTCCAACCCCAAGAAGTATCTCGGATATCATAAGTCCTTTAATTTGAAGTGACTTTTGAGATAATCAATTACTTCGTTGAGGGCAGTTTCTGATTTGCATCCAACTAATATGTCATCCACATATACTAGAAGTGCCACATAATTTCCATCGCTGAATTCCATGGTAAATAAAGAAGGATCACTTACAAATTGTTGGAATCCCCTATCTATTAAAACTTTGGTGAATTTCATGTTCCAAAATCTCGAAGCTTGTTTGAATCCGTAAATTGCCTTTGTTAATCTGCATACCAATTTATGTTTGGGTGAGTAGGTTCCTTGGAGTGGATATCCAGGGGGAGCATCCATATATATTTCATCCTCCAAGTCTCCGTTAAGGAAAGCATTGTTTATATCTAGCTGCTTGAGATACCAGTTTTGTGATGCAGCTAGAGAAAAGAAAAGTCGGACAGTGGTATGTTTAACCACTGGGCTGAAGGTGTCTTGGTAATCAAATCATTTGATTTGACTATATCTTTTAGCTACCAGTCTCGCTTTATATCTCTCTAGGCTCCCATCAACAGTAATTTTTATTTTGAAAATCCATTTGCTCCCAATAGTGTGTTGGTCTATCGGTATAGCAGAGACTGTCCAAGTTTTGTTTTATGTTAGAGCCATAAGTTATGTATCCATTGCTGTAATCCACTGAGCCTTAGCAACTTCTGAATAGGTCTTTGGTTCAATAATCTAATCGAGATTTGCAGTTATTGAAGCATAAGCTGGGGATAGTCGCTCTTTGCTTATATAGTTACTCAATGGATGCATTGTTGATTGGACAGCAGATGGCTCCATTAACTCATGATGGTGGTCTGATAGAAAGGATGGTAACCTTCTATTTCTAACTGGTCTTGTGTGAATAGTCTCAGGAAGGTCCATATTGATGTCAGGAGTTATTTCCTCAAAGGTTCTTTGATTTCCAGTGTCAAATGATTGTTGTGGTTGATCTGATACGAGACAATCCTCTTCTTCTCTAATGGAATCATAATATGAATTTTCCCTGTACTCAGAAACTTGAACAGATGGATTTAGGGATGGAGAGTTTAGATGCAATATATGATCCTTAGAGAAAGGAAAAACATTCTCATGAAATAAAACATCTCTAGAAATGAAAATTTCACATGTATGCAAATCATATAGTTGATATCCCTTAACATTTATAGGATACCCGAGGAAGATACATGTCCGAGCTCTTGGATCAAATTTGCTATGATTTCTTTTAAGGGTTGAAGCAAAGGCTAGAGACCCGAAAACTCGAAAGTGATCATACGAGTGATGTTTGCCTGTTAATTTTTCGTAGGGTGTTAGGAAGTTTAAATTTTTCATTGGGAGTCTATTAATGATGTGAGTAGCAGTGAGGACTGCTTGACTCCAAAAACGGATGGGTAAGTTTGCTTGAAACAAGAGGGCTCGGGCGACATTTAAGAGATGTTGGTATTTTCTTTCTACTTTTCCATTTTGTTGTGCCGTATCAACGTAAGTTTTCTGATGTAGGATGCCTTCTTGAGAGTAAAAACTATTCAGTTTATACTCTGGGGCGTTATCACTTCGGATAATTTTTATTTCCTTACCGTATTGTGTTTTTACCATACGAATAAAGGATGGGACAATTTGGGCAGCCTCATGTTTGTGTTTCATGAGGTATGTCTATGTACATGTAGATGTTTCTTCCACTATAGTAAGAAAGAAATTATGTTCATTTATACCCTCATGTTTATTAAGTCCCCAAGTGTCAATATGTATTAGTGTAAAAGGACTCAACACAGTCATGCTTTTGGAAGGAAAATGCATTCGCTTAAGCTTGGCTCTAGGACATGTGACACATATTTTGTCTCTTAGGCTTTTAACTACATGTGCATGTTTGTGAATGTGAGAAAGTGTTTCATGAGATGTATGCCCTAGTCTATGGTGCCATAAATCAAATGAAGAAACATTAGAAACATGATCAGAATGAGTTTTCTCAAGGACATTTAGCTCATCATTGTCAAAAGTAGCAGCAGTTTTGTTTTTAAACATGTCAATCTGCGCACAGAAAATTTGATCAAAAAAATAGAGATTGCTCTAGACTCTACCCGTACCAATCGTCATCCATGTAGACGAGTCCTTAAATATGCAATTATTAGCGGCAAACAATACATTTATATTTGTTCCCATGATAAGTTTATGCACTGAGATCAGATTGACCTTAAAGCTTGGGACAAATAAAACATGATGCAAGCTTATGTGCTTGTTGAGTCGGATGGTGCCCGATTGTGTGACAGGTACTGTGAGCACATTGGGGAATTTCACAGTGGTGTGAGTTGGAGAAATGGTGTCAAATAGTGATAAGTTGGAGCACATATGTTCACTTGCGCCCGAGTAAATGACCCATTCTGTATTTTTAGAGAGCTTACCAGCAAATGCGTCTTGGTTTGTGTTCTCTAGAGTTGGTGTAGGGCTGGTCAAGTTTGAAGATGTTCCTTGCTGTGGTATCCGTTGAAGTAGTGCCTTGAGTTGAACATTTGTGATTGATGCCATATCATTTTCATTGGATGGTGGTACATCTTGTATTGTAACATTAGAAGCGTAAGAATGGTTGTAAGGTCTGCTACCTTTAAGTCGTTTGTTCTTGTGGTCCTTTGGGTAGCCGATTATCTTAAAGCACTGCTCAATGGTGTGATTCGTCAAGACGCAGTGGATGCATTTTTTCTTTGGATAAGCTTTCTACGGTTCTGTTTTTGTCATAAGGGCTGAAGCTTCAAATGGCAAGGGGAGTATTGGTTGTCTAAGTTTTTGCTCTTCTTGATGAATGGAGCTATAAACTTCATCCATAGTGGGAAAAGGTTTTCTAATGAGTAATTGAGATCTCAATGCTCCATATTCGCTGTTGAGGGAATTTAAGAACTTAAAAACCTTATCCTTTTCGACTTGGTCATGAAAATGTTCAAAACATTTTAAGTTGCAGCGTCTACAAGTGCAGTGCGGCATTGGACGTGAGTTGGAAAGCTCCTCCCATAGAGTGCTGAGTTTGGCGAAAAGGTCATAAACTGTTAAGATCCCTTGAGAAAGAGTTCCAAGCTCTTGTTGTATAATGCAGACTCTGGTGTCATCTGTTTGTGAGTATCTTTGATGAAGTGTTGTCCAGATCTCTCTCGCAGTCCTTTTGTAGAACATTGTTGAGGATATGGGTTCATTTAGACAGCGAAGAAGCCATGCTACTAGCAAATCATTACAACGCCTCCATGCTGGGAACATGGGGTCTGTTGGGAGTGCCTCTGGTATCTCGTCGATGATGAATCCCAATTTGTTTCTGGAGGATAAGTTGAGCATGACACTTCTTGACCAGTTTGCATAATTGGTTCCAGTAAAGACTGGAGCAAGAATAACTTCAGTCATGTCTCCAAGTCAAACAAAGAAAGGGGAAGAAGGTTGTAAAATTGTTGTTGGAGTGTTTTTCTCCAAGGGCAATTGTTCTTTTTTTTACTCCAGGGACAATTGTTCTTGGTTTTCAGCCATGTTTCTATCGTTGAAAGAAAAGAACAGGGAGAGAGTTGTGGACCTGGTTAAGATTGCTATGATACCATGTAAAGAGATAAGAGATTTGTTGGCGGAAGCAGTAAAAAGATATTATTCTTTAGACAAGAACTTTGTCATTTTACAACATGTCCATTCTGCTATCTTACAATGCATATAAATAAGGGGAACGTAGTCCAACGTATACTTTCTATTCTAATACAAGTAATTAATACAATTTCTCTTATCACAAGAGTGCTTGTACTGTCAATGCTTAGAATGGCTTGATATTTGTAGAATGGGAGTGTTAACGGCTAGTTTGACAGTCCATTTTACACTTTTAAATAATATATGTTAACATGTTTTTCATTAACAAACTTGAAATCTCTTACATATTTTGTCTTTTTAATTCTAAAGTTAACGGTTGACTCCTAATTAACCTACACACTATGTTAAAACCGAACGCATTCTTATTTGTTTGCACTTTAGTCCCTAAATAGCAATTATTTTATTTATAAATATATATCTCACCCATTGTTGATTTGAGAAAATCAGCAATTTCCTCCCTATGTTCAAGGAAGGATTCATTGTGCGCAATCAAACATGTTGCTCTTTTTGTTCCATTGTAAAATATCATTAGCTTCAATAATGGAAGAACTCTTCGGAACTTTTGACTTTCGAGTCTCACACTAATGAGGGAACCCTCCTAGAGGAGTAAGACGTCATGATTGAATTGTGTGCAGTGTTTTAAATTTATGGTATACCAAAAATTTTGGACGTACTGATTATGATCGATATTTTGATAAATTATCGGTCGGTACGGTTTTGAGTTGGTTGGGTCGGATCTGACTTATTGGATTTAGGATAAAAGGAAATATGGAGCTTTTAGAATTATTTCTAATTACAAAAAATATAAATTCTGAATAGTTAAAAAATTTATAATTTTATCTAGATTAAAAATTAATTTATTTTATTATTTTGAAACATGTCTGGTATACCGACCTCATAAGCTTGTCTGGTATACCGTGCGGTACCGGTTTTTAAAACATTGATTGTATGTGAATGAGACAAATAACTGTAAAGATCGATCTGTCTCTAGAGACTACTTCTAGTTCGAGGACCTTTAGCTCTATGACTCTTGCTAAAGGTAGTGAGGCAACCCCTTGGGTCTCATTCCCATCCAATTCACCGGTACTATTTTTTATGCTTTCCATCCTACAAGAAAAGATCTCTATAAGCTCAACATACACAACTTCAGTGATATTACAACGTTTATATAATAGACACAACTCCCGATACCTATCTTACAGTGTCATTGGTCCACTTATTTATAGTGGGGAGGTAAGTAACAAACTCTGCAAATGATGGGCAATAGGAGTAATTTTTCGAACCGTGTACACAAATCCTTTGACACATTCTGACTTCCTTCTTGTCGATCTGTCCCTTGATCTATCGTCTCCTCCTACTAGACATCGCTCGCTTCCTTGATCGATCGACTTCATTGTCGGTGGTCATCTTGTTAGGAGTTTACCTTTCTCTAGCCTGTGATGATTATTGTTTAATTCTTTGATGTTGTTTCTTTTCAGGAATTTAGAGAGAGCAATTCAAGACACCAAGAGTTTTATGTGGAAATCCGAATTCCCGGAGAAAAACCACGAGACCAAGACTAGGTCTGATTCACTACAGTGGCAACACACATTTACAATATGCAGTGACAAAGATGAAGGCAAATTCTGGTGTAAATCACAATCAAAGTTGTACTCCATCTTTGTCAAGTAATGCTTCTTCTTTTCTAGATTTGTTCTTCAATCATTCTAATCTCTGGCATTCTTTTTTCTCCGATCTCAGGGTCTCAAAGTTTTGCCACACTTAAATTGATGCTTCGTTGGTTTTTAGGTTGAGGACATGGACTTATATAAACAGGTTTTCCCACATCTCCATTACATCAACTGCTTTGATTTCTTCAATAACTTTCTCTTCCATATTTGGCTCTGCAGAACAATTGGCCGACTTATTAATTAATCCCCACGGCCCAGGGATTTGATCTGTGCTTTGGGCTGACTTAATCGTTCCAACAAATGCCCCCTTCAGACCAAACACAGATATAGGGTATCACGATCAGTGGGATTTCAGCACTACCATCGCTGAGCATAGCTGAAGCTTCATGGTGATAACTTCTTTTGTCAAGAAATCAACGGGATTCTCTTTCGTAGGTACTTTCTTTAGTATGATTTTTCCAGTTTTTATAGTCTCGCAAATCCAGTGCAATCTTACATCTATGTGTTTGGATCGTGCATGATACGTTGTGTTCTTACTTAGTTCAATGCCACTTTGAGAGTCACAGTAAAGTTCTTGCGCATTTACTTTCAGCCCTAGTTCATCATTGAGTCTCTTCATCCAAATAAGTTCTTTTCCAGCTTCTGTTCGTGCTATATATTATGCTTCTGTAGAGGAGAGTGCAACACTTTTATGTAATTTGGACATCCATGATATGCCACCTGCATTTAGTATAGATATGTACCCAGACGTGGACCTCCTTGTGTCAAAGTCCCCTGCCATATCCGAGTCTGAATATATCCTAAGTTTCAGTTGGTTTTCTACTCCATAGCATAATTCTACATTTTTTGTACCACTAACATATCTGATTATTCGTTTTACAACTTCCGAGTGTTTTGTTCCTGGATTATACAAGAATATGCTTACAGATGATACAGCTTGTGCTATGTCAGGCCTGGTGCATACTGCCATGTACATCAGGCTCCCTTCAACAGATGAATAAGGTATTTTTGACATTCTTTCAATTTCTTATTCAGTTTGTGGTTCATGTTCCTTGCTCAAATTTGAATTGGATGTCATCGAAGATACTGTTGCCTTTGTGTCCTCCGTATTAAATCTCCTTATTATTGATCAGTATATTTTCTTTGTGATAGAAAGATCTTCCTATGAGTTATGTCTCGATAGATTTCAATTCCTAATAGTTTCCTTACTGGCCCTAGGTCCTTCATTTCAAAGTCTTTTGCCAATAATCTCTTTAGTCTGTTAATCTTTTCCTTGCTTGTGCTGGCTATGAGAATGTCATCCACATAAAGTAATAGAATTATGAGATTTCTATCTTCTTCATTTCTGAAATATGCACATGTCTCACTTTCTGCCTTTCTGAACCCTGCGTTGATAACAAACATGTCAAACCTTTTGTTCCACATACGAAGAGCCTGTTTTAAGCCATAGAGACTTATTTTCAACTTGCATACCATGTTTTCAGTGCCTCTCTTTATAAAACATTCTGGTTGTTTCATAAATATTTCCTCTTCAAGATCTCCATTAAGAAGTGATGTCTTCACATCTAGTTGTTCAATTTCCATGTCTAGAAATGCTGCAACTGATAGCAGTAATTTGAAAGAGGTTAACTTGACAACTGGGGAAAATATTACTTCAAAGTCTATTCCCTTTTTGAGTAAAATTATTTGCTACTAAATCTTACTTTATATCTTATAGCATCATCAACATCAGTTTTCAGTTTGTAAATTCATTTGTTCTGAAGAGGTTTTCTACCTTGTGGCAGTGATACTAGTTCAAACATATCATTTCTTTTCAGCGAATCCATTCCTCCTTCATGGCTTTCCACCATAGTTTACTATCTTTATGATTAATGGCTTCCTGAAAATTATCTGGTTCACCATTTTCTATAACCATAACATAATCTGAGGCTGAATATTTTTTTGATGGAATTCTTACTCTTTGAATTATGCTTACTGGATCTTGACTTACTTCCACAGTTTCATCAACTGAGTCTGAAATATGTGGATGATCAAGGATTGGTTCAGTGTCACCTAAGATGGTTCTTCATTGCTTATATCTCTTTGAGTTGGTAAGTTCGCTGGTGAAGGTAAATCTATCCATTTGAAATTATGTTATTCATTTCTTTCATTTTAAGCTTTCAAGTCTCTGATTGTTCTTGTTTTTAGGAAAGTCACATCTCTAGATCTTATGAATTTATTTGTAGTTGAATTCCAAATTTTGTAGCCAAATTTGCTATCACAATATCTGATCTTGTCTAAAAATATTTCGATTATTTATTTTTAGATCAATCGAATTAATTTAATCTTTATTTCAATTGTTGTGGGTACACGAGCGATATACGAGATTGGGCCCGTAATGTGTGAGCTTATGTCCTCGGGAGAGCGATGATCTACCTTGGTTTTCACTATGATAATCAAAGCATGCAAGTACAATAAAGAGATATTAATAATCCGAATGAAAACGGTACGCAAAAATGATCAAATACACTCCAATGCTCCGGAACTGCCAAAATCTCGCGAGTCAGTTCAAAAACTCGCGAGTCAATACACAAAGTCCAGAGTCAGTTCATAATCTCGCGACTCAGTGCCTTATGTCGTGGATCAGTGCAAAACGTCGCCACCACCAGGGTCAGAGCACAAAGCCGCGACTACCTTGGTGAAATATGATACAAAACTCCGTAATCAATAGAACAGCACAGAAACTCACGAGTCCATGGGACAAAATGTCGCGCCCACGACCAAGGAAACACAAACTCGCGACTACTTCAAAAAGTCGCGAGTGTCAGGGTGAGTTCAAGTGAAAACCCTCCTTTGGGAAGCGTGTTAAGAGTCTAGACCTTTTTTGAGTGCCTTATGTTTATATTTATAGAGAGAATTAGCTTAATCAGTCAGTTTCAGGCTCAGTAACCCAATTTCAATTGACTTAGCCCAAATTGCTTAGAAAATATCCAATTAAATTGTAATAAATGTCATAATATCCCAGAACTTCGGGGATGCCGCCCAGTTTTCCGAAAAGATCTGGGCGGCAGTCCCAGATCGGCATTATCGCAACCCCGAGAGGTTACTGACGTTTCGCTGCAACGGTGATCCGATCGATCACGTTACTGACTTTGAATTACGAATGGGAAAAGTTTGGGCTTCAGATTCGTTGAAGTGTCGCATCTTCGCAGCAGGATTACAAGGCGATGCCCGAACCTGGTTCAAGAATCTGCCGGCCCCGTCCATACAGTCGTATGGCGGGTTTATTTTAGCTTTCTCTGAGCAGTTTGCTCCAAATGTAGGACCGCGCCGAAGTAGACAGTAACTATATCAGCTGAAATATATCCCGGCTAAAATGAGTCTTCGGTCCTTCATGGAGAAATTCAATAGGACCGCCTTGGGCATCAAGCTGGAGTTGCGGGACAAAATCGATATTCTACAGCAGGAGCTGGAACCGTGTGGCATTTCCGCCAGTTTGGTGAAGAGCCTACCATCCACCTTAGGAAAGCTTCTTCAGAAAATCAACAAGTACATTAAGGTGGATGAAGCGCTGGGGTTAGGGTTTAGGCTATTGAAAACCTAGCGGGAATTCTGAGCCCGCAGGTGATCATAGGGTTTCTTACCCTAAGAAACAGCCGTGAGAAATAGCAGCTATAATTGAGAAAGACGTCCCCCCGAAGCAGGAGGACGATCGGGTGTATTGCAAACTACATCATAACCGCGATCACCCGACTTTGAAGTGCCCGCTGCTGAAAGAGACAGTAGCGGCGATGAATAAAGAAAGGCCCGACTGGAATGGTCAGAATGGCAAGCGAGTTGAATCCCCCCGAAGGGGTCATCAGGGTGACGATCATCACAGGCCGCGGGGAAGGGATAATCGAAGACAACCCCGAAACTATAATAATCGGATGGAGGACTGACGGTCTCCTCCTCCAGAACAAGACAGAGGCCAACATAGTCGAGAGAACTGTGGCCAGGGCTAAAGAAGAAGATGGTGGGACCTTGGCGGCAGAGCCCCGCAAAACGAAGGTGGAAGACAGGAGCAGCCCGCTCCTCCACCCGCCGAAACGGGTGCCCAACCTCCTCAAAACGAGGCGCACCCAGGGAAGTAGCCGGAGATATTTATGTTATCTTTGGTGGTTTGAGAATAAATGAATCGGTCCGGGATCGAAAGAGAACAGCGCGCGGAGACTCCGCTGAGAGCTCCGAATCTGTGGCGCTGGTTAAGTATGATCCAGCTGAGCGGTCAACTCTCTTCGGGGAGGATATCACTTTCACTATGGCCGATCGGGAAGGGATTATTGATCCATGCAATGATCCCCTCACCATCACTGGAATCATTGGGAACCGTCGGGTCCACAGGATCTTAGTGGACACCGGGACTTCGTGCAATTTGATGAAGCGCGAAGTTGCTGAAATGTTGGGAGCTGCTGAAATCCACTATAATGAATGGGTTACAAACCCAGTAGTGGTCTCCAAAGCAGATGAGAAATGGCGGATGTGTATTGATTTCACCGATGTTAACAAATGCTGTGAGTCAGATCCATTTCCCCTGCCGCATATTGACCGACTGGTAGATGATGTGTCTGGCAGCACAATGATGAGTACCATGGACGCTTACTCCGGGTACCATCAAATCTTCCTGGCTGAAGAAGATCAGAAGAAGTCATCATTCATTACCGATGATGGCGTTTATTGCTATGTAGTCATGCCGTTCGGTCTGAAAACGCCGGAGCAACATATCAAAGGTTGGTCAACAAAATCTTTAGAGATATGATAGGCTATATAATGGAAGTATATGTTGATGATATGATTCTTAAATCTATGAATGATGAAGATCATATTTCTTATTTGTCTCGTTGTTTCGAAGTATGCCGCAAATATAAGCTCAAACTAAATCAAAACAAATGTTGCTTCGGGATCCGAAGTGGAAAGTTTTTAGTATACTACGTTTCAGAAAAAGGGATAGATGTTAACCCTGAGAAAGTGCATGCTATTATGGATATGCAACCTCCAAAAAACAAGAGAGAATTTCATAGACTTACTAGTCGACTTGCTGCGCTAAGCAGATTTATTTCCAAATTCACAGACCGGACTTTGCCTTTTTTCAGAGTGCTAAGAAAAGCAAGTCATCTAGACTGGACCGAAGAGTACGATCGGGCCTTTTCAGAGATGAAGACTTATTTAAGCACTCCCCAGGTGATGGTGAGCCCAACTTGTGATGAACCTTTGGGGTTGTATCTTGCAGTATCAGAGGTTATCGTCAGCGCAGCTCTAGTGACCATCCGAGATGATGTTCACAGACCCGTTTATTATGTAAGTCATTCTCTGGTTTCTGACGAAACCAGATACTCCACCCTGGAAAAATTCATGTTGGCTTTGAAGATAGTTGTATCTAAGCTGAAGCATTATTTCGAAGGCCGAACGGTTTATGTCTACACGGACCAACTTCTGAAAGTGGTTCTTAAACAACCGGATTTAAATAACAGGTTAGCAAAATGGGCTATCAAACTCAGCGCTATGTATCTGGAATTCTTGCCCCGAAGGGCGATCAAGGCTCAGGTTCTCGCTGACTTTATGGTTGAAATGACCTAATCAGCCATATATCTAAACCAAGATGATGATCATTGGACAGTCCATGTAGATGGGTCGACCTTCGGAGGAAGAGGGGCAGGCATTACCCTCACAACGCTACAAGGTTATCTTATTCATTCCGCAGTTAAATTTTCCTTTGTTGGAACAAATAATGTGGTAGAATATGAAGCTGTATTATCGGGAATGACCCTGGCACGAAAGATGTGAGTTAGCAGAGTGCGAATGTTTTCAGACTCAAAGTTAGTAGTGGAACAGTTCGCATGGAGATTTGAAACTCATGATCCGATGATGAAATTATATTACGCCAATGTCCTGGAATTATCCAAAAAATTCAGTGAATTTTCTCTTGACCACGTGCCACGGGAACATAATAAGGTTGCTGACGCACTTGCCAGGTTGGCCGCAGGCATACATGACATAGAGCCGATCACTATTTCGGTCCATATCCAGGGCCGACCTTCGGCCGAGATATCATTAACCGAACAGTCAGTTGAAGAAATTGGGGCTTTATGCCATGAACTCCAGAGCGTGAATATTAGCGCTACTGAATCTCCTAGGGAACCCAATTGGATGGACCCTTTTATTAAATATCTAACAAACGGCTATGTTCCTGAAGACAAGTCAGAAGCCAGAAAAATAGAAGTTCGGGCTAAGAGATTTGTTCTAATTGACGGACGACTGTTTAAAAAGAGTTTTTGAGGGCCCGCTGTTACGTTGCCTATCCCTTATTGAGGCTGAAGCTGTCATGATTTATGTTCATGAAGGGATTTGAGGTATTCACTCAGGGGCTCGGTCTTTATATCATCACGTCATCAAAGCCGGATATTTTTGGGCGACGTTGCTTGGAGATGCCAAGAAGTATACCAAACAATTTGCCATATGTCAATATCACGCTCCAATCCCACACTGCCTGGGGCTCCCTTATCGGTCACCCTATTGCCCTGCCCGTTTGACAGATGGGGAATTGATAACCTCGGACCTTTTCCTCGGTCAATAGGACAAAGGAAATTCTGTATTGTGGCAGTTGAATATTATTCGAAGTGGATTGAAGCAGAAGCAGTGGCCGCCATCTCAGAGAGGGTCGTAAAACACTTCTTATGGAGTAATATTGTAAGCCACTTCGGGGTTCCCCGAGCACTCATATCAGATAATGGGACCCAGTTCCGTGGAAAATGCATATGGGATTTCTGCATCAAGCTGGGCATCGCCCAGCATTTCTCATCAATGGCTCATCCCCAAACTAATGAACTTACGGAAGTATCTAACAATGTTATCCTGAAAGGATTAAAGACCAAATTAGAAGATTTTTTAGGGAAATGACCTGAACATATCTATGAGGTCCTATGGGCATACCGAACTACACCCCGCTCAACGACCCAGGAATCACCCTTCTCACTAGTGTATGGGTCCGAAGCAGTTAGCCCGGTGGAGGTTGCTATCCGATCGCCCCGAATATCTCAGTATGATGAGCATATGAACGGCGAAAGGAGATTGTTGGATCTCGAGATGATCGAGGAGAAGAGAGATGCGATTTACTCGTAGATGTGCTCATATCAGCGAACTATGGAACTGGCCCATAACAAGCGAGTCCTCCCAAGGGTATTCCTTGAATGCGATCTTGTCCTCAAAAGCATAAAGGTGCAGATGAATGATGGAAAGCTAGACAGAAATTGGGATGGACGGTATCGGATATCGAAGAAACTGGAATCTGATGCGTATAAACTTGAAACATTGGATGGTGATGAGATTCCCCGAACTTGGAACGTCATGAACCTAAGGCGGTATTTCTTGTAAACCTTCGATTAATAGGTTTGACTCAATAAACATACATTCCTCTAAACGTAAGCATAAAACAAATAAGTACAAAACAAACTGTTTCTAATTAAGTGATGGACCGATCTTGGAGTCGGATGATTTAGGACGAGTCGGGACTGGTGACCGAAGCTTCTTATCCGCAAGGCTCCCAAGTTGCAGTGATCGCTCTGACGATTTAGATGCACCTGCACTTGCCCAGTCCCATGGATGAGTCGCGATTCTCCCAGAACTCACTACGAACTAAGACACCCCCTTCAACGACATTCATTCTTGGGAAATGACCCTCTTACTTACGAAATCCGCCACAAAAGAAGGAATGAGAGTCAGCATATCGAAATACAAGTTCGGTCCTACTGTGGGACATATGTAGAACAAAAGCTCGACTAATATAACCTACGGGACTTCAGTAGAACCAAGGTTTGGCCGAAGCTTATTATGGGACTCATAATGAACCCAGGCCGCACCTTTCCAATTCAGCTGTGATCCCAAGGATGCAATAAGAGTAATCCACACACAATGTGAAATGACCAATCCATTCAAAATCAATCCGAGTGAGCCAAGTGTAAAATTGGGGACCGATGGGTTAGCACCCAATAGGCAGTCCCGATCTTACACTTTGTGGTTAAATACACTCGCAAGTACAAAACACACTCGTTTATACCAAACATACTTGTTTATTTTAAAAGGGGATGGAGAGGAAAGTAAGCCTTTATTGAGAATAAGGTACGAAACAGGGTTAAGAGTACAAATGTAATCTAACTACCATGCCCATCATCCTTATCTTCTCTTGTATGGCTGTCCGGTTCGGTCCGGGCCGCGAGCTGTTTCAGCTCCTCCTCATAATCGGCCACCTTCTAGTTGACCGTCCTCTTCATTTCTTCGAACATGTAGAAGAATGGATCATTCTCTAGAACGGGCTCTTCTAAGGATGGAATTACTTGAAAGTTTCCATCCTTCTCCAGAGGATCGATCATCTTCCACCTGTCATCCTCTGGGGAAAGTCCGAATTGCTTCGTAACCTGATCTCGCATGTTATCCAGATAATTAGCAATGTATACCCCATGAATATTATCTGCCAAAGCGAATAATAAGGGGGACCAAGCGAATCCCCAGACCGCTTCCTGAACTGAACTCTGAGCCGAAGCACGGGCTTGAGTCAACTCCTCCTCCAAGCTCGTTTATTCTTCTTGGGCCCGAAGCAGAAGATCGTTAAGTTTATTCCTCTTCTCTTGGGCCCGAGCTTGAGCTTGTTTGAACTCATCATCATTGGATCATAGCTTGGATTCCATATCCTCTTGAGTTGCTTTCCCTTTCTTCTCCAGCTCAGAGATCTGACTTGTTAAGAGTGAGATTTTGGTCCCAGCTCTTAACAACTCATTATCCAACCGGTCCCGATCCTCTCGTACTGAAACCAGCTCATCATGCATGATCCCAACTTGCCTTTTTGCAAGGTCAAGTTGGTCTTGAACTTTCTGGGACACAACGTGATCACCCTGGTTCTTCTCCACGGCGATCACAGCTGTGAAGCCTCTCCTCAACATCTGCATGGGATGTCAAGGTCAGAATATTATCCTTCGGGCCATGAGATCAGGCAGGCTTACCTTAGTTGCGATGTCGAGGAAACCTTCAATCAATTCCTTCCCAGACACATCTGGTTGAACGTTGTCTTGATTCTGCTCCCCATATAGGCGGAAATCTTTGAGGAAGGCGCTCCTCCAGGAAGCCAACTTTTCCCCCTCTTGAACCTGTCCAGCAGGCTCAAAGCAACTCCCCAGTTGGAGTTGGTCTTAGGGCCCAAGGTAGGGTCCCTCAGAACGATCCCCTTGGTAGGGACCGAAGCATCGCTCCCCTTCTTCAGTCTTTTGACAATCTTCGGGGCTTTTTCTTCGACCGTTCTCTTCCCTTTACCCAAGGGGACCGGCGGCAAAGAGACCTTGGCGATTGAGCTGGGACCGGGGATGATTTTCTCCACGGGAATAGCTCCCTGTAGTAACAAAGCAATTGTGTCAGCACCGATGGAGGAACTATTTCCAATCTGGTAAAAGCCGGATAGGCTCAAAGAGCGAATCCTAGCTGTTATCACTTCCTCCACCACTCTAAACACTCGAAGTGCGGGTCCCTTGCCAGTTGAAGGTTGCCCCGAACAATGCAGGGTTAATGTGCATGCACTGGTGGTCTTGATCGGGGGGGCTCCCTCCAGCTGACGTCCCCGATGGAATCAGCGTACCCCCTGTCGCTGATTCATATGGCTCCGCACTACTGGTTGCTCCCTGGCATCCACCAGAAGGATGGGACGAAACTGCAGCTATACGCTTAAGTCTGGAGTTTGGTATCGTTTCAGTTGAATCTGCAAAATAAATATATAAGGATCAGGAAAGGACATAATGAAAATATCACTTCATACCCGATCCTTCAGATCGATCTGAACAAGAAAACACCTCCTTCGGGGCTGGGGCTCCAGTCCTACCCGCGACCCCTATTTCTACCAATCTCGCCTCCCGAAGCAACTCTGTTCGTTTAAGACGTGCTTCAGGGGAGGAAACATTGCAAGTGTGTTTGCGATATCCGGACGGGAGGGGTTGAACCTGGTTCGGTCCAACTGGCCTATGCGTGGGTGGGTTATAAGTGGTCACACATTTAACATGTCATCTTTAGGGACTGTTATCCACACATAACAAGACTCCAGCGCATGGAGAGACTCTTCCTTATCAACTATAGCGCACTCATTAGTGCGCACCGCTATGTAATATAACTTACGACATCCTAATAGACCCTTACCACTTCGAGACCCGACCAAGAACAAGTTGAAAAGGTGATCCAAGGTCGGGGCCATGCTCTGTTGGTGGCAATAAAATATAAACGACACTATATACACATAGCTACCCGGAAATAACGCAAAAGTCGGGCAATGGATTTCCTTAAGTACGGCCGCCACGAATGGGTGTAACGAAAAACGTAGCCCACACTTCAGGGAAGAGTAACTAACAGGAATAGCAGTAGCCGGCACATTCATTTCCGCTAGAAGGAAATAGGGAATATCTTCTCGTCCCTTCCAGATGGAGTAATGAGCCGGAATCGAAAACCTAGACCTAAATTCTTCGATATCCAACTCAGACATGGTTGGGTATCTCATTCTACGAGGAGCCATGGTTTATACCTTGATGAAAATCGGTAGGAAAATGATTAAACACAAAACAGAACGAGGATGCAAAGAGCTTGATTCGGGCGATTTTTTCCTTCGCGAAATGACATTGAGGAAGAACAATATCTGAAACTCTGATTTAAATAGTAATCTCCCGACCAATTGTAAGCTGCCACGTAGTACTATCGTAGGTGGTTGCAGTCTGTACATACTCATCAAGCCTATTGAATAGCCAAATGTGGATAGACGCAAGTCTGGATATTAATATTTAAAAGTAACACAAAAACATGCTAGTTTGATATTCCACTGTCTAGATTGCTTCTGTAAATTTGATATTCCACTGTCTAGATGCATGTTTCAATCCATACAATGATTTCTTAAGACGACATGCTAGTTTGTGATTAGGAACAATAGCAGGAAACACTCCCCCTCAAAGGAAACACCCGGGGGAATTTGCACAAAAATTTCTTCGTAGAGATCACCATTGAGGAAAACATTATCAATATCCAATTGATGTAGATACCATTGAAATTTTGCAGCCAGTGCAAAGAAAAGACGCACCGTGGTTTGTTTAATCACTGGACTGAAAACATCATGGAAATCGAATCCTTCCACTTGATTAAAACCTCTAGCCACAAGCCTCGCTTTGCAGCGGTCTAGAGTTCCATCTGATTTCGTTTTGATCTTGTATATCCATTTACATCCAACCGTATGTTGGGATAAAGGAATGGAGACCAATTCCCAAGTTTCATTGCGTTTTAAGGCTGATAATTCATCAGCCATGGCTTGCTGCCAAGGGGGCTAACTACTAGCTTCAATGTAATTTTCTGGTTCCTTTAAACCAGTTAAATTTGCCACAAAAGCTCTGTAAGAGGGACTTAATTGATCCCTTGATAAATATTTTTCAATGGGATACGGAGTATTGCCAGAGATCAGATTACAGTCATAAGCTTGAAGATATGCTGGAGGAGCACGAGTTCGTGTGCTTCTGCGTAGAGAAATAATTGGAGTAATAGGAAGGCAAGGGTAAGGCTCAGTCGGTGATGTTGTATCTGGTTCATACAATGCAATAGGAGAGCTTGATGATTCCGGATAATCAGTAGCAGCGGAAGGTACAATGTCATCAGGGCAAGAGAGATTAGAGTCCTTATTCTGTGATGGTACATGATGTGAATACACAGTGGGAGGTGCAAAGTCCTGTCCCGGAGATACATCAGCGTAAGGGAATTCCGATTCATAGAACATGACATCTCTTGAATAGAATATTTTAGTAGTCTCCAAATCAAATAATCTGTATCCTTTTACTGTCATGGGGTAACCAATAAAAATACATTTTCTCGAACGAGAATCAAACTTTTTTCGATTGGCTTTCAAAGTCGAAGCGAAGCATAAACATCCAAAAACCTTAAAATTCCTATAATCTGGAGAATGTCCATGTAGAAGTTCAAATGGTGTATCAAAATTCAGAACTCTATATGGCAATCTGTTGATTATGAATCCCGATGTCAGAATGGCATATCCCCAAAACTGAATAGGAAGATTTGATTGAAACATCAATGCTCTGGCCATAACAAGGAGATGCTGTAATTTTCGTTCCACAACGGCATTTTGTTGTGGTGTTTCGACACATGATGTTTGATGAACAATTCCAGTTGACGTGTAAAAGTCGTTTAATGTATATTCCGGTGCATTATCTGTTCTTATAATTTTCACTTTTCCTTCATACTGTGTTTCTACCATCTTACAGAATGCTGGGATAATAGACTTCGCTTCTCCTTTGTTTTTCATCAAATAAATCCAAGTGGTCCTCGTGAAATCATCCACGATGCATAGGAAATATCTATATCCTCCCAAAGCTTCAACCTCATATGCTCCCCAAGTGTCAATGTGGATTAACGAGAATGCTTTGAGAGAGCTTTTAATATGGTCAGGGAAAGGTTTCCTTTTATGCTTCGCCCTATGACAGAAATCACAAGCTTTCTTCGAAAAATGCAAAGATGATAATTTATGTATTCGTGATAATGTAATAGTTGAAGGATGTCCTAATCTCAAATGCCAAATATCTGATTTAGAAAAATCAGTAACAAAAGCAGAAGCATCAGTCATTAACATATCAGTCTTAAGAGATGCAATATTATCTTCATTTGCAGCATGCTTGTTCATTTCCAAAAAGTAAAGGTCATTCCTCCTTTCAGCTAACCAATCGTCCTCGAGGGAAATGTAGCCTGTATGGAGCAACTTTGATTATCCATCAAGAAATAACAGTTTATGACCTGTGTCAATTTAGAAACAGACAATAGATTGTATTGAAAGGATGGTATGAACAAAACATCTATCATTATTAATCCATTACTCATCTTTACTGTTCCATACCAGGAAACACTTACTTGAGCCCCTGTTGGTAACCTCACAAGGACTTCACGTCCTCTTTTCATTTCAGTAAATAATGACCTTTCATAACACATATGCTCAGTTGCCCCTGAATCAATTATCCATATTCCCGACTTCTTTTCTCCAATCATGCCAAAAACATTAGCATAAGTAAAGCCAGAGAGGCATAATTGCTTACCGCTCTTTGAATGGTCTTGAGTGGCTTGTGTTGTATTGGAAACTGATATCACATTTGCAACTGAAATATCTCCAATATCCTCTTTGACTTGAGAAACCTGCCCATTATCATTGTTCAGTAAGGATAATAGTTTCTCTAATTGAGTTTTTGTGAGCATCGGCATTGCCATATTGTTATTCACGGGTGTGGGCAATAATGGCTCTGAAGCTACTTGATTCGAGAAATGTTGTGCCAGTTTTTCTTTCCCTTTGAATTTATAATCGGCTGGGAAACCAACTAGTTTGTAGCATTGTTCTCTAATGTGTCCTCTTTTTCTGCAATGGCTACAGAATAAGTCTCTTTTGTCCACCGATTTGCCATGCATTGCCATAGCATCAGGATTTTGAGGATTGATAATCAGACCAGAGACTCGTCTTTGTGACTCTTCCATCATAATGATGTTGTATGTTTCATCCAGTGAGGGAAATGGTCGTTGGCCGAGTAACTGAGATCGATTGGCTGAAAAAGACTCGTTCAGTCCATTCAAAAACTTGAAGACCCGATCCTTTTGTTGCATCGCTGCAAAATGCTCAAAGCAAGCTGGAGCACACTTACCACAAATGCAGTGTGGATCCGGGCGATAGTTTCCAAGTTCTTCCCATAAGACCGATAGTTTCGTATAATAATCAAAGACAGATCGGGTTCCTTGCTTCACAGAGCATATTTCCGAGTGGATGTGACATACCCTATTATCATCCGGGCGAGAGAATCGTTTCTCAACAGTCTCCCAAATCCTTTTGGCAGATGGTATATAAAACACAGTTTGGGCAAGAGCATGTTCCATCGATTTGAGCAACCATGACACGATTAGGTCATTGCAACGCTTCCACTTTGGATACTCCGGGTCGTTCATGATGGGTTCTTTAATCAACCCATCCACAAACCCCATTTTGTTACGAATCGAGAGCGCTAATGTGAATGAGCGACGCCATATAACGTAGTTGCTACCGTTCAGAGTGGGGGAAACCACTATCGGAGACAAATGGATGTGAAATGGTGAGTTTACATCCTCAGTTTCTGTAGCGCCATCGTTGTTATTCACAATTTTTTCCCTCGAGTTCATTTTGCTCCGATACCATATTAGAGCTCATTATCTACAGATTGCCGTTGGTTGATTGCAGAGATAGGTACAGGCGACGGCTTGAAAGGGAAAGAGAATGTAGAAAGCTTTTCTGATGTATTACCGTAAAGGAATCAGTTGTTGCATACTTATTTATCCTAATACATTTATTGAAATGTAAATGCAATAAATAAAAATACACTAAAGTAAAACATATTTCTCTTGATCCGTTTGCTGCCATTTTCTTACAGCATTCATTCTATCCTTTCTCTCTGGTCAGGCTCAATCTTTTGTTTCCATCTTCATTCCAACAAATTATGTTTATTTTTTGTAAATTCTTGCACTTAGAAGAAAAAACAAATTCATTGCTTACAAACATTTGTTTTAATTTAATTTTTGTATTGAATTTAAGATTTACTTTATGCATGTTTGAAAATTCCGAACATACGTTTTTTTGTTCTATTATAATTTATATGTTTTGCAAATAAATAACTTTTTTTGTGATCATAGTAATTTCTTATAATGAATTATAATTAAAAAATAAATATTAGGATATCGCAAATCGATCCTTAAACAGATCTGCAAACTGATCCACTATTACGGATCGGTTTCAAACATTATTTTTCCAATCTGTATTCATCGGATTGGATAAAAAAAAATGATGATCAGATCGGTTACATGATCCACACACACCCCTAGACACCACTTGCAAAATAATCTTCTTCTCTCAACACCACCCATGTTTATAAAGAGTTCAAAATAAATCAAATTGCTAATTATTCTCCCATTGCCTCTCTCCCTTAAGCCCTTTCACTTTGCCCCCTTAGCTCTAGGGCAAAATAACCCATACTTTGGAACATTCACTACCTTTCGTGAACCCTCGATTCCTGAGCGAATTTTCCGGGTTCTCACATTATTTTTTTTATCGCGAGCCGGGTCCTCACATTATACATTTTATATATTTTTATTGAATTACAAATAAAAGTATTATNTGAGCACAAAGAACTTCATGTTAGAATGACATAATGACTAATAGAAAACACAAAACGTGCTGTTGCAGTGTCATATTTGGCTAAATTTGCTTAAGAGTGCAAAACAAACCTCTCCTGCAGCTTCAATGGCAGAGAGCCATTCATCTGAAAAAGGAATTGCACTTCCTGGAGCATTATATGGCTTAACCTTATGTGTATAATCGGACCTCTGGTTATTGCTGTCACCAATGAAAACAACAGTCAGTTCTTTCTCTGTAAGAGCAAGAAGAATGAGGGCAGTGGGATCACTTACTTTGCTGCTTCAGCGCTTACTGAGTCAGGAAAAGTTTTTGCTTTTGGTGATACTGTTACAGCATCACAAGAAGATGATTTGCAGCAATTCACATTTATGTTGTTGCTGGAAGATTTTTCTTTTTCTTCCATGATTGAATTCTCCAGCTTCACTGTTTCCTTTTCTATAAAGGATTCATCAGCAGCATTTTGATTATCTTTTCGAAGTTCAGGGCTTGCATTCCCGATCCCTGATTCGTCTTCACAATATACGGACTCATGACTAATCTCTGAAAGTACATTAGCTTCTCCAGAAGGTGTATTCTCGGGCAAACTCACACTAAAATCTGCTTGCTTTTGGTTATGCACAGTGTCTGAATCTGTAGTCTTTGATTCTTTTTCTTCAACAGATTCAAGACAAGCACTCTCTCTTTGCACTTTTCTATCAGTTTTTGCTGCCTTTACGCAAAACATAGATGTTTTTCGCTCGTTATTTCCAGCGATGGAGTCTTTGCATGGATCAGTTCTGTCCTTATGATATCCAGGAGAGCTTAAATTATAGGAATCTTTCCAATCAGTTGAAATTTGTAAGGAAGTATGTACTCTGGCTTCAAGATCATGCTCATTCTGTAACTCAACATCACCTCTATGATTAAGAACCGAAGAGTTGCTTTTCTTTTGTTTCTTCATTTCTTGCAACATCAAAAAGCAAGGCTCTTTAGGGCCATGAGCTGTTGTGGCTTTCTCTTTGGGTGAAAATAAGCACGCTTTTGTCTGCAGTAGAACACATTCACACTCGATCAGTAGAGGTACATTATACTTGCTGATATCCATCACTTTACTTCTGTGAACAAAGTTATGATACCTGACTGAAAAATGACAAAGATGGTGAAGGCATGCGTAGACCCGAAGGTTTCAAACGTTCACTTGGCAAAGGATTGATCACCTTGCTGCTATCTTGTTCTTTTTCACAGCGCTGAACCACAGAAGGTGCTGGCCCATCTTTGTTTTTAAAGGTGTTGATGGACCTGGTCAGGTGCATATCATCTGAAATCGGATTTGAACCTGGAAGATCAACCTTCCGATCTGATATACGGAAAGATGACTGGCCATAAAAGGTAAAGTTAGTTTTTGTAGGATTTGCATCAATGCAAAGTGCTATAAATAGATATGAAAGTAATTAGCTTCTTACAGATTGACCATTTGGAGAACAGGTTGATCCCAGAGAACAACCTTCAGATTTGCATGCCATTGCTATATAAAACCATGTGAGAATATCATTTCCAAAATTTTTAAGTGAAAAATTTCAAATTACACGCACATTCAATTGAAGAAAAGACAGAAGCAACATAACAAAAACTATGCACCTGATTTAATAAACTGATTGTGCTTCACATGGTTGGCTTTTAATACTGTGCTATTTTTTGAAATGCCTACTGAATTAAGTCCCGGATTCATCATAATAGGAACTTTTGGCAACTTCGATTCTTTGCCTAGACCCTTTCGATAACTTACATTTGCTGGTCTTTTTAGTGTAACATCATCATTAAGGTTCACCTGTTACGGAATTTTCACAACACATATTTGAACTAATAAAAAGATTTCACTTGATCTATGATTAAAGGATATGATGACGATGGCGGCCGTAAATAATAACTAAACGTTAAGCTGGATTTGCTAGCCGAGCAATTCGAACCTCTGAACGAAGCCTGTGATGAGCATAAGAGAGACCAAACTATTGAAGTCTACTTAAAAAATGAAACTGAGAACAGAGAAACGTACCATAGAGCCGGGGGAGGACGAATGTAGACAATCTTTTTTTCCACTCTTATCCAGGCCATTATTCATATGATCTTTTATCTGATTACCTTGGAGAAGAAGCATTGAACTACCAGGAGAATCACCATGATTGAAAGGAATTTCTTCTCTTTGAGATGCTCCAGTAATGATAGAAAGTTCCAAGGGATCCAAAACACCTGAGGAAAGAAAGTTGCAGCTATACTTATGAAACTGCTTCTATCGTAATAAAATCATTCCAGAAACTGCAACACGAAATACTGGCCCTGTTCTATTGCAAATTAAAAATATATTCTTCATCATATTTCTCGCATATGCTCATCTGCAATATTGCGAAACCAAAGTGCCCACCTTCTTCAGTAAAAAAAGCTGTATCCCAGGCTAGGCTTTTCCGCAAATTACATTCCCTTCCTTTTTTCTTCTTCTTCTTCATCTGCTGCGGCTCTACAGAAAGTTGTGGGTTTGGAGATTTGTTAACGTCGATATTCTCTTTCAAACAATCACCTTCATTGGATTGACGACAATGCCTTCCTAATTCCTTGAAAGATTTTGAAGCCTCTGTGTAAGAGTTCAATTACGTTACATTTCGGCATAATAACAAAACTCCCATCATTTTCCCCAAAAAACAGAAATTAAGCCAAACGAGAACTTTGAAAGCTTCAACAGAAATGTTTTTCACCAGATCATAAGAATATTCCGGATCGGAACAAAAGCTTGAGCCAAAAATCAACTTACATGACACCCAGTGCCCTATAAAAATCCAATACTAATCGAGAAACCCTAGAATGAATTCGAAAGGTAAAAAAGGAAACGAAAAGAGCGTGATTCTAACCTGCTGTTGGAGGCTGCCGTGTGGATTTCATTGAGGTTAGATTTCTGAAATCAGAACGCATCTACCGTTTTCAAAACACCGTCACAACCATGATCGACGAAGTTGGTAGACTATTCAATTTGAGAGGAGCAAGGCGGAGTTTCATCGGGGAAACCCGTCCTTTTCTCCGTCAGTTACCGTTACATTTGAAATTTAAATAATTTTTATTATAAAATGAAAAAGTGTGGGCCATTGGCCATCAATTTGAATGAGTTTCTAATTATTAATAGAAATTAGAATACGTTTTTCATAAAGCATCCACCAAGTTTATATATATACTCATTATTGATCGGTTTGTAATCCACCGATTTGAATTATCAAGTTCAACTTGTCATGTGGTTGAAATTGAGGGGTGTGTTGAAATATGAGAATAATTATCCCACATCGAAATTTAGATATGTGTTGGATGAGTTTATAAGAGATGATGTAGACTATAGTAAATGATTTGTTCAAGTCTTTTACGGTGTGATCTCCTCCCTCTTATACGTTATATCTAAGGAGTCTTTTACGGTGTTGAAATATGAGAATAATTATCCCACATCGGAATTTAGATATGTGTTGGATGAGTTTATAAGAGATGATGTGGACTATAGTAAATGACTTGTTCAAGTTTTTTACGGTGTGGTCTCCTCCCTCTTATACGTTATATATGAGCACACTTAGCACGTAAATTGACCTGACTCTAAAAATTTAATATAGTATTGGAGTGGGTTCAGAAAAATTCTAAGTGACCTTACCGGGGGTTAGTTCAGTTTAATGAAATTGATCGGTTGGGAATCCACCGATTTGAATTGTCAAATCCAACTTGTCAGGTGGTTGGACTTTAAGGGGTGTGTTGAAATTGTGCAATTTGTCCCACATTGGAAATGAAAAGTGTGATAGATTGATTTATAAGAGGGAATGTTGACTATAGTAAATGACTTCTTCAAGTCTTTTACGGTGTGGTCTCATCCTTCTTATACGTTGTATTCGGACACACTCCTTAAGTAAATTGATCCGACTCTAGAAATTTAACATGATATCAGAGCGGGTTTGGAAAAATCCCGAGTGACATTGCCGGGGTTGGTCCGGTTTAATTGATCGGTTGGTAATCCATCTATTTGAATTACCAAGTTCAACTTGTCAGATGGTTGGACTTGAGGGGGGGTTTGTTGAAATATGAGAATAATTGTCCCACATCCGAATTTAGATGTGGGTTGGATGAGTTTATAAGAGATGATATGGACCATAGTAAATAATTTGTTCAAGTCTTTTACAATGTGTTCTCCTCTCTCTTATATATTATATCCGAGCACACTTCCCATGTAAATTTACCCGACTTTAGAAATTTAACAGGTAAACCATTTCTGAACGGCTCGATCTTTGACAGGCGATAGGTGATCAAACTGTCGGGATGACGTTTTCTATGAATGTTTAGGTTTTTGTAAGAAAAAAGCTTGTGGAATGACAGTTCATGTGACCGTTCATTCTGACATCATTAATTTCTATCTTGCTTATTTTGGGGTTATAAGTGTTATAAACAACAATATTCACTACTCTTGGTTATAAAGCGCATGGTTAAAACTCGATATTATCGAGTTAAATATTTAAAGTAAAATTGAATGGTTAAACACAAATTGACGTTATAAAAACTAATCTACATGGTGAATGCTGATGGAAATTGATTAACATTGATGTACTAACGATGAAGAGGAGGTTGTGGCGATAACGATTGACATGGCTTCAACACTTAGTCATTTTGATCTATTGGATGAAAGTTGTATCAGTAGTCAATAATGGTTGCTCCACAAATATGAGGCATATCTTGTTGCTGCCATGATTTTAACATGTACAAAATTTGTTGTTTTGTGGTTCAAGGAGCAGTACTAAGATATGAGTAAGTTTTGGTACAATAAAATATAAGTGGTGTTCTCTTGTAAATAACAGAAACATGGAGAATAATATGGCATCTGCAATGCTCTTTAGGCTCTACTCTTTATGTTCTAGGCTCTACTCTTGAAGCTTAAACATTCAAAGTTTTAATGAGTACTGTGTTGTATTGATATTTTGAAGTAGAATTCACATGGACTTGTTTCTTTTGGGGTTTTCTCTACGATGTCTTGTTTCTCAATTAAAATCATATTCTCTTTAGATTAGATCGATTACTTGCGATCCTCACACACAAAAAAATTTAATCTTATGGAATAATATATGCATCCATAACAAAGGGCACTTTCATTTCTTCGTTGAATCCAAGTATCATTCTTTGTCAAATGTTCAACATATCCATCAGATATTTTCGGGCCAAATTCATGTGTAATCTTCAAACTTTCTTAATCTTGCAATTTTGGTTCTCACAATTGCATTACTTTGTTAATCTCAATACCAAAAGTATTGTAAATGCAAGTCAAATATTTTGTTTGCAAAATAAATAATTCAAATTTATAGTGTGACAAAGTTGTTTCTTGATATTCTATTTTGACAATTAAAATCAGATAAAACAATTAATTTTGCAAACTTTGATCATGACAAATGTAATATCGTACATAATGTTGAAATAGTGTCACACATCAGTTGTAGAATACAAATGTTTTAATCTATAAAATGAGAAATATTATGAGTAATAGGCTTGGTCAAACATTTTCAAGATTATTAACTTCTATTATTAACTGGACTACACGAAGACTCTCTCGGCCCATTGATTCCTGAATTTCAATATGGTATCATAGATGCAGTGTGGATTTCGAACTGATCCGTATCGATTTATACAAAAAAACTCTAATAGAAAAACACATCGGATTTAAGTGACAAATATAAATAGACTTATAATTCGAATACTACTAAGCATATTGAATCAAGTCTAAACAGAATTCTAAACCAATTTGACTTGAGGGAGAATGTTGAAATATAAATGTTCTATATAAGGGGTTATATCATGAATGATAAGTTTGATTTAGTTTTTTCAATGTAATTCAATTCTTTTAACACGGTCTCTTGGCCGATTCCAGAATTTCAATACATAACACCTCAAATGTTGTAACTATGATAATTTATAATAAACAATAATAATTAATTGAGAACTTCATTGAAATAGGTGATCCATCCATTTACATTTCACTTTGCACCAATCCAACCCAAACCACCATCTCCAGCGATGAGAACAGCTAACCACGTCATCGGCTTCCTCAATTTCTTAAGCTTCCTTCTCTCCATACCAGTCATCGGAGGATCCATATGGCTTAGCAGCCGTGCCGCTACAACTGACTGTTTAAAGTTTCTCCAGTGGCCGCTCATCGTGATCGGCGTCAGTCTCATGATAGTTTCCCTATCTGGCTTCGCCGGCGCGTGTTACCGCAACACTTTCCTCATGTACATCTACCTTTGGGCAATGTTTGTCATCATCGGAACCCTCATCGGCTTCACNTGTGATCGGCCTTGTATCACCTCTGCGATTGGCAATCAAGCCCGATGGGCTAGTGATGAGAACTCTAGGACCGGATACCCTGTAATGGATGAGGCCCGATAACAGTTGTGCCAACTTAAGTAATCAAAACGAACATTTACAGCCCAATTACACCTTTAGGAAGAGCGGCCCGATGTTCAACACAAAGGACCGAAGATAACCTTAGTAAAAATAAGCGTTATCTGCCAGCTGGCTCCGTGGTTCGGTTCGAACGGTTACAAAACGGTTACAGGCTCACGCGTTCCACGCTTCGGGCCCTGTCACGTTTATCATGCTTCGGGCCCGATCACGCAGACCACGCATCGGTCCCAACCTCGTTTTACATCCTGCGATAACAACCTCTAACAAACTTGTCAGAGGCGGTTACAGGACGTGGATTACACTCGCCGGCAACTCTATAAATACAGGGCAAGACGAAGGAAAAGACAGGACCCTTTGGATGCAGAAGAACAGGCTGTTACGCCGCCGAATTCTTCTTGCTTTCTTTACTTCGTCATTTTCATTAACCTGTTTGTATGAACTTTGATTCATTTCTTTAGTGAGCAGGCTAAGAGCATAATCAGCTCTTAGTCGAGTGGTTTTCACCCCAATTCACGGGGTTTCCACTATAAATTGTCGTGTATTTACTTTTGTTTCTAGCTTTCGATCATCTTCATATTTTAAAGAAATCAGAACCGAGTTCGTTTATTGAACGAACCGGACGACTGTTGGTACCCCCTAAAAATGGATCATAACACCTATTAAGAAGTATAATTTTACCCTTAACACGGTGGATATGTATAAAATAAATTGGATTTTAATCGAAATATAAAAACTAATATGAATAGTTTAAGACAAAACGTTCCAAATGAAGCGTTAGTTCCATAAAATAACCGACATGGCAAGTCAATGAAACATACGAAGAGATTAATTGAAATCTCGGGGACACTACCAAACATTTCTTTGCAAAATAACATATTTTATTTGCTAAATAATTTATGTTTATATATTTTTAATAAAAATAAATTAAATAATTTTTATATATTAATTAAAAATATATAATAAATTAAATTACAATATAAAAATATTGATAAAATATTATATCGGTCGACATGTGAAATATTGGATAGCGACCGATATATCGATCATACGCTCTGATTGGAACATATGTTTTCATATTGATCGATATGTGAAATACATTATGGTACCGGATCATAGTGTCGGATATGAGTCAATACAATAAAACAGTTTAACTAATGTTAATCTTGTTCCTTGAGACCCATTTTGTACTCCCTCTATATCCAACTTCCAACTAGTACATGCTCAGTATTGAAACAGACTACTCGATTTCTCAAATCAACCCTATGTGGTATTGAATATTTACCTACCCATTGTCTATTTTTAACAATCTCAATGTGATTACCTCTCCATGGGTCATGTGCCTTATTGATTATCATTATTCTTTAAGAGAAAGTGTCTTCTAACTTAGAAGTTATAAGTGGCATTCGTAAATTATAAATAATAAAGAGTTATCTTAACTCATCAATTGAATGTCGGATATGACGTGTATATTTATATTTTATTCATATTGTCTCTTTTGCATTAATAAAGAACACTAAAAAATCAAATATTGATTATAAATTACAATTAAATATTGATTATTTAATATCAACAATCAGCCTAAAAATCAAGAACTATCTATTTGGTTCTAATTCAACATTCAAAATAGAACAAATTGTATAAGTAGTCTCCAATTTCAGTGTTGTATAAATTTTATATTTTAATTTACTAAATTGCAAGAATAAAACATAAAATTATCAATATCATTTGTTTTTATTTATGATACAGAAGCATTTGGTTTTTTGTTAAGTTGAGAAACGTTTTTCCGTTAGCATTATTGACCCTGAAACTTTACAAAGTACGCAAATATGACCATTATAGTTTGAAAAATTATACGAAATTGACCATTAGAATTCGAGAATTGTGCATAAGACTATAAAATTTTAGCGACATCGTTTGAGGACCAATGAAAAATAGTATTGATAACTTGAAGTGTTATAAGTAAATTTAATTGATGTTAGGAGACTAGAAATACATATTTTTGCAGTTTACTAACTTAAAGAATATACAATTTACTGATCTCGTAAGTTAGACGTAGGCAAAAGTCACCCAAATTTGAAAATGGGTGCATCTGGTTTATATTCAACATTCCTACAACAAAAATAAACTAAAAAAAAATGATTGAATCGCCTAATTTCACAAATTTTTAATGTTATTTTTATAAAAAATGATCTTTTGAAATAATTGCATATTCACAAATAATCGACTCAATTATCCATGTTCATAAATTTTGATTGAAATAAATAATAACCCAAATTTAAAAGACACAGATCTAGCAGCACCCGCCACCAAGACCAGAAGTACGAGGAACGATCGACACGTAGTGCGCCATGCATATCCTCTCTATTTAAAACACCTTGACTCACCTCTCTTTTTCTCATCTTCAACAATGGCAAGAAGAGCAGCTGTGTTCCTTCTAACTGTGTTGGCTCTGGCCGCCGCCGCCGCCGCCGCCGCAGCAAGAGGCTACGACGATGAGGGCAAACGATGGGAGGCGGATGAGCCGGAGTTTATGTTGCAGGAATCGATGGAGGTTGTTAGAACAGAAGCTGGAGAAATGAAGGTGGTGAGTGGGTTTTCTGGAAGATTTGTAAAGAATCCTTTGCATATTGGGTTCATTACTATGGAACCCGGCAGCTTTTTCATTCCTCAGTATCTTGATTCCAGTCTCATTCTCTTCATCAGAAGAGGTACGCATTTTTCTATCATAAAAAACAGTCATTTTCATCTAAACTCTATGTTTAAGGGTAATATAGTAATTGACTTTCTCCTAAACCCTTGATCCAATTTGAAGTCCTTCCCTCTGCATCTGCTCACATAATTTTTTCTAACTCGGATCTTAAGATTTAACCCGATACCAATGTGGGTTCCTTTTACTAACCCAAATCTAGAAATTTATCAATGTGGGGATGTGTTAGATGTAAAATGTTTTGGGGTTTGGGGTATTCTAGGGTTTAAGGATCAAGAAATTTAACCCGATGTAACGTCCTTGAGAGGAAGATGAGGATTGAGGAGAAGAATTGAGGGAGGATAAGAACGATAGAGGGAGGAGAATTTGGGGAATTAGGAATATGAGAAATTAATAATATATCCAAATTAGTACAAAAGGTAGATATTTATATTGTCTAAATCTGACACTACAACGGCAATATATCAATTAGCAAAATATCTATTGGATCAACTTCAATGGGCCTAGCTTGGACTGCATCTTAATGGGTTTATGGCTGAACCGTGATCTTCTCTTCTTCGAACTCACTGTTCCACTCTGATCTTCTACTACTCTCGATCTTCTTACCTGTTGGTAAACAATTTGAAGTTAATATATTTATGGCAATCGTGACACCCAATACCAGATATGGGTGCATTTTCCTAACCCGAATCTAGAAATTTATCAATGTGGGGATGTGTTAGATGTAAAAGGTTTTGGGTTTTGGGTTTTGGGTTTTGAGTTTGGTGTTTGGGGTATTCTAGAACATGAAGAAGATTGGATTTGAAATGCAGGGGAGGCGAGAGTTGGACATATACATAAAGATGAGCTTGTGGAGACAACTTTGAAGAATGGAGATATTTACCGGATCGCCGCCGGTTCGGTTTTCTACCTGATAAACACGGCGGAGGGACAGCGGCTACATGTAATCTGCGGCATTGCTACGTCTGGTGGATCTCAGCCGTTTCAGGTATTCGATCCATTCCACACATTTCTCTATGATTTTTTTTATTCCTCCATTTTTCATTAGCCATATTCTTTTGATAGTCTTTCTACGTTGCTGGAGGAACTGATCCTGCTTCTATACTTTCTGGTTTTGATCCATTGACGCTCTCTACGGCTTTTAATGTAAGTGATCGACGCTACATAACCATAACCAGCTGCTACTGTAATGATTGATAGCCATTTTGGTCAGGTTTCTGAAGGCGAATTGATGGATTTGTTAAGCAAGCAGCGAGGTGGGCCGATCATCTACTTATCCGATTCGCATTCACGGAGTATTTGGCCGAGGTTTTTGAAGATGGGAAAGCAGCAAAAGCTAGAAAGCTTAAAGGAAATGACCTCTAGGAACGATTTCGAAGAAGATAAGGACGAGGAGGACAAATCATTTTCGTACATAAGGAAGCTCTTGCTTCCCTTCACTGAATGGAGAAACAGAAGAAGAGATGATCCGAGAAGAGGATCGAAGAAGGGATCAGATGCTTATAACCTATACGATCGAACCCCCGGTTTTCAGAATAATTACGGATGGAGCACTGCTGTGTATGAATCCGATTACAAGCCTCTACATCATGATGATATCGGAGTCTACCTCGTCAATCTTACCGCTGTAAGATCTTAGAAAGTTCACATTTTGTTGGGATTTATGTCTTTAATATATGGATTGAACAGGGTTCAATGATGGCACCACATATCAACCGAAAAGCACACGAATACGGTGTGGTGATCGTTGGATCTGGACGTATACAAATAGTATATCCCAATGGAACTTTAGCTATGGATGCAGAAGTATCTGAGGGTGATGTGTTCTTGATCCCTCGGTACTTCCCGTTCTGCCAAATTGCATCGAGGACAGGCCCGTTTGAGTTTTTCGGATTCAGTACATCGGCTCGGAATAATAAACCTCAGTTTCTTGCGGGATCAGGATCTTTGTTGCAAGAAATGAGAGGACCTGAATTGGCTGCTGCATTTGGAGTAAGTGAAGAGAGATTGAATGAGATAGTTAATGCACAGAGGGAGTCAGTGATACTGCCGTCGGCGACTGTTGCTCCGCCGGATGCGGCGATTGTGGCTGGTACTTTTTAAGGGAATTAGGTATGGACTAGACAAGAGTATGGAGTTCCGAGTGTGTCTTGTAATTTATGTTTACTCGTTTTGTTATTGTAAACTAAAGGAATAAGAAATGTTCTACTTTGGGTTTTTTAATTTAATTTATAAAGAATAAAATGTTGAAATGTAAGTATGTAATTTTATCGAAAAATTTGACACCTAATCAGCGAAACCTATTTAAAGGATTTAACTCCGTAATTAAATCGGTAATTAATTTAACTCTTTTACTACATGAGGTTGATAATCATCTACTCGGAACTAGTCAACTTTGTACTCTACAAAATTGTGCAAGTATTTTTTATGTGTAGTATTTATGCGTTTTTGGTATAATTTCATCTTTCCAATAATTTAGGTTGAAGATGAAAAAGAAACCAAGAATCTGGGGCCAGACGACGATCTAGAGTCAGACAGAACCGTGCATATTGCTAGTAGTTTAGTTAAATGACTATAATACTCCACGGAAGAAATGAACATGAATGTAACATTCATTTGGAGCCTCGCACGGTGGTGAGTACGGATATGGGTATTGTGGGTATGGAGAATACGGGTCTGGTGGTGTAGGGTAAGAGTAATCGAATGGGGACATGATGGCTAAGTTTCCTAGGAGAGGCTGCGTCGTAGAGGATCTCATAGATTTTTCTAGGAGATGTGTACTGTGACGAAGAAGAGAACCCATAAACTTGAGAGAATGTTATGGCTTCCAAATCCTTCACCCTTGACACCTCCAAGTTCCATGCAACTAGTTCTTTGCAATCTCATTCAGCTACTTCGTTTGCACATTAAAACAAGTTAGTATGAAAAGTAACCTAAAAATCGACCAATTGATTAAAGATTACTATGTGCGCAATGAGCTCGGCAAAACCCCCTCTCCAACCGTTGTTCTCCTCCGACCTGACTGCCATGCGGATCATCCCATGTGACTTGTATAAAGTGAAATATGATTCTTCGTCGATTTCGTTTAATTCACAGCAGAAGTGATCGTGAAAATGTTCCCATATAGTAAACAATTCTCCATGAATGGAGCACTAGTCTAGTCATTTCTCACTCTTGTATGAATGTAACCGCTGAAAAACATCTGCATGTTCTCGAGCATGATGAAATCCAAAGTTGGAGCGCCATCTGACGAGCCACACGTTAGGGCGATGTGGTTCAAAGCGATCGAAGTATATAAGGGAAGGGGTCCAATGTACAACCACAACGTGGTCGTCTGTTGGTTGGCATGTGCGAGGTCGACATCTTAGTACGACCTCCAGATAAACAAGAAAATGAAGATTAACACAAACAAAACTTTAACATTAATAACAAAATGTACATCTCTACGACCAATTAAGTCCAAAGAGTCCCTACATACACTAATAGAATTGTTCCACTTGTCGTGGTGGTCCAAACGGCCACCAAACTTCCTGCATCAAATTAATTCAACATTTTTTTAAAAAATGTTACATGTGAAGCCAAATATTAAACATACGTACCTTCATCCAAAATACTGAAAACATTGGATATTTAAACTTCACCATCGAAGAGGTGATCGATGGTATTCGAACACACACCCAAATTATAACTATAGGAAACCATTAACTTTGATATGAGTTATAGAAATAACGACAATAGACAATATTTCAAACTATGTACCCGAAGAACATCAAATTTGTCATGATCCGGAGTCTCGACTTTTATTTTAGATATTGAGCTTTGATCCATTAGATTGTATAGCCCGATAAATATGAAAATATAATTAAGGGTTTATTACGTTTAAGATATCGAATCTATTATCAAATTCTCGTTTATTTCTCTACCAATTTTTCTCCCTTCTCTCTATCCTTCTTTCTTCCCTCTCCTCACGGTTGCCTCCCCCTCACCTTCTTTAATCTAATACCCCCCAATTTCTACCACACTCATTCATCTATTTCCCCGTCACAATCTAAGTACGTGAAAAAATGTACCACCTACTCTCAACACACCCAACTCTCCTTTGCATAACTTCGATACGAGTACAATAGACCCTCAACTCATCCAATGAACCCCTCAACCTCCCTAAAAATATCCATAAAATTAAGCTTCGCTCGATCCTCATTTATATTGGGTAGTATAACATTTACCATGATTAATAGAAAAACTACATGAGTCAGCTGAACGACCTCTTCATCGGATTCCGAAGGTGTTGTCGACCGATAGATAACGAACTCTCCCAAAGCCCATATTAGGAAATACGGGGCCGAAAGGCCTCGATCTCAGCAGACCAGCAACACAATCCACCCCATCATACTCCTACTGGTTTGTATACTAGTTATGGAAGCACCCTGAATAGGTAATCCCCAAATAATATAAATATCCTATAGGGTGATGGTAACATCACTAGATGATAAAAAAAACTTGTGTATTTCTGTCTCCAATGTTCTACAAGGGCAGTCAAAAGATGAGGGTACAATTTCATCTTGATGGTCTTTTAAACACCATAGAACTCCTAGTTAATCAAATATTGATTCACTCTATCATCCAACTCACCCAACTAGTCAAGTAATAATCTCTGTGTTTTAACTGTATAATGGAACCATGTTCATTTCTCATAATCTCGCTACTAACGTATTGTTTCTAACAATACAATAAGGTGGTCGCAACTAATACGCGAGAATGATGACGATGATCCATGTCAACATCATTAACATATCGTAAATTAATTCTAATGTAAATAAGTTAATACAACATATTACTTACATAACCAATAAATAAATAGCAAATAACAAAATGATACACATACGAACTCAACATTCCGAAAAAAATTCATAACATGAACACGTATTATATAAATATCACACAATATAAATAAATAAGTAATACAAATAAACTAAATTTTAAAACTAAATTAATATCTAAAAATAATTGAAAAACAAATTATACTTTAATTGAAATTAGATATTGGAGAGGAGAGTAGATGGTGTAGAAAATTTTGAGGAGATGTGCGGTATACATAGGAAATTTTTTTGGATTCAATGCTTCGGCGTTATGTGAACGTGGATCGGTATAAAAAAATTAATTTAAAATTCATCATTAAATGGCCGGAAAAAATGTATACCGAACCTATGTTTTAAAACCGCGGTTCAACCGATCGATTCGACCGGTTGAACAGCGAACTGTGATTTATATGGTTCGATAAAGGGTAGAAGTCTCTAGGTCAATTTTCAATTCCAAATTCTTAATTCTCATTTCTCACGACACGCATTACATTATTCTCCGTTGCCTCAAAATCTCTATCGACAACAGATGTGAGTCAACTTGCCTCCTTCCCCCATGTTAAGGAGAGTAACACTATCTCATAATCTCTATCGACAATAGCCTCTTCCACTGACTCCATCCTCACATCAAGTTTTGGAAGAGGCACCTGCCTCAAAACTCTCAAGTCTAAGTCTTCCCAATATTGTGGGTAAAGTTATTGTTTAACAATTAACAATCTTTCGGATAAGTTTTGGTAAAGAAAATTAATTTGATTTATTGTATTTTTCACCCATTCTTTATCATGTGACTAAAAAATACACATTAGTTTTCCGAAAATTCATTCTTTACATCTTATGTATTTGCCATCGACAAATCATTGCAATGGACTTTCATTATTTTGGATTAATTACTTGTTAATTTGGTTTATGACAAACTAGATAATGAATCTGATTGAATCTATTTCTTTGCTTAGTTTTGTAGTTAACTTACTAATTTGCATATTTATTGATGAGAAAAGTGATATTGTTGATGTTAATGTTGAATACTTGAATCATTCAATTTATGTTATTCCAAGATTTAGTTAATATTTGATTATTCCATACTGAATTATTATAGGTACATTGAATGAAAAGTAATAGTAATGCTACAGATATAGGTATTGGCGATAGTAATATCCCTTGTTCTATTCCCTCATATTGGAGTAAAACCGACACAGCTTGGAACTATGACGTTAAAAAAAATGAGGATAATCGTCAAGTTATTTATTGCGCCTTATGCAATAAAAAAAATTAATGGAAGAGGGATTTATAGGGTTAAAAAACATATTGTTGGTAGGCATTGGGACGTGACAACATGTATGAAAGTATCTAATGACTTGAGAAAGGAAATTGAATTATCATTAGATGAAGGTTCCTCAAAGAAAAGGCGGTGTGTTCAGTGATTTTAGACAATTCTTGCAAGAGCATATGAAAGATATCGATGAGGTTGACGAAATAGAAGATATAACATCTAAGAATACTCATGTCCGTGGAGCTAGCAAAGGAAAAGGTGTACAAGTTCAACCAACTCTAAAAAAATTTTGGATTGAGAATGAAACACTTTCCAAAGCTCAGTGAAATAGCTAAGTTCTTCTATGACAATTCTATCCCGATTAATTGTTGTAATTCTCCATACTTTCATACTATGCTACATGAAGTATCAAAGTTAGGGAATGGCTTCAAACCTCCATCATATCACAACCTATGGGTTCTTTTGTTGAAAAAAGCTAACAATGAATTACAACTTTGAATTGATAGTTTTCGACATGGTTGATCATAGATTGGTTGTACAATGATGGGAGATGGTTGGACGAATGAACGTTCTCGTACTCTTATTAATTTTCTAGTTTATAGCTATCGTGGAACAGTATTTGTAAAATCAGTTGATGCTTCGGAAATGGTTAAAACACCACAGCTTCTTTTCCATTTATTTCAAGAGGTGATTGAGTGGGTAGGGGCAAAACATGTTGTTCATATTGTGACAAATAATGCAGCCAATTACGTTGCAGTTGGACGTTTGATTGAACAACACTATGATTCAATTAGTTGGTCTCATTGTGCTCCCAATTACATTAACTTGATGATGAAAGATATAGGGAAATTGCGATGTATTAAAGAAGTTGTCGATGAAGCAGCCAAAGTCTCTAAATTTGTGTACAACCATGTATATTGGCTTGCATGGTTGAGAAATAGAGAAGGTTGGATAGAAATAGTTAGACCAGTAGAAACGAGATTTGGAACCACATTCATTGCTTTAAGAAGTTTTGTTCAACGTCGAGAGGGTCTTGAGGCTTTAGTCCACCGAGAATTCACACAATCTAACATAGGAAAAGCAAACATGGGCATGGAATATAGAATTATTGTGAAAAACAATAGATTTTGGAATTATTGTTTAGTGATAGTGAAAGCATTAGAACCATTGATGAAAATGTTGAGAATGGTTGATAGTGATAAGAAACCGAATATTTGATATATTTATGATGATATGGAAAGAGTTATAAAAGCAATAATTACCACGTTTCAATGCAAGAAGGATTTGTATGAACCATTTACAAGAATCATTGAACATCGGTGGTCTACAAAATCCAAGAATGATCTTCATGCCGCTGCTTATTGGCTCAATCCACAATTTCAATATGATCTAACGCATTTCAAGAATATTGAAATTGTAATGGATGATGTGTTAGATATTATTACTAAAAATGGTACATCAGAAATCGATGTATGCTTGGATGAAATAAAATTATATCGCGAAAAACTTGGAAGCTTTGGTCGAATTATTGCCATAGACACTAGTAAGAACAAGAAACATCAACCTGGTTTGTCTATTCATTACTTATTTATTAATAATGTGTTTTTTGTTATTACTAATGTATAATATTTTGCTAGCTGATGGGTGGAAATTATTTGGTTGGAGTGTTCCTGAATTGAAAAACTAACCATAAAGATTATTGGTCAAACAAACTCATCATCTGGTTACGAAAGAAATTGGAAAATATTTTATCAAATTCATACACCGAAAAGAAATAGGTTGAAGTATCATAGATTGGATACACTTATGTTTGTGCGCTACAATCAAAAACTTAAAATAGGTAATCTAAACTATATTATTTGTACTTTTACCTTTGCTTTTGTTTTGTTGTGTTTTTATCTTGTTTTTTAACTACTTGGAGTTAACGTTATCTTGTTATTTTGCTTATTGTTTTTATCGTATACTTGGTTGATGAAGTTTTTGAAGTGATAAAATGAGATATGATAACATTTGGTTTATCTTACATTTGGTTCACTTGTTTATATTTGTTTTGTGAAGCTTTATTGATACTTGGAGATGTATTATGAATCTATGATATTTGTAACTTTGATGCATTATTCAGTTTACTTCATCTAACTTTGATATTTAATCTTTAACTTTCCTCATTATCATATTTTTAATTTCGTTAATTGTTACCTTCAATTTGAATTGGTGATGGTATCATTAGTTAATTTAGTTGTAAATTTCTCTAAAATAGATTAGTTTCGATATTAATATTTTGTTGCTGTTCGTTCCGGTTTCAACTACGGTTCGAACCGAATCCCACTGAACCGAAGATCCTATGGTTCAAACATAAGAACAAGTTTAAAAACATAATTCTGAACCCATATAAGTTAAATTTGAATCATTGGTTAACTTCACCCTGACTTTAAACTCTTATTTCATGTGGTCCGTCGGATCCACTTTAAATGGACGGCTCATCGAAAACCCCTAATTACCATCTAGGTTTTGGTCACACTTATATAGCAGCTATTTCTGCTTTCGTCATTCTTGTGTTAGCCGCAGCCAACGGATCAACGAATTCGACATTGAGGTAGTTCTTCACTTCTTCTTTAATATTTCCATTCACGTCTTCTGTACTGTGTATTTCATGTGTCTGAATTTTGTTTCTTTGGAATGTTATATTGCCAGATCTGAGTTCTTCTCATTTCTGAATTGGGTATTCTAGATCTGAGTTCTGTCGATATTGGTGCTTTGTATTAATGAATGAATGGCTGCTTGTTATCTGCAAGTTTCTCATGGATCTTGTATGAGTTAACACTTCAGAAAAGTTTAATCTTTTTGTCTCGCATACGTTTTTGTAATTTTCTTTAGGTAAAATATCTTATTTGGAATTTAAGTAATAGTATAGTAACGCTCCCTTTTGTTCGCCTGGCACTTATTCTGCCCTTTCACGTTTTTTATCTATTATGTTGCTAGTTGTGATAAAATTTTGATCCGCTCCTTACAGTTTTGTGTATTTTGATGCAGTAGTTGTAAAAAACGTTGACATGGGTAAAGAGAAAGTTCACATTAGCATAGTGGTCATTGGACATGTCGACTCCGGAAAATCAACTACAACTGGTCACTTGATCTATAAGCTTGGTGGTATTGACAAGCGTGTGATTGAAAGGTTCGAGAAAGAAGCTGCTGAGATGAACAAAAGGTCATTCAAGTACGCATGGGTGCTTGACAAACTCAAGGCTGAGCGTGAGCGTGGTATTACTATTGATATTGCCTTGTGGAAGTTTGAGACCACCAAGTACTACTGCACTGTCATTGATGCTCCTGGGCATCGTGATTTTATCAAGAATATGATTACGGGAACATCACAAGCTGATTGTGCTGTCCTAATTATTGATTCTACAACTGGTGGTTTTGAAGCTGGTATCTCTAAGGATGGTCAAACAAGGGAGCATGCACTCCTTGCTTTCACTCTTGGAGTGAAGCAGATGATCTGTTGCTGCAATAAGGTCCAGAGAACTTGTTCTTTTTTGTTTGGCTTTTTTATTTGCATTATTGTCCTATGCGTTGTTGTATCTGAAATGATGGCAATGTTGTTATGCAGATGGATGCCACGACCCCAAAATACTCCAAGGCTAGGTATGATGAAATTGTTAAGGAAGTGTCATCTTATCTGAAGAAAGTTGGGTATAATCCAGACAAGATCCCATTTGTGCCAATTTCTGGTTTTGAGGGAGATAATATGATTGAAAGATCAGCCAACCTTGACTGGTACANGTGCAGTAGGCCGTCGTTTTGTGCTTGTCCTTTGCCAATAGGTCGGCTAACGCCAGGCGGATCAGCCGCCGGAACTGGCTCTACAGTGGCTGCACGGCGCTTAGGCCTTACGGCGCTGCCAGCCGGCTACTCTTTGGCCTTTAGCGGCTTGCTCCCATGACTGGACCATAGTCCTGACTGATTTGTCGTGGCTCGCTATCATACAGGACGATCGGAAATGGCCCGAGGGGGAATCTGCAGCTAGTGGACCGAACGGTCTGACGCTTCATGGGAGGTTGGGTCCCACACCTTGGGACCGATCGCCTAATATGCCCGATCGGGGCAGCCACACAAATGGGCCTTCCTTTAATTTGACCTCCAAGCTTGGTCCACTCGCTTGGGCCGCCATAGCTTGGGATGGTTCGGACCCTGTTCGGGGTACCGGGTTCCGATGGTCTCATCAAACTCCCTAATTCAATAGCATTGGATCATGTTTCAGCAAAACATCTACATCCAACCATTCATCTTCGGTTGTAACAAGCTCAGAAATTGTTGGGGTTAAAAGAAAAGCTCAAGGTAATATAGATGCTCTTTTTAGTTATCAAACTTATGAAGGAAAAATTTGACGAAATGATATTTAGATTGTTTTATTCGACTGGAATTTCATTCATTGTTGCTCGAAATCCAAATTATGTAGAGGCATTCGAAGTTGGTACATAAAAAACTACTCCAGGTTTTGTCATGAACATTTAAAATTACAACATCATGATCATATTTATAGTTATTACTTAAACTCTTTCGTTTTTTTAACATTATAGGTTACAAGCCTCCAGGATACAACGCTCTAAGAACGACGTTACTGAAAAAAGATAAAACTCGAATTGAAAATGTGTTATGTACATTTAAAGGTACTTATGAGGAAAGGGGATGACTTTGGTATCCGATGGGGGGAACTGATCTACAAAAAAGACCATTGATAAACTTTCAGGCCGTGAATGAGAATGAAGTTCAATTTTTACATGCTATTAATTGTGAGTCTGAATATAAAGATGTTATTTTCATTGCTTCATTGATGAAGAAGAGCATCATAAAAATTGGTGAATCAAGTGTTGTACAAATAGTGACGGACAATGTCAAAGTTTGTAATTCTGCGGGTGAAATTATAGAGAAAAAATATCCTAAGATAATTCATTTTTTTTAATTTGTAAGTTTTAATGACATATTGATATTACCCGGGGATATTTTAGTAATTCGCATACCCCGGGAACCTTTTGGCACGTTCCCCAAGGTATTCTACTTTTATTTCGGGTTGAAATGGAGTCGGGGGTATTTTCATAATTTGGACACCCCCGGGTCCAATCGATGTGCCCGCTGGTATTTTCGGTATTCGACTTTTATTTCGGGTTGAAATGGTGTCGGGGGTATTTTCGTAATTTGGACACCCCCGGGTCCAATCGGTATGCCAACTGTGGTATTTTCTGTAATCTGATATATCGTTATTGGTTTTGGGCACCTGGAGACCGCATGGGAAGTTTCCGGAGGAGACGCGACTATTTTTGGATAATTACGAGTCGGAGTGGCTCCAAGGGTATTTTCGTAATCTTGCGTCCGAAAGATGCTACGACGCATGTTCACCGACAGGCTTATATCTTATGAATTTAGTGAGAATTGACTTATGCGGAGTATGCCTTGCCTCTGTTCACGGGCAACGTGTCGATCTAGAAGTGTCCCGGATAATCGAAGACATTACGATTTATATCTGGAGTGAGATCGGGTTTTTTCGTAGAAGTTGGGTCGAATCAGGCCAGATTGTACAAGAGTGAGCTTTGAGTCCACAAGTGAGTTGATGGGCTCAAATTTTCTATAAATATAGGTCTCTGGTCATTTGAAGGGGGATCGGAATGAAAGTCGAAGAAAAACTCGGAATCTGAAATCTTAAAACCTTCAAAGTCTCGAAATTCGCGATAAAATTACACCCGGTATCAATTTCGCGATAATTTACCTAAGTACTCAAGATTCGCGACAATATATTCAAAGGGCCATCAAAATCGCGATAATTTTACATGCAACGCGAAATTCGCGATAATATTTCAGTGTGAACAGTAATTTCTGCGACAGTGTTTATTGTCCTCAAATCCGCGACAATTTTGTTATTGAGTTTGAAATTCGCGATAATATTTCAGTGTGAACAGTGATTTCTGCGACAGTGCTTATAGGCTTTAAATTCGCGACAATTTGTTTTCAAGTTCGAATTCCGCGATAACATTGCTCAGAAAATCAAATTCGCGGCAATTTTCACTGGAACATCAAAATCCGCGATAATTTGCGTACAAAGGGCTATTTTCGCGATAATATTTCGAGTGAATAGTGATTTCTACACTTTTGCGTCGGTTTCCAATATCGAGCTCATTTTTTGCCCCAGATCGAGACTACATTACTTACTTTGTCAGAAAGAAGATATATTTTGTAATTGTGACCTTTTTATCATAGTGAAACATCCAGGTAGAGCTTCGTTCTCCAGTGGACGTAAGCCCACACATTGTGGGCCCAACCTCGTAATTTCTCGTGTCTTAAAAAAAAAAATTTTTGACTGATCAAAAACACCACAAATATTTTAACACAAGATCATATATATATTTACTAATTGTACTTTATTTATTTTCAGATATTCTAGACACTATGTATTGTGCACACATTAAATTTGTTTTTGAATGTATTTGTTCCTCAAAGAATAAAGTATCAAATCAAGATACTTACATGACATATGGTTGGATTATTGAGAGTACCGAGAAAATGATGAAGATAAAATATTTCATCACGAGTCATCATAGAGGGTTTGCTTTGTTTAAAAAATATTCTAATTTGAGACTTTTCACTGTAGCCAAGACACGTTTTGCTTATATTATTGTGATGTTGAGAAGTTTCAAAATAGTTGAGAATGATTTAAGAACTTTAGTTTTTAGTGATGAATGAAGTCATTTAGATGAATCTCAAAACGATGAGGCTAAGAAAGCTAGAGTTTTTCGTGATATGGTATTGGATAGATTATTGTGGGAATCTCTTGATAATATTCTTGAATTTACCGCCTCAGTTCACTCTATTATTAGACTTTGTGATACAGATAAACCTTGTCTTTTCATGATATATTCACTATGAGATTCTTTATTGCAAAAATTTAAGAAAACAATCTAAAAATTTTGGAATGTTGTTCATAAAAAGTTACGAAAGTAAAGAGATCAAAGTTTGACTTCATTACATGCTTGAGCTCACACAATAAAGCCAAAGTGCATGTTGTAATATTTTTCATTATGTCATTGTTATTCTTTATAAAAACATTGATTTGTAAATGATTAATATATATTATTTGATAGGGTTGGTGGACAAGAATGGAAGGATGAACATCCTCAATTGCCTTCACTTCAAACCGATTATGAGCTTATTGATTTGAGAAAGAAAGGCTTAGAGCGATTATATCATGATCAAATGACTCGTTTGACAGTTATGGGTGACCATGCTCGATTTATGAGTGAAAGATCTAATTTTAGCTCTCCATATGCTATTCTTGGAAGGTCTACTATGGATCCAATTGACTGGTTGTCGATCTTTGGAGGTAAGACATCATTTATTCAAAATCTATCAACAAGACTACTAGGTCATGCTTCATCTTCATCGGGTTGTTAAAGGAATTGAAGTACTTACAAGTTCATACACTCTGCTAAAAAGAACATGTTAACTTCTCAAAGGGCAGAAGATCTTGTTTTTGTTCATACTAATTTATGTCTTTTATCTCTAAAATCGCAGAGTACACCAAGGGTACAACGAAAATGTAGGATATCATTGGAGATTGTTGTGAGATAAATGATTCATGCGATTTGGAAAATGCTAGTTTATCATTTGACGAACCTAACATGGAATTAGAAATGCTAGAGCAAGAATTTGATAATTTATATGATGTGTGGAAAACATGAATATTATTAATGAGTTTTTGATATAATGTTTTTTGTATTTTTTGTTCTTAAAATATATATGTTTATTTTTACCTATGTTTGATTTTGATAATTTAATATATATTTTAATTCATTTATATTAATGCACCCTCAACGTACCCTTAATTGAATTCGTAAAATTTAAATATCTCGCACAATGCACCCGCACCCACACCCGCACCGTGCAACCTAGCTAGATTCACAACAAGTTCTTCTGTTAGTACTATACCAAATAATTAAGCATTTAGTCATTGATCCCTTTTTCCCTAGCTACTTCTATAGAAGTTTAAACGTTTTTTATAGAGTTATCATAATTTTGACTTTTCAAATAGATTATCTCTTAACACATGTTCATCATTTACTAGAGTATTTTAACAATTATGGAGATTGTTAGTTATCTTACTAGATAGTAGATTCCATTCAAAATATTTCATAATTATGCATGAGATATTTAACTTTAGTTTCTCTAACTTTCTTAGTTCTTTAATAAATCACCTCAAGTTTATACCCAAATTCTTTTGCACTAATATAACTAGAAGCTTTACAAAATTAAGTAACAAGGAAGGCACATATAAGCAGGCTAATTTGTGATAATAATGTTAATCGAAAAATCAAATATTGTTTTAGGGCCAGTAGCGGACGTCGTCCGCGGAAAGCTGAAGTTGACAGCTATAGCGGACGACATCTTCTATAGCTGGCCACGTCAGCTTTCCGCGGACGACGTCCGCTACTCGCATATGAATAAATATAGGGTGATTTCACTTGTGAAATCACCCCAAAAAAAATTCGCCTCGTGTTTTGGAGTCCGAAAAAATATTCTAAATTTAGGTACAATTTAGTTTTTAGTAATTTAAATATTTTATTATTTGTATTTTAATTTATTTATTATTTTCAATTGCTAGTTTAAATTTAAATATTATATTTTTGAATTATTATTATTATGTTTTGTACATTATTGTGTAATAGATATGGAAGATGACAGACCACGTGCTCCTATAAACGGAAGTGTCCTACATCGTCGGAATCATCACATTAGTAGGAACATTATAAATGGAGAGCATGGTTCGATGATCCAGTATAAGCATGTTGATTATTATTTGAGTAGGCTGGTGGCGTTGGATGCTAGAGTCTCTGCGTGCTTGATACGGTGGGGGGTTTTACGGAGCATTCAAGACGATCCGTATCAAGTTGGATAATCATTTGTTGACTGCTATGGTGGAGCGGTGGCGACCCGAGATGCATGCATTCTTCCTCCCGATGGGCGAGACCACGGTGACACTACAGGATGTGTCACTCATATGGGGATTGCACATATTGGGCAATGTTATCACTGGTCCACGACCCAATAGAAATGTTGGGGAGTGGAAACAGTATAGCACTGCCGTGTTCGGGTGGACTCCTAGAGACGAGTTCATTAGTTATCCGAATTTCAGTTTACGTGGTCTGGGAGAGCATGTGTTTGAACGGGCAGCTCTGCCATTTGAGTCTGATGATGATGTCTTATGTTTTGCTCGGGCTATCTGTCTCCTCATAGTAGTTTCGATTTTGTTATCGAATAATAATGGAGACTGAGCAAAACTCATCATGATGGACCTCTTTAGAGATTATGATGAGATGACGGGACTTAGCTGGGGATCGGCCGTACTTGCGTATTTATATCAAGAACTATGCAAGGCTTCGACTGGTCTCGTGACAGTAGGTGGAGCATTCCGAATTGTACAGGTGTGTCAACGTTATACAAACTTAATCTCATATCAATAGCTAATATAATATTGTTTATGATATTCAGCTATGGGCGTTGTCCAGAATTCCGGCTCTGAAGCCGGTGTTCATGTACCGCTTCCCGAATGAGTCCTTCGACCGACGTAGTTACCAGTACTACGGTTGGAGGTTTGTATTTCATTATTTATGATTTTTTATAATAATTTAATTTAATGTTTTGTTTATGTATTTTACAAGGAGTTTACCAGTCGTCTGGACCATACGAACACGGCGCATAATGCGCTAAGGGTTTGTCGAGATGCACTAGATGCAATTGGGAGACGAGAGGTGCTGTAATAAATAATGACTTATACAAATTATTTTGTGCGTTTGTTAATGTATAATTTTCAGTTTATATGGAGGTCATACACGGATGGTGACATAGAGCACGCTGATGCTGAGACCACTGCGGCATGGCGTTACACGGGGCCGATTTTATTTTTCGGCCGCGTGGAACACCATCACCCCGATCGTGTGGCACGTCAGCTCGGAGGTGCCCTCTCCATTCCAGGACCAGCAGAGGATGCAGGGCTCCTAAGACTCTTGCATTCTTATAACTCCGAGAAGGGTCAGGATTGGGTCAGTATCTATGCCAAATGGATCGATATGTGGGACCACCTGTTCGAGCACTTGTTCGTGGACGGAGCTAATGTGTCGGAAGACACATATTTTGCGTGGTATTGTACATATGGTATACCACATTTAGCCGTCCGATCGAACGAGGAGACCGGTTGGAGAGGAGGAACAGCAGAACCCATGGCCCGAGTGGTAATTTGATCGGTTTGTATTGCATTGTGTTACATTTGTGTTATTTTGATCGGTTTTTTTTGTTTGCAGACCACACAGTTGGACTACTTTGCGGGAACGCATCTACAGGGGAACGCATAAGCTACCCATAGACTTAGAGAAATACAACATTTTGTTTTCTCGCAGGTCTATGGGTACTTACCTTCCCCCCACTACACGTCGTCTGGCATGGGCTTCTCGCTTCCTACTGAGCCATCTCCGATGCCTCGACCTTGGACGCAGTACCCTACATCCGGGTACGCACACCCACCACCTGACCCAACTGCTGGGACGTCGTACGGCTCACAGCAGTATCCTCCTATGAGTTATCCATATAGAGATCTACCATCTATTCATACTGGACATTTGTCTGCTCAGTACCAAACCCCGCCATACCCACGAGGGCCTACTCCCAGTGAACCGCCTCCGATGAACCGTGACAGGGAAAGGCGTCGAAGACGGAGGGAACGTGGAGAGTCCAGCGCGGCACCTGAGCAGCCACGTTTTTTTTACGATGACTTGATAGATATGGATTTTTTGGATAGAACTCTCCCATGATCATTATTTTTTTGAAATTTTTGAAATTTTTGTATTAAATATTAAATTTTTTGTTATTATATTACTTATTTTAATATTAATATTAAAACTTTAAATTAAAATAAAATAAATTATATTTAATTTATTTAATTAATTTAATATTTAATTAAATTAAAATAAAATAAATTTAATTATAAATTAAAATATACAATTTAATTAAAATATACAATTAAATTTAAATATACAATTAAATTTAAATATTAAAATTCAAATTAAAATTAAATAAAAAATCACTAGAGATCCATATCCGTTGGAATTCTGCTTCCCTTACGTCGCCTCCTTCGGATAGCTTTCAATCTATTGGGGTCATGCCACAACTTCCACACTGGGCTCGTCCATGTGTATTCGGGTCTAAATGTATGAATGACTGCTTCCCCGTAAACTGCCTGCAACATATCTACGGTTGACTCTCATATGAACATGCGGTCAGGTGAACGCCCAATTTGTTTCGCCGCTTTAATAGCATTGGAACATGGTACCCGGTATGTATGCCACTTCGAACATGTACATGTTTGGCGTTGCAGGTCAACAGTGTGAATGTATGCCTCATGACTACGGCCAGTGTCTACCTCAACTTCAGCGACTAGGCTATCGGCGTCCCACATCTTCAAAATATGATAATCTGCTTTCCTTTTGGCACGTCTGTAAAATTTTTTAGCAGCTTCCGTCAACAATTCACTGTTTGAAGTCATGGATTGGATCTCTGAGCGCCTCTTCATGAAAGTCTCGCTAGCCTGATAAAATGTCGCCATAACTATTGTGGTGATCGGTAAGTGCCGGGCAACTTCAATACTCCATTGATGGCCTCAACTTGGTTCGTGGTAAGTGTCCCACATCTCTTACCGTCATCGTGTATCAAAGTCCACTTGATAACATATTTTCGTTCCAACCAACGATATGCCTCTTCATTTTTGCTCCGAATTTCGGCCATGTCATTGTGATATTTATAAACTTTTGATCGGGCAGCGACTCGATAAGCGATTTGCTTCAATTCGGTGTTCTTAAATGCGCTATAGAATTTAGAACAGAAGTGTCGCAGACACCAACGATGGTTCAGGTGTCCAGTTTGGAACGCTTCCATCGAACTCACCGCCTCCATAATACCTGCTGCCCGATCGGAAATTATACATGTCTCACGTATGCCGATAACAACGGTGTCGAGCATCTCTAAGAACCAAGTCCATGACTGTGTACTCTCAGAGTCAACAAGAGCATAAGCGAGAGGAATCACATGACCACTACCATCTTTTGCCACGGCTACCAACAATTTGTGGTTGTACCTACAATTCGTATATGAGTAAAATATGAACTAATAGAAGTTTTAATGTAATAAGTATTTACCTCGCATACAAGTGGGTCCCGTCTACAGAAATAACTGGGTCACAGTATTGGAATACGTCAACACACGGTTTAAACGACCAAAACACGTACTGAATCATATAGTTCGGCGACCCCAAATCAGTCTCGTACAGTTGCCACCGTACCACAGTCCCATTGTTCATATGTAACATCTCACCAAATAAAGAAGGCAACTTTGTCATTGACGATTCCCATGACCCGTACACCATCTCAAATGCACGTTGAAGTGCATACCACGCCTGCTCGTATTTCACAGTCAGTCTATAATTCACACGAATATGAGTCTGAACAGTCTTTACTTTTATACATGCATACCAATGTTAGATATTACAAATATTATATATTTAAATGCTAATATATAACATTTTACCATTATCGTTTCTGATGAAAGGTTTCATCTCATATGCAATAAAATTCCGCGACATGTTACGATGACCCTCCACCAGTAGTATGTTATCGCACGTATGATCATACTGGTATACAGATATTTGCCATACCTTATCGCGTGCCCAACATATTGCTCTAAGATGAAATGGACAATCTTCATGTACACATTTAATTACCCATTTCTCCGATGCGCTCTCCACAACTTTGTATTGTCATCTTTTTCGAATATGAAAATGTGCAATGCAATACTGAAGATGAAACTTATCTTTAAATTTCTTACGAACAACCAAGTTTGGTTCATCAATTTCATACTTCGTGTATTTGCGTCGGCTAGAGATCTCTGGCACTAGATCAGATGATATCTGATATTACTTGGGGATGTTTTTGGTATCACGATGCCCCAGGAGCTCGTCTGACGTGGCTAGATGGTATTTTCGGTATTCTTGGTATTCTCGTCTATTTACGTCATTATATGGTTTTGGGGGTATTCTCGTAATTTGGACTTCCCGGGAGTACATATTTGAATCTGACTATCGTTTCTGGCAATCTCAGGCAAGTTCGGCCCCAGACGGGGTCGAAGGGTATTTTCGTAATTTGGCACCCGAGAAGCATGCCGGTAAGTTGTGGCGATATTTTTGGCTGTATATTCGACATCTGGAAGCAGTGAATTATTTTACGAGGTTCTCCGATATTTTCTCATCGATATTTCATGCTAATTCTCGATCGAGACGCATTTCCAAAGTTATATTGCATAATGGCATTTGTTCTAATTTAATTGAATATTATATAGGTGCCTTGGGCTTAATCCAATGAAATTGGGCTCCTGGGCCTGAAACTTATTAATTGGGCTGAATTTCTCTATAAATAGAAGCTCAAAGGCACTGAGAAGGGATTCGGACTCTCTTAGCACCTCGCCGGAGGTTGGTCCATTTCCGCATGGCACCATCTTATGGACGGGCCAAATGACACCGTTTTATGAACGGGTCGAGAGTGCCATGGCACCGTCTTATGGAAGGGCCGATGGCACCGTCTTATGGACGGGCCAAATGACACCGTTTTATGAACGGGTCGAGAATGTGATGGCCCCGGGTGCAAGTATATACCGGCGGCAAGAATGTGATGGCCTCGGGTGCAAGTATATACCGGTGGCGAGAGTGTGATGGCCCCGGGTGCAAGTATATACCGGTGGCGAGTGTGTGATGGCTCCGGGTGCAAGTATACACCGGCGGCGAGTGTGTGATGGCCCCGGGTGTAAGCATATACCGGTAGCGAAGATATATTTGTAAAGGCAGAGCGGTGGACTCATTTTAGGTATCTATTCATTTTAAATAGGCATTCGCCTTAGAGTTATCGCCGACTTATTCAAGCCTCGCTACACTGGGGACTCTTACGCATTACAATTCTTACTATATACGTTATTATTGAGCCTTCCTACTTGAGATTCAGGCAGATTCTTATTATCTCGGAAATATATTTCTTGATTTGAATTATTCGGAGCTATATATTCCTTAAGAAATGTTGCGATAAATTAAGTTGAAAAGAAGAGAAGACGAATTATTCAGAGTTATGTGATTATTGAATTACAGTGAGAAATTGAGAGGAATTCAATATCAAATTTTATATACACATAGGGGATACAAGATGCGGAGAGCACAAAAATGAAGAAAACACATGTGGAAGTTTATTTCTTCTTCTTCTTTAGAGCCCGAGCCTTCACCGGGTTCGCTAGGGCGTTTTCTTACCAGCTTAATAGTCGAGGAGGGAGGATCAGTCTCTTTTTCTTTAGTTCCCGCAACGGTCAACTTCTCGGGAATAAAGCTCGCCATCTCGACCTCATGGCGCTCCCGAGCTCCTGTCACACTAGCAGGAACGTATAATGGAGGGTCACGTTGACCCATCACCTCCTCGTCTTTNATAAAAATTTCCCCTCTTTTTTGTGGTCACATTCTAATTTTTTAAGTATCTTTTTTGACGACATGAATTCAATCGACTAGAGGACTGGTAAGGTAGGAGTAGGTCCATTGCGTTTTAGTACTAAGGAGGATGGAATATATTAAATAAGTTAGATTAGAAACGCAATGAACCACCTGTCTTATAGTCGATCATTTTCAAACTCGTCATATTAAATACTGTGTCAAAATATTTTGAACGTGATGAGTCTTCCTGTCCACGGCAGAACCGTCTATACATAATGACTGTTGGAATATGATAAGAGGCATGTTTATTGTGATGTATATTTCTGTGTCAAATCAGGGTGCAAGTATATACCTGACTCCTCCATGACACGCCGACGAGGGTCGTGCCCTCGCCGGAGGCTGGTCCACTTCCGCATGGCACCGTCTTATGGACGGGCCGAATGACACCGTTTTATGAACGGGCGAGAGTGCGATGGCACCGGGTGCAAGTATATACCGGTGGCGAGAATGTGATGGACCAGGGTGCAAGTATATACCTGACTCCTCCATGACACGCCGACGAGGGTCGTGCCCTCGCCGGAGGCTGGTCCACTTCCGCATGGCACCGTCTTATGGACGGGCCGAATGACACCGTTTTATGAACGGGTCGAGAGTGCGATGGCACCGTCTTATGGACGGGCCGAATGACACCGTTTTATGAACGGGTCGGGAGTACGATGGCACCGTCTTATGGACGGGACCAATGACACCTTTTAATGAACAGGTCGAGAGTATGATGGCCCCGGGTGCAAGTATATACCGGCGGCTAGAGTGTGATGGCCCCGGGTGCAAGTATATAGCGGTGGCGAGAGTGTGATAGCCCTGGGCGCAAGTATATACCGGTGGCGAGAGTGTGATGGCCCCGGGTGCAAGTATATGCCGGCGGCGAGTGTGTGATGGCCTCGGGTGCAGGTATATACCGGTGGCGAGTGTATGATGGCCCCGGATGTAAGTATATACCGGTGGCGAAGGTATATTGGTAAAGGTAGAGCGGTGGACTCAATTTAGGTATCTACCCATTTTAAATAGGCGTTCGCCTTAGAGTTATCGCAGACTTATTCAAGCCTCGCTGCACTGGGAACTCTTACGCATCACTATTCTTATTATATGAGTTTTTATTGAGCCTTCCTACTTGAGATTCATGCATATTCTTATTATCTCGGAAATATATTTCTCGATTTGAATTATTCGTAGCTATATATTCCTTGAAGAATGTTGCGATATATTAAGTTGAAAAGAAGAGAAGACGGATTATTCAGAATTATTTGATTATTGAATTGCAGTGAGAAATTGAGAGGAATTCAATATCAAATTTTATATACACATAGGGGATACAAGATGCGGAGAGCACAAAAATGAAGAAAACACATGTGGAAGTTTATTTCTTCTTCTTCTTGGAGCCCGAAACTTCACCGGGTTCGCTAGGCGCTTTCTTACCAGCTTAATAGTCGAGGAGGGAGGATCAGTCTCTTTTTCTTTAGTTCCCGCAACGTTCAACTTCTCGGGAATAAAGCTCGCCATCTCGACCTCATGGCGCTCCCGAGCTCCTGTCACACTAGCAGGAACGTATAATGGAGGGTCACGTTGACCCATCACCTCCTCGTCTTTAAGAAGATCTCCCACGACGGGACCCACCGGTTCCGGGAATAATGCGGCCAACCTTCGAAATGCGTCCGCCGGTGGACCCTCCTCGGGTATTTTGATCTCCTCCGAATATAGCTACTGGTGCAAGTCCTCCTCCAAGTTGAATTGGAGCGCCCCGAACGGATCCCCCGAGCAGTCTAATTTATCCTCCGCATCCACAGGCTCGAACTTACCGAATAGACTGGGATCAAGTCTTCCTCTCTCTTCAGGAGTTAGGGATATGCCCAGGATTCTTTGTGTCTGAACACTCCCTCTAAAGAAATATAGAGCAGACGAGGTCGCATTAGCTAGGGCCGCCAGGTTTCGGAAAGTCGGGGAGTGCACTGTATACTCCCAAATTAGTTTCCGGAAGCAGTCGTTGACCTGGGATGGCAACCTAGCAGCTCGAGCCCGAAGACTGTCCACGGTGGATTGAAGGGACTCATTCTTTGATTTTAATTCTTTATTTACCTCCAAGGCCTTCCCGAGAGTTTTCTTATCAGCAGCATTGGCATCTTTGGCCTTTTTCAACTTGTCTTCGATCTCAGCCCTAACCTTCTTCAACTTGTCTTGAGCGTATTTTTCGTTCGTTTTAAGGGTGTCAATGGATTGCTCAAGAGCATGCCTTTTCCCAATGTGAAATGCCGCACACTCCGTTAATTCACTTCGATGAACCCGAATTAGGGCTTCGATCGCCTTGTTATGTTCTTCCCGGAGCGCCGCCATCTCTTGGGCATGCTTTTCCCGCTGATTCTGTATCAACTTTTCAGCGGCTTTCTTCGTCTGCTCTCCTATTATATCCGGACTGTCAAGCTCCGAATGCCAGAGCATACAGTACTCCCCTATCGCGGCTGCGGTGCTCATCTCCACAACCGTCCGCTCCATCTGAAAGAAAGGCAAAAACCACGAAAAAAAACATATAAGATACGGATGAAACAAAGAGCAAGTAACAATGGCCGATCTGATTACAAACCTCTCCCATCATGCGACGCGCGGTCGCAAACTGGCTCATCAACTGACCGAAGTTGGTGAAGACCGTGTGGTCATCTCGTCCACGCTGCGGTAGTGACGGGTTTCTTTCAAAATACGTCAAGGCCGGTCTATTGGAAACACTATCGCCCCTCGGAATCCGAAAGGTGACTCCATCTTTTATTAATACCAGGCCAGCCTGACTTCCCATCTCGAGCCATTTCTTCACTATATGTTTCGGTATATCTCTTATTCGGAAGGCATCGAGGAACTCGGCGGTTACACTCTTCCTAACGGGTTCCGCAATCTCCAAAACGGTGGGGCCCTCCACCGGTCTTTTCCCTCTATCCGAAGGAGCTTCTTGATTTATTCTTTCCATCGGACGGGTCTCCCGGACAATCTCCTCCACCAGCGGGTCTATCGGTTGACCCCCGCTTATTTCGCCCTCCTCGTCATCTCTGACAACATCCACTAGTGTCTCGGCGAAGTCGTACATCTCTTCGTCGGGGGAAAACTCTCTAGCAGTAAGCTCTAACCGCCGAGACACAGGAATTAAATCTTCAGGACTCTCGGGGGGCTCTGTAGCCGGCTCGTTTCCTGTGGGCTCGGGATTCTCAATTACCGGAGCAGGTGGCGTTGGAGTAACCGGGCGGGCCTCTTCTGCCTGCGGCACCGTTTCTTGCAAGCTTTGCGCCAACTCGTCCGCGGCAGTGCGGTTCCGAGATCCGGGCAGCATCTCGAAGATCAGCTCATCCTTTTCCGTAACAAGAGTACGGAGTGATCTCAGTTTGTCGCCTAATCTCGAATGACCATCAGGGGGAGCCATTATTTTATCTGCAAAATAAGCAAGTAACGTGAGAAATACTGTTGAAAGACTATAGGTATA
>RWGZ01000940.1:451902-463854 GCA_009725065.1 Utricularia reniformis
TACGCCGCCATTACATCGTCGTCTTTCAGGAGCTCCGCCACGAGAGGGCCCATTGGTTCCGGGAATAAAGTAGCCAACCTCCTAAACGCATCCGGAGATGGACCCTCCTCCGTCTCGATATCCTCCGAGTAAAGTTGCTGGTGAAGATCTTCATTTAAGCTGAAATGTAGCGCCCCAAACGGATCCTGTGAGCAATCCAACATGTCCTCATCGGGTATAGGCTCGAACTTCCCGTTGAGCTTGGGATCGAGCTTCTTTTTCTCCTCAGCGGTCATGGATATGCCCAGGATTCTTTGCGTCTGGACACTCCCTCGTAAGAAGTACAGGACATTCGACTTGGCATGAGCTACCGCCCCCAGGTTCCGGAAAGTAGGGGAGTGAACCGTGTACTCCCATATTAACTTTCGGAAGCAGTCGTTAATCTGGGATGGCAGCTTGACGATTCGTGCCCGGAGTCGATCGGTGATAGATTCGAGGCCTTCAGTCTTTGTTGTAAGTTCTTTGACCTCCTCCACGGCTTTCCCGAGAGCTTCTTTATTGGCCGCGTTCTCTTCCTTGGCCTTCCTCAGTTTCTCCTCAGTTTGCTCTCGGATCTCCTTCAATTTGTCATGTGCGTACTTCTCGTTGACCTTGAGGGTTTCTATAGATTGCTCAAGGGCGTGCCTTTGCCCGATGTGGAAGGCGGAGTTCTCCGTTAGCTCACTGCGGTGAGCTCGAAGCAAGGAGTCAATTGCTTTGCTATGCGCTTCTCGGAGTGCTGCCATCTCCTGGGCATGCTTATCTCGCTTATTCTGCATCAGCTTCTCCGCCGCCTTTTTGGTCTGCTCCCCGATAATGTCTGGCGAGTCGAGCTCTGAATGTCTGAGCATACAGTATTCCCCTAATGCAGCTGCGGTGCCCAAATCGATTATGGTACGCTCCATCTGAAATAAAACAAGAAGGGTTAGTACATCTGGCGTAAAAGATAAAGTTATAAAGAAGTCGTTATTAGTGTCGCGACGAACCTCCCCAATGGCGCGACGCATCGTCGCGGTCTGACTCATCAACCGACCGATGTCGGTAAACACTGTGTGGTCATCCTGACAACGAGGCGGTAACTCTGGGTTCCGCTCCAAGTATGCTAGGGCCGGCCAACTCGACACATTGTCGCACCTCGGAATTCCGAGCCGTATTGTCATTATCATCTCATTGTAATTGTATTCTCCGAATATTATAGTGGAAACCAAGGTAGAGCTTTGCTCTCCCGAGGACGTAAGCCCACACATTGTGGGCCCAACCTCGTATATCGCTCGTGTCCTCACAACAATCTAATTTCGAATTAATTATAAATTGACTGATCTAAAAATAAATACCCAACATATTTTTAGACTAGATCATATAGACTAACATTTTACATATTTTAATCACACAAAATCTTATCGTAATCTATTACGATCTCACCACAGCTACCTCGAGCCAATTTATAAGACTTTTGTGCGCGCTAAGGCCGCACACCGCCGCCTAGAGTAATGGCGCGGTTTTCCTTGACATTTCTCCTGAGGACGCCGATCGCACATTCATCTTCCATCAATTCATTACCTACCACGAAACGTACCGATCGACTTGCCATCAGTTCTCTCGTCCGATCGACTAGAAGATTTTGTCGTCCGATCGGTCATATTGCCTTACCATGACCGTATCATTGTAAGTCACGTATTAGCATTTGCCCTCTGCTCCAACCGATCGTCAAAGTCGAACTTCGGTAGGAGTTGAAATTATCGTGACTTACATTTAGCCACAAATTACCAATAAATATATCGATCGACGCCAATATTTTCAAACTCTTTCCCGTATTCATCGTGCCAGATCTGCTCATCTTGAAAACCGCGTAGAAGCTAGAAAGTCACAATCCTGGTCGTCCACGTGGCACAATCCTGAGCGTTGCTCACATACAAAACCCTCATCACCGTCGCAATTCCAATTTGCGCTTCCAACCTCATTTGCACCCTTCTGTTCTCTGACGATTTCAACCATTGTCTCCGGCGACTACTCTTCTTCATCAGACGCAAGGATTCTACAGGTTTCTTTTACTTTTTCGGCTTTGTTCGAGTTTTAATTTGGTTTTATTTCTTTACTGCGAGCATGACGTTATTTTTCCAATATCCCAGCGAGTTTCTTCGATTCTCTTGATTTTCCAGTGGGTTCTTATTTCTTGGATATTTACGACGCCTATCCTTATTTGCAGATGGCTCCATCTCTGAATATTGACACGATTAGTGAGAAATTTGGTTTCCCTGAAGAATATAACCTGGAAGTCGGTGAGCACGGTTCTGAGCCTTGGCCTGCGGCCGGANATGAAATTCTCTTTTGTTTCTTGGAGGTTGTATATCAATGATAGTCTGCACTTTCTCAGGGTAAACATCTATGCCTTTTTCTGAAACGTAATATCCTAAAAATTTTCCACTTCGAATTCCGATGTAGCATTTGCTTGGATTTAGTTTGAGCTTATATTTGCGGCATACGTCGAAACAACGAGACAAATAAGAAATATGATCTTCATCATTCATAGATTTAACAATCATGTCATCAACATATACTTCCATCATATGGCCGATCAGTTCTCTAAAGATTTTGTTGACCAACCTTTGATATGTTGCTCCAGCGTTTTTCAGACCGAAAGGCATAACCACATAGCAATAAACGCCACCTTCGGTCATGAATGATGACTTCTTCTGATCTTCCTCAGCCATAAAGATTTGATGGTACCCAGAGTAAGCATCCATGGTACTCATCATTGTGCTGTCAGACACAACATCTACCAGTCGGTCAATATGCGATAGGGGAAATGGATCCAACTCACAGCTTTTGTTAATGTCGGTGAAATCAATACACATCCGCCATTTCCCATCTGGTTTGGAGACCACTACTGGGTTTGCCACCCATTCAGTATAGTGGATCTATCTGATAAATCCTGACCGTAGCAGTTTGTTCACCTCAGCCCGGATGATCTCGATTTTTTCGGGAGAATAACGTCTCATCTTCTGCCTAACAGGCTTCGTTCCAGCCTCGGTGTTGATCCGATGCTCACTATCGGATCGGTCAATCCCCGGAACATCGTCCGGGGTCCAGGCGAATATATCAACAGCTCATTTTCAAAAGCAGGGGTCAAGTGCGCCCCGATGCGAGTAGTTTTGGTTGAGTCATCCTCAACCAGATTAATCACTTTGAACCCCACGGGTTCCATTGCTTGCCTCTGGTGCGACGGCTCTTCCAGCAAATCCACCCGCGCCTTCTTGATAGGTGCCAAAGTTCGGCACGAGCTCATGTAGCATTTTCTAGCTACTTTTTGATCCCCCTTTACAGAAATAACTCAATGAATGGAGGGGAATTTGAGCATCATATGTGTTAAGAGTATAAATCTACTCTATGATGTTTTGTACTTAGGTGAGGATACCGCTGGTATACGGTTGCCGTAAGGAAAAGAGAACAAGAATTTATACGTGGGAAACCCGAGAACCGGGAGGAAAACCCACGGGGCACCAAACCCAGGCAGAATTCAATATGAACTTTTGATCAGGAACTCTCCGTCCTCCCCCCCCCTCAACACACTTTCAGGCCTCCCTCATTTATAGACTAACATTTTACATATTTTAATCACACAAAATCTTATCGTAATCTATTACGATCTCACCACAGCTACCTTGAGCCAATTTATAAGACTTTTGTGCTCGCTAAGGCCGCACACCGCCGCCTAGAGTAATGGCGCAGTTTTCCTTGACATTTCTCCTGAGGATGCCGATCGCACATTCTTCTTCCAGCAATTCATTACCGACCACGAAACGTACCGATCGACTGGCCATCAATTCTCTCGTCCGATCGACTAGAAGATGTTGTCGTCCGATCGGTCATATTGCCTGACCATGACCGTATCATTGTAAGTCACGTATTAACATTAGCCCCTCAGCTCCAATCGATCGTCAAAGTCGAACGTCGGTAGGAGTTGAAATTATCGTGACTTACATTTAGCCACAAATTACCAATAAATATACCGATCGACGCCAATATTTTAAAACTCTTTCCCATATTCATCGTGCCAGATCTGCTCATCTTGAAAACCGCGAGGAAGCTAGAAAGTCGCAATCCTGGTCGTCCACGTGGCACAATCCTGAGCGTTGCTCACATACAAAACCCTCATCACCGTCGCAATTCCAATTTGCGCTTCCAACCTCATTTGCACCCTTCTGTTCTCTGGCGATTTCAACCATTGTCTCCGGCGACTACTCTTCTTCATCAGACGCAAGGATTCTATAGGTTTCTTTTACTTTTTCGGCTTTGTACGAGTTTTAATTTGGTTTTATTTCTTTACTGCGAGCATGACGGTATTTTTCCCAATATCCCAGCGAGTTTCTTCGATTCTCTTGATTTTCCAGTGAGTTCTTATTTTGTGGATATTTATGACGCCTATCCTTATTTGCAGATGGCTCCATCTCTGAATATTGACACGATTCGTGAGAATTTTGGTTTCCCTGAAGAATATAACCAGGAAGTCGGTGAGCCCGGTTCCGAGCCTTGGCCTGCGGCCGGACGATCGTCCCTGGATAATCCTATCCCAGTGACGATCTCTGCTTTAAGGAACGGATTAAGGTTCCCTCTTCATCCGTTCATCGCTGAACTACTGTGGTCCCTGGCAATGCCCGTTTTTGCTCTGATGCCAAGATGTTACTTGGTTATCGTCGCATTCATTCACTACTGCGACGCTGCTAACATGGCCTGGACCGTCACCAACTTCTTGACGATCTACAAGGTGATGTGGCAATCGGGCACTCACGTTTTTGCCCAACGTAAGTTGTGGTACTTCTCCAGCAGAGGTAAAAACAACGACCTTGTCGAACGACCAGATTCGCAACGTGACTGGTATAACTCATTCGTATGGGTCGGGATTCAAAATGACGACCTTGAATTCCCTCTCCAAGTATCGTCCGACACTGGCAAGTTCATGGTCGATGGTGAAGAAACAATTATAACTGCCGATCGTCTGAAGAACTTGCCCGAACTGATGGAAAACTATCCAAATAAAGACGATCGTCTTAACTGGAAAGTGTTGTGTACCGAGGATAATCTTTCCCATCTGCAGATAACATGTCGATCGATGAGCGAACGCATTGGTCAACCCTGGGTTCAACCATCATCTCTTCCCGAAGAACGTAAGTTTTTTTTATAACTTTTTCCTTCCTTCGAGTCATAACTGAGTGTTTTATTCCGTATTTCAGCTTCCTCCTCTAAACTTTCTTCTGGAGGGAAACTGAAGAGGAAACAAGAGATGATCGCCAAAGGACTGCAGAGGAAGGCTAATAAGGCGAAGGTAATCGCACTTCTGCTCATTCATCGTCTTAATGTTGTTTCATTTTTTCCATATATTCGTAGGTTTCCGCATCTAAAAGAAAATCTGCATCTCCGTCTCCCCCTTCGTCAACCCTCAAAATAACTGTGGGAAATGACGCTTCTGAAGCGGCAGAAGTATCACGATCGGCAGATGATGTCGAAGGATCATCGCCTAACCCTTTGTCGATCGTCTCTATTCCTATGGAATCCCATGGTGAAAGGGTAACCCAATTTTTTGACGATCTAACACTCGAGAGTTGTTTTAGGATTGCAGGTTGGACTGCTGATCGTCGCTTATTCTTCAATGAATTCCTGCAGGCTGAGCAAGTCCAACTGATCGACTATCCAAGGGAATCTCCAACAAGGTCGCCTCCTCCAGTCCCAATTCAGATGGCGAACGAAGCTGCATCCCCGTCAGAAACCAGTTCGTCATGTGAAAGCCAGAGTTTTCCTTCGTGGTTTGCCGAATTCCAGAGCAAAAACATGCAGGATAACTTCATTCTTCCACAACCGGTTGGCAGCGACGCCATGAAACGTCTAATGGTTTCTGTGGCTGTGGGGACGCTCGTCAGCACTCATATTGACGAGATGATGACGGTCGACACTTTGTCTACCGACCCACCTGTCTCTCTTGGCAAAGCGGCGATCGCCCTTCGAGAGGTAATTTCCATAACATTACTTAACTGTTCCATACCGATTATTGCCGCTCTAACCATTTGTTGCCCACTGCAGACATCAAAGGAAATGTTGTCTCTGTATCATAAGACAAGGTGCTCTTTAAAGGCGGTCGCACTTCTGCGGAAGAAACTTTCTAAGGCACTTGATCAAGCCGCAGAAGACAGAAACAAAATTGCTAGGCTAGAGGGAGAGCTAGTCGAAGCAAGGCGTCATGCCCAAGAACTTTCCCACCTTCAGGAAGAAAACAATACTCTGAAGAACAGAGTGGATGTGGTCACCAAGGAACTATCCCATTCGGCTAAAGAGATCCAGGTAGAAATGAAAAAGAGAGTCGAAGCTGAAGTTCAGCGCGATCTCTCTGAAGTTAAGCTTGAGGTCGAACGGAAAAAAGTCAATCTTGCGTCAACCGCGCTTAAATATGCAGAGGAGGAATATCATCACAGTCTGACGGTCCAAAAAGACAAGGTTCAGCATTTTATGAACTCTACAGATGGCATTTTCCAAGATATCAACCAGAAGTGCTTGGCTTATGATGGTCGGATGTCAGCTCTCGAACAAACGATCGACAAGCATAAAGAGGACATATCGTCATTTCTGGATCGTTTCGTGATCTCGCCAACATTTAAAAATTTGGCGACGACTTACTCACTTGGGTTGGTTGAGGAACAGAAGTCAATAATTAAGGAGCAAATCGCCAATATTTTTGAACTTAATCCTAACTCCGAAAAATGGGAGCGTGTCGATCCACTCACCTTTGATGGGAATTTTAATCCTCGCTCGCCTCTCGGACCGGACGATCCTGATCCAGAATTTCAACCACACGCCGATCGGTTGGATTCACTTGTTCTTGAAAACCTAGGGGCCTTAACATTTAGCTCCTCGTCTTCCTGAATGTTGTATTGTAATAACTTTAATCGTTAATCACTATCTTACTGCTTTAATACCGATCGACAACTATTTCATTACAACTTCAGAATTCTGCTTAAGTGTTGTCTGTATTATCGACCGATCGTCCGATTTTGTCATAACATTTAAACCAATAGCGTAGCTGTAATCTATCGAAGTAGCCCCCCAGCACTTATGTCTATCATATAGTACTTGTGTGCCATCTCTAATTCCCATTCGCGAAGAATATTACCATATTGATCAATCTGATGGGCTTATTCGTAACTTTTGCCGTCACTCGTATAAGAGATGTCACACTTTAATATAAAATACTAAGTTGTGCCAAATAGGTCCCCGAGTGACGGAATAAGTAGTCTCTCTAATATAGAAGACTTGCCAATACTTTTTGAAGGGGATTCAATGGGAAAGTATTCCTGGTAAAGAATGTTCGACGTAATCGAGGTCAAGGAGGATTCCTGGGGAGGATCGTTCCATGTGATCATAGCCGAGGCTCCCTTTTGAGAAAAACGATCGACACAATTATAGGCGAAGAGGACTCCCGAAAGGGAGCGTTCGGCGCTATTATTGGCGAAGAGGTCTCCTGAGAAGGGACGTTCGACACTTTAGTGATCCGAAGAGTGTTCCTGATAAGGAACGTTCAACGTAATTGTAGCCGAAGAGTATTCCTGAGTAGGAACGTTCGACGTAATTGTAGCCGATGAGTATTCCTGAGAAGGAACGTTCGACGTAATTGTAGCCAATGAGTATTCATGAGAAGGATCGTTCGACGTAAGCAAGGGATGCCGATACGGCGTCCTCAAAGTCGCTATCGGTTATCGATATGTTCGACATGAAAGAATAATCGACTGGGTCACCAGAATATGACGTTCGACNGACTTACTCACTTGGGTTGGTGGAGGAACAGAAGTCAATAATTAAGGAGCAAATCGCCAACATTTTTGAACTTAATCCTAACTCCGAAGAATGGGAGCGTGTCGATCCACTCACCTTTGATGGGAATTTTAATCCTCGCTCGCCTCTCGGACCGGACGATCCTGATCCAGAATTTCAACCACACGCCGATCGGTTGGATTCACTTGTTCTTGAAAACCTAGGGGCCTTAACATTTAGCTCCTCGTCTTCCTGAATGTTGTATTGTAATAACTTTAATCGTTAATCACTATCTTACTGCTTTAATACCGATCGACAACTATTTCATTACAACTTCAGAATTCTGCTTAAGTGTTGTCTGTATTATCGACCGATCGTCCGATTTTGTCATAACATTTAAACCAATAGCGTAGCTGTAATCTATCGAAGTAGCCCCCCAGCACTTATGTCTATCATATAGTACTTGTGTGCCATCTCTAATTCCCATTCGCGAAGAATATTACCATATTGATCAATCAGATGGGCTTATTCGTAACTTTTGCCGTCACTCGTATAAGAGATGTCACACTTTAATATAAAATACTAAGTTGTGCCAAATAGGTCCCCGAGTGACGGAATAAGTAGTCTTTCTAATATAGAATACTTGCCAATACTTTTTGAAGGGGATTCAGTGGGAGAGTATTCATGGTAAAGAATGTTCGACGTAATCGAGGTCAAGGAGGATTCCTGGGGAGGATCGTTCCATGTGATCATAGCCGAGGCTCCCTTTTGAGAAAAACGATCGACACAATTATAGGCGAAGAGGACTCCCGAAAGGGAGCGTTCGGCGCTATTATTGGCGAAGAGGTCTCCTGAGAAGGGACGTTCGACACTTTAGTGATCCGAAGAGTGTTCCTGATAAGGAACGTTCAACGTAATTGTAGCCGAAGAGTATTCCTGAGTAGGAACGTTCGACGTAATTGTAGCCGATGAGTATTCCTGAGAAGGAACGTTCGACGTAATTGTAGCCAATGAGTATTCATGAGAAGGATCGTTCGACGTAAGCAAGGGATGCCGATACGGCGTCCTCAAAGTCGCTATCGGTTATCGATATGTTCGACATGAAAGAATAATCGACTGGGTCACCAGAATATGACGTTCGACATTAAGGGCATACTATTGCACGTGTTGTCACTCGACAAATTTTGATGTTGTAGGTAATAAATTCATGCTAATAGCATTTAAATAACTTGGAAAATTGCTGAGTTTTATCACAAGTACTAGTAGTAGTAGAAAATGTTACCCGAGCTATGGATGATAAATTCGGAGATTATCAATATTCCAGGATCTTGGGAATTCGTCGCCCTCCAATGTTTCCAATCTATAAGCGCCACCCAACAACACGTCCTTAACCCTGTAAGGGCCTTCCCATCGTCGATCGAGTTTACCAAGATTCTTCTGTGCTTCCACACTTCGCAGAACCAAGTCCCCTTTCAAAAACGATCGGGGATTCACCTTCTTATTATAACATTTTTCCATGCTCCGACGATATCTTAACAGTCGATCGTAGATATCTTCTCTTTTCTCCTCGATTAGATCTAAATCCATCCGTCTCAAGTCGTCATTTTCTTCTTCAGAATACATGATCACCCTTTGTGTTTTCAAAATATTTTCTACGGGTACTAAGGCTTCCGATCCGTAAACTAATGAAATAGGAGTCTCACCAGTGGTATGTGTTGGAGTCGTTCGATATGCCCATAATACCTCTTGCAGTCGATCAGGCCAAATGCCTCCAATATCATCCAATTCCCTTTTTATGCCCTTAACGATCGCACGGTTCGATACCTCCGTCAAGCCGTTAGTCTTAGGATGTGAAACAGAGGAAAACATTTGTTTGATTTCGAGCTTAATACACATATCCTGAACCTTCTTTCCCGTAAACTGTGTACCGTTATCTGACACCAACACTCGCGGCGCTCCAAAACGTGAAATAACATTTTTCCATCGAAGCTTTTTAACAGGATCCTCTGTAATGGATGATACTGGTTCAGCTTCAACCCATTTGGAAAAGTATTCCACAGCAACTACACATAACTTCCTTTGATTTATTGATCGAGGGAAAGGTCCCAAAATGTCAATTCCCCATCTGTCGAAAGGACAAGGAAGTGGAGTTGCATTCAACTCCGAGCCCGGTTGTTTATGATAATTAGCATGGTATTGACATGGTTGGCATCTTTTAACGAAATCCTTGGCATCAGCTACCATGGTGGGCCAAAAGAAACCCAATCGTCTCACCTTTTGAACCAAAGATCTTGCTCCTGAATGGTTTCCGCAAATTCCCTCATGTACTTCGCTGAGTGCCCATCATGCTTCTAAAGGGCGAAGGCACCTTAATAACGGACCTTCAAATGATTTTTTGTACAAGATATCATCTTTAACTACAAACCTTCTTGCCCTTAACTGCAACCGTCGCCGCTCATTCCTTTCTTCGGGGAGAACACCAATCGTCAGATAATCCACCAGCGAATGCATCCAAGCCGGCATCGGCTCAGTATCAATGTTCCCGATCAATTGTCCATCGACACTTTCAGGGTCAGTCACCCGTATCATGACTGGCAAGTCGATCGCCAGCTTAGAATTCATAAACACTTGTATGGTCCCATCCTGTAAACCCGGTGAACTTGCTGCTAGGCGTGCCAACGCATCAGCCTCACGATTTTCTTCCCTAGGCACATGTGATATCACAAACGATTTTAAAGATTTCACTACCCTGACCAACTCTTCTTTATACCTTTGCATAACAGGCTCGTGTGTCTCAAAGGTCCGTGAAAACTGCTCCACGACCAATTTAGAATCCGTAAACCCCCGGATATGCCTTACTCCGATATCCAAAGCAAGCCTAATTCCCGCAATCAATGCCTCGTACTCTGCCGCATTATTAGAACAAGGAAAAGTAAACTTCACTGCAGCGTTCACGTGCTCTCCTCGAGAAGTAACAAAACGAATCCCAGCTCCAGCCCCTCCTTGAGTGGACCCATCGACAAACATATCCCATACGTCATCCTCTTGCTCTGTTTCCATTGCCGACCTAGTCATTTCTACCACGAAATCAGCAAGAACTTGAGCTTTTATGGCCCTTCGGGGCACATATTCCAGGTTCATCGCACTGAGTTGAATGACCCATTTCGACAATCTTGTTGTCGTATCCAACTTGGATAAAACAGCTTCCAAAGGTTGATCTGTAAAAACTTGAATGCGACGTCCCTCGAAATAATGCTTCAGCTTGACAGAAGCTTTCTTTAAAGCCAAAACAAATTTTTCAATGTTTGTATACCTTGTCTCCGCTGGAAGCAACGTGTGGCTAACATAATAAACGGGTCGATGTATTCCCTCTCTGATCGTCACTAAAGCGGCGCTCACTGCAACGGTCGATATTGCCAAATAAAGGCCCAGGGGTTCGTCACTCGTCGGACTCACAAGAGGTGGTGGACTGGATAGATATCTCTTTAAGTCGTCGAACGCCCTATTACATTCTTCGTCCCATTCAAGCTTGTTGCCTTGTCTGAGGACTTTGAAGAAAGGCAAGGCCCGATCGGCAGATCTGGAAATAAATCAGTTCAGGGCAGCCAATCGATCTGTCAGGCTTTGAAACTCCATTTTTGTTCTGGGTGGGAGCATGTCGATAATGGTTTTTGTTTTTTCCGGGTTTGCTTATATCCCTCTTTCCGATACATAATGCCCTAGAAACTTTCCACTTCGAATGCCGAAGCAACATTTAGCAGGATTGAGCTTCAAACGGTATGTTCGACATACTTCAAAACACTTAGACAAATAGGAAATGTGGTCTTCATCATTCAATGACTTAACAATCATGTCATCCACGTACACCTCCATCTCTTTTCCTATTAAATTTTTGAAAATTAAATTAACTAAACGCTGGTACGTAGCCCCAGCATTCTTTAATCCGAACGGCATTGCCGTATAGCAAAAGACACCACTTGGCGTCACAAACGAAGACTTTTTCTGATCCTACTTATCAAGAAAAATATGGTGATATCCGGAGTAGGCATCCATGGTGCTCATCATAGTGCTTCCTGCAACAGCATCAACTAACTTATCAATGTGTGGAAGGGGGTAAGGATCGGATTCACAGAATTT
>RWGZ01000941.1:0-10037 GCA_009725065.1 Utricularia reniformis
GAAGAAGATGTTGTCGCTCCCAAGTGTCTCTTTTATAGGCTTTTCCTGCTATGTGAACGGTAGGGTATCGTTTTGTACTTGTCCCATGTGGATATGTCGGCTCGTGTCGGGCGGGACAGCCGCCGATCGTAGCTCTAGCTGGCTGCACGGCGTCAGGCTTTTCAGCGCGACTAGCCGACTGTCTCCAGACTAGGGGAGGCTCGTACAATTCTGTCAAACATGCATCTGACAAGATTATCAGAGGTTATTGTCGCATACCGAGGAGTGCGGATGGCCCGAATCGTAGTTTGCGCATCCTGGACCGATCGGTCCCGATGAGGAGGAGAGCGCGTGATTCCATCGATCGGTCCCGATCACTAAGATCGGGCCTTCAGGCCTGACTGTTCTCATCGGTCCGTCCATTCGCGTGGGCTGGATCTGGGCCTCTAAGTTCAACTTATGTCATTTGGGCTGGCCTGACTAAACTTGGACCTACCCAAGTTTGGGGTACCGGGTTCCGGAAGTCTCATCATATACTGTTCTATTTCAAAAATAGATTATGTATTCTATAATGGATAATTCGTTTTCATAATTTATGTAGAAGATAACTTTAATATGAATACTAAAAAATAAAGAAAAAATATAAATTGACGTTTAATTATTGATTTAGATGTAAGAATGTATTTTTTCATCTTTAAAAATTGAAGCTTAGTTGTTCATGTATTATATTTTAAATTTTATTGTTTAAGTATTCAATTTAATTAATTAATTTATATTATTATTGAGATATTTTTATAAATTGGGAGTTCTCGAACCCAAATCCGTGTATCCATAAATCGAATCCGTGTATCCATAAATTGATGCACCGTATCTGAACATCATAAGTTGGAATATTAGAGATTGATAATCTATCGACCAATCTTTGAGAATGTGATATTTGGGTGAAATATGATAATAATTGATAAAATATAAAAATTGAGTTATTTTAAATATTTAGATAGTAAAAATAAAAATTTTCAATTATAGATATCATTTTTCCAAATCCCCAAATTGAACTCAAAATCAAAGAGGAACTCAATTATAGATATATGAAATTTTCAGACTAGAATCATATCCAATATAAAACTTTGGGTTTAAATTACGTCTAGTATAAAATATGATTATTAAAAAACAGAATGTAAACCACCAAAATACATAGATATCACATGATAGATATTTAATAAAAATTATGTCCTTAAAATTACAATTCATTCAGAAATAGAATATCTTATCCCGCGGACATTTAAACAGATAAAAGCACTAAGAAAATGAATGCAAAAATGTCTTAAACAAACACAAGAACAAAACTCGATCCTGATTTCCAACGTACCTCAAAGCTTATCCTCGAAATCTGATAGTGGTGTCATTTGTTCCTTTAAGCCTTTTCTCTTACGAATTTCAGCAACGAGAGTGGAAGCCTGAGAACCAGTTTCCAATGGATCAGAAGACATCATGTCCCAATGATCGAACACGCACTGTGGAAAGGCTTGACCCGAAGTTGAAGCTCGTAGAGTTGCAGAGAAGCCAAATGATTCTACGACTGGTAAGTAAGCTTTGATGTTATAAAGAGGGGTTCCAGGCCTCTGCATTTCTTCAAATACATGACCACGTTTCTGATTCAAAACGCTGTAAATCCCACCGAGGGCTTGCTCTGGTGCTTGAATCTCGACCAGATACACTGGTTCCAATAGACGGGGTTTTGCTGTAAGCTGAGAAGCATATACAACTCTTCTTGCTGTGGGGATAACTTGACCACCACCTCTGTGAATGGCATCAGCATGAAGAACAACATCACATACTTCAAAGCAAATACCTCTCATATTCTCTTCAGCTAATGGTCCCTCTTTTGATGCCCACTGAAACCCCGCAACAACAGAGTCTTTTATTTCATTTAGGTATTGAACTCCCTTGCACATATCCACAACCATGTTGGGGCCAGTAGTTTCGGGACCGAAGCACCAAATCTTCTTAGCAAGCTCCTTGTCCCAACCAAACTCTTCAGACAAGATCTTTGAACGAACCTTAGGATCATCCCGTGGACCAATACGTCCATCATCAATAGCTTCAGCAAGTCCATCTTCGAGTGGTCTGGCTTCCATGTAGAGACGATTGTGCTTGTTGGGAGATTTGCTCATTACAATACGAGAAGATCTTTCGAGTACCGTTTCACGGAATGACACCACAGGATCAGATTTCACAATTTCAGCACCACCCATGAAATCATCCTGCAAGTCTTTCAAGCATATCTCAAGGTGAAGTTCACCAGCGCCTGCAATGATATGCTCCCCAGATTCCTCAATACTACACACAACCATAGGGTCAGATTTTGCCAACCTCTTTAGTCCTTCAACAAGCTTTGGAAGGTCGGATGCAACTTTGCATTGCACAGCCACACGCACAACTGGTGAGACAGAAAACTTCATTGCTCTAATTGGATGGGCATCCACTTCCTTCTCATTTGTAAGTGTTGCATTCTTAGTGATAAATTGATCTAGTCCAACCAGAGCAACTGTGTTGCCACATGGCACATCTTCAACAGTTTCTTGTTTCTTCCCCATCCAAATAACAGTCCTCTGTACACTCTTGACATACAAGTCCTTTTTCTCTCCAGGAACATAGTTAGGTCCCATGATTCTAACCTTCAATCCCGTAGATACTTTCCCAGAAAATACACGACCGAATGCAAAGAACCGACCTTTGTCCGAGGCTGGTATCATCTTGGATACGTAAAGCATGAGAGGTCCCTCAGGATCACAGTTCCTGATAGCATTAGCGTATGCATCATCAAGAGGCCCTTCATACAAGTTCTCCACACGATACCTTTGAGCTTTACCAGGTGAAGGAAGATGGAATATCATCATTTCCAATAGAGCAGTACTGGCAGGAAGCCAAGTTTGCATCACACGTTTCATTAATGGTTTTCCCATCAAATCCTTCTCGTCGGACTTCATCGTCACACCAAGCTTTTGTAACATGGGCCATAACTTTTCTTTCTGGTCATTCATGCAAGTGTGGATAATCTGCTTGATGGGCTCATAACAAAACTGCACAAAACCACGCTTGCAAGTAGGAGAGCCTGAATTTTTTGTGGTCCACTTCCTAGTTGCGGGATCAAAAAAGTTTTCTCCCCAAAGCCTCTCCATCATCTTGGCCTCATCCACTCCGAACTTTGAAGCATACATCTTAGCAAAATTAGTCAAAGTAAATGCCCAGCCATGCAGCCCAGCGGAAAAGGCAACAGTACCCTTTTCAGGGTAAACCTGAACATCGCCAAGAAGAGGATCTTCGTATGTGGCCATGATGACATTCGCATTTTCAATAACTCTCTGGAATGTCTGATATGCCTCTTCTCCATCAACTTGCAGCTCAAGAAAACATCTGTCCATTTTATTGACAGTTAAAACAGGTCGAATTCTCTCTCCAAGAGCTTGTCGCAGGACAGTTTCTGTTTGGACACAGACACCCTCCACACAGTCCACCACAACAAGTGCACCATCAGTGATTCGAAGAGCAGCTGTCACCTCTGAGGAGAAATCAACGTGCCCAGGGGAATCAATGAGATTGATGAGATACTCATTTCCTTGACGCTCACCCTTGAAGTTCCTCAAGGATTCATCAGTCATCTCATAGTACAAAGAAATTCCAGTAGACTTGATGGTTATACCACGCTCCGCCTCATCGGCACGAGTATCAGTCATTCTAACATCACCAGCGACTTCTTGGGCAATAATACCAGCCGCAGCAACAAGAGAATCCGTCAATGTTGACTTCCCTGCAAGAGGATTAAAAATTTAGGAAGTGTCATTTAACCAAGAGACAAAAACATGAAACAAGCTTCTGCATTTTTGTACCATGATCGACATGGGCAATCACGGACATGTTGCGTATGTTCTCCTTGAAGTCCATAATCTTACGGAGCCCTTCAGCAGTGAACTTCACCTGAGCATATGAAGTAATATTAGTTAAAAACTGAATGCAGAGAAGTAAAAACATCCTATGATATCATGATAATTTTGTGCACTCACCATATTTTTAAAGTTTTCAGTTCAACAGCTGCGCAAATTATGAAGATGTTTCTTTAAAGAACCTGCAATTTGAGCAAGAGAGATAACGTGTGTGGAATGAATATTCACCGAAGGGAAGGAATAAACCTAAAAACCTCCAAGGGGCGTTCCCATAACAAAATTTACACACAAAAAAATTTGAAGGCACTACCCTGCATAATAAAATAGTTTAAGCAACGGGTACCCTAAGAAAAACTCGCAGAAACAGATTATGCGCCACAAACAAATCAAGATTGCATGAAATAGCACAAAGCATCAAACTCTTTGCTTTCTTTATTATTCAACATGATATCTTGAGTAAGGCCGTCGATTAATCTAGAGAAGAAGATTAAATACTAAGAGAAGCCAAATAATAATCACAATCAATTTCGTCACAGATCCAAGATCGCAGAACCACACAGCAAAACGAACATAACAAAAGAAATCAAGATACATCTTTTAACGCATATCCAGTATTAATTAAAGACTGAAAAAACCAGCAAATTCACAAACAAACCCAGATCCAAAATCAACCCAAAAATTTAAATCGGGGGCGATTCAGAATAAAAGCGAAATACACCAAAAGAATAATACCAACACAAGAAAACAAACAATCCCAAGTTCCAACGTCAAACTATTCCGTGAAGACCAAGCAGGCTAAAAATTATGAATATCCACAGAGCACATCGAAGAAAACTTACAACTTAGAGACAGGCGATAAGCGGAGGCAGCCGTATATTCTCTTAACATATACGGACTACAACCATTTTAAGTGTGATGAATATGAACATTCCACAGTCCACAGAATACCCCCAAACCCTAACACAAAATGAGGGCGTCAACGTAATTTAATAACAAACGGGCCGGACCAATGAAAACATGGACCCTGAGCCCAACTTCACACCTTGGTTTTTCGAGCATTTGGCATTCTTCTTATTGTATCAGCATAACAAAACACACAAAATCAATCAACATCATCCCCACTTGTTCTAGCTTTTCAAATTAAGCATAAATATATTTAAAAATATATTAGGAATATAAAAATATATTAGGAATATAAAAATATACTCATTGCCTAAATTTTAATATAATACACGTGTTGTCGCCTGAGATATTGGCAAAAACCAAATTAGGAACTCATATTTATGAATTGTGATCAAATAATTTTATAAAAAAATATGAAAAACATTAATTTTTTTACCATTTCTCCAAAATATGGAATCAAAAGAATAGATGCATTTCTCCACATTGAGATAATCTTTTTAGCTTAACTTTACCTTATATATGATGAGGGCTTCAGGGCCCGGTACTCCGAACTGGCAGAGACCCAAAGATATTAGGTCAATCCAATTGACAAGAAACGAACTTACGCAATCCAATATCCTAAGTTTGGTCCATTCAAATAATAAGCCGGAAGGCCTACGTAATTAATGAAGCCCAAAGTCCCATTTAATTTGTAGGACCGAAGTTAGAGTTGGACAAGGCTCAGCGCTTTGGGAACCGATCCCTTGGATCGGTTTAAACGGTTATAGTAAGCCTCGGGTATGCTCACGTTTCTGCACTTCAAGCATGCTCACGTTTTCTGCACTTCGGGCATGTTCACGTTTTCTGTCATGGGAAAACGATGTTGTCATATGCGGTTACGGAGCGTTTTCCACGCACGATTCTCCTCTATAAATACAGGGCTTAAAGACTAGCTCGAGAGAACCTTTTGGATGCGCGAAATCGCCGTTACTCTGCCGATTTCACTCCTTGCGTTTTCTTTATTGTCTTAGTCATTTTCTTAAGTCATCTGTTGTTTGTAATCATGAACTGTTTCATCAATATATCGACTAATAGCATTTTCAAACTCTTAGTTCGGTAGTTTTTCCCCTTTCTCTATGGTTAAATCATTGTGTCATTCGCTTTATTTGTATTTTATAATCGTTTCCCTCATTTTAAACAAATCAGAATATGTTCGATTTATTACGAACATGTCAACTGTTGATAATGAGTTTTTTAGACCACAGCAATATACATGGATCATAGAAATTCAGAGTTCAATGTGTCAGTATAACTAGTTCAGTTTATTATATAATATTAATTAGATTCAATTATTCATGATATCATTATTATAATAAAAAATATATTTTTACTTCTATTTCGATGATATTTCACTTTAACAAACATAATTCATCTATAGCACATCTAATAATTCACAATGTTTACTATCCTTCAAATAAACGCGTGTATCCACCAATGACGCAAATGCTCCAAAAATCACAAATTATTGTCAAAATAGCTTGGGAACGATGTTATGTCCACCCGATAACAATTATTACGAAATACTTATATTCTCGTAATTAACTTTTCAGTATTCTATCACTACATGATATATAGATTATATTATCTATATCGAAATCTGCAAGAGAGCAATGTTTTAATTTCGGGTAAATTTCAAATTTCGTATTTGACCAAAAACAAAATTTTGGAAAACGATAGAAATTTTGAGAAAATTTTGGTAACACTATCTAAAACAATATAATTAGAATTTCATTAATATTTCTTGATAATTAAAGTATAAATCCTTACAATATAAAATTTATTTAGAATTCATTATTTACAATCATTATTTATTATAAAAACAAGAAATAAACACTCATTTGAATTAAATATTGGGTTTGTTTGGTATAGCTTTTTAAAATTGCAGTGTGGTGAGATATGATAATCGTGAATTTTTAAATATGTTTGAGAAAATTGTGATTGATCGCGATTTACATAAAAATAATAATATACTCATATATATATATATAATAATAAATATAATTATATTATAATTAATAGAATTAAGTGTAAATTAGTCTTTTCCAAAATCACGATGAGGCTACAGCTAGTTTTAACAGCTGTGGTGATATCGTGATTTTTTAACGATTATCACATCGCAATTAAGTTTATGTTTTGTGTAACATAAGAAAATCACGATCTGGACATCGCATCGCACCTCACCGCAGTTTTAATTTGAGTACCAAACAAACCCATTAAAATTATCTTTATTTAAAGTTCTCTAATATATTAATTAAATAATAAAAAATCGATTGATAAAAATATGATCCGATCATTGAATTTCACAAACGGTTGGAATAAATTTTATTTCTGTCAAAACCAAAAATTATCAAAATTTCTGAAATTTAAAACATTGTAAGAGAAAGTAAAAAACAAATAAGGGATCCATGGGATGTGAAATATAAATAGAGGCTCGACCAAATGGGCTGGCGAGACAAATAAAACTAAACATAACGAGAAGAAGTAATTATAAAGACCGAAATTAGGTTTCTTACAATGATGACTTATGAACTGTTACAGTCGTTATCAAGTCATTGGACAGTTGTCGTCATTAAGACATCTAAGTGATTGACAGTTGTATCCCAACCCTAAACCCTAAATATATTTCCTATTGAAAATTAAAAATTGATGCATTATTGGATTATGAATGTAAGTATGTATGTCTTTTGGTGAGTAAATGCTCCAACATTAATCACAACCAAAATCCACTCTTGCATTTCTTTATTAAATCATTATTGTCTCGTTATTAAAAAGAATTCTAAATTACAAATAAGAATAGTGTAAAGATCAAACGCAAATTTGATCTCCGTAGTTTCATGAATTTTGTAAGTTTTATCTCTAAAGTTTTACAATTGTGATAATCAAATTACAATGATTGTATAACTTATCTTCATATTTTGTGAGTTTTGATAAATTCAGTCACTGAAGTTTATTTTGTATGGTATAATTGATTTATAAAATCTACAATTTTGGCAATTGAGATCGTCGGCCATAATAAAATTTTGAAAATCAATTTTTCTATTTTGGGTATTTTATTTGAAAAATATTACAAAATTGAAGCATTAAATTTACCAAAACCTTAAAATTTTAAAACTACTAGAGATCCAATTTACAAAATAAAAAAAATATATCTATTAATATTTTGTTATTATTTAGTTTGAAAAAGAAGAATGGACCCTCAATAATTAAAATGTCCGTTTAAATTATCCATAAATATTATTATCCATATTATACCAATTTGATAACATTAAATTCAAACTAAATAAGAGTACAATTATAATTAATTTTTGAAGTACAATTACATTAATTTTCCTTCGCATAATAGTATATGTACAAGGGTAGGAATAATAATTATATTAAATAAATATCATACCAAACTAATGATATAACCACTTTATAAAGATGCTGAGTGGTCCCGTCATTATAATTCATTTTTTATAATTATATCATAAAAGATTGTCATGCTTATTATAATTAATAATGTGCACGATTGGCCCCCAAACTTTTAAATGTTGTAAACACCGTGCCCTCAAAGTTTAAAAATTGTGTAGTTGCCCTCGAACTTCCAAAACCGTTTATATTTGACACTTATACTCGTTAATATTTTAAACGTCCCTAGAGTTTGTATATGACTCATTAACCTTGAAAAGATAAAAATTACTATGTCTTCAAACTTTGAAAATTTTAAAAATAACTCATAAATTATCAAAATCATTTATACGAAAACTGATATTATTCACTCAATGGTCATTTTTGAACGGTTTTAAAACTTCGGAGCTTCTCACGCAATTTACAAATTTTGGGCATCGTTTTTATACTATTTTAAATATTATGGGTCAATTACGGAATTTTCTCTAATATATATTATAAAATTAAATATATTTATTGAAAAAATTGAACTCTAGTTATTAAATTTACTCTAGTTACTTGAGCCTGATAGCATTGCCTACCAAAAAAAAGATTCATCATAAAGAGGGCAATTATGAACAAGGACAACATTTCTAAAGGAGCATATGATCTTGTTGAACCTCCAACTGTATTGCAATAAAGAATAGAAATTATTTATATTATCATCCTTATTATCATAAATATAAGCAAACAAATCTAAATCTCATAAATTTATATTCTTAATAAAATCATAAATATAATCAAAGTCCAAATCATCATAACATTCTTTGGGTTTATTTGGTATAACTTTTAAAAATTGCAATATGGTGAGATGTTGTGAGATCTAGTTAAAAATAATGATTGATTTTTTAAATATGTTTGGAAAAATTATGATATCATAATTGTTATTTTTGTAAAAGATAAATATAACCTTTTATTATTGATAATGTAAAAAAATATTTTTATTTAATTGTAAAATCAATAGTAATATATTCATTTCCAAAATTATGATGTAGATATAACTGTTTTAGCAGCAACCATCAAATTGGAATTTTTTAACGATAATACTATCACAATTATCATTTTGTTATGTATACGTTAAAAGAATCACGATCTCATCATCTCACTTCACCACACCAATTCCAAACAAACCTTTTATATCCAATAAATAAACGATATCAACATTATATTGGGTCACGATAACATGCGAAGAAAACTGTAATTGTTTACTGCGTTTGTGTCTAGTTGTTTTTATTATCAAGATTGAAATGATATCGCAAAAATAGTATTAAACATCCAAAGCCTTCATTTGCAACATTTTTGGCTAAACCTTTTGTGTTCTTTAGTCAATTTCTGCTCTTAGTTTAGATTGAGAAAATGTGTCGTAGTCCGCAAATTTTAATGAATTTAATAAATTTAATTTCCATAATTGACATTTGTAATCCTAAACTTTGAATTTTTTCCACTGTTTATACTAGAGTTTATAAAAACAAACAAATTTAATCTCCAAATTTTGAATATGGCCAAATATGTCCAATTTGAAAATAATGACAAAGTTGGCCTCCAAACATTGGTAATTTGACATAATTAGTTCTTGTAATTTTTGATTTCGTTAACTAATGGCATAAAATTTCGCCTCTTATTCTTTATTGATAGTTGTCCTTACATTTGTGTCTTCATATATGCGAATGGCGACATACGTAAATCTTTATACATACGCATGAATTTGTCATTTAATTTGAATTATGATGATTGATTTTGCCAATT
>RWGZ01000941.1:11258-63731 GCA_009725065.1 Utricularia reniformis
GAGCAAAAAAACATAGAAGAATGTTGGTGTTGCATTGAGGGATTTCTCTGCTAGAAAACTTCTAGTGCGTTTGTTGCCTGGTTTTATCTTGTTTTATTCTTACATTTATAGTTTGCTGCTGTCTTAGCAGGTACTGTCTGCATTGTTATTCATTCTTGTTAAATGAATACTTATTTTTATTTTTATAATAATGTTTGATGTATCGTTAAACTTATATTGTTTTTATACTTTGATAATGAGATTACTTACATAGTTAATTACTTGGAATTGATCGTTTTGCAGACTGGAAAAATAAACACTGAAATCGAGGCCACGTGATTAAGGGAGTATTTGGTTCTAATTTGTTTACATTGAGTAATTATTAAGACTAATAACTTTGAATATTTAGGGGCCGAAACATGGCGTCGTGTAATGAATAGTATCTGTTAGTTGTTACTTTGTGTATGATACTTTATTAAAAAACATATGTAGGTGTGGGTGAGTACGCATCCAACTCAACGGATATGTGTTGAACTCATCAATCAATGTAGGTTGATTAACGCGTTATAAATTTTATTGACATATCAAAGGGTTCATCCAACATATTAGAACATTAGTCATATCAATCCATACGAATCGATTCATATAGGTTGATTTTTGCGGACTGAATCACAGGTTGGGCCGATCCATGCCCCCTAACCCATTGCTTATTTGGTTTCGTTTATTTATTGATGTTTGTGTATTTTGTGAAACTATTCATTTGTGCGTTATAGTAATGATTTTATACCGGCATAGTTGATCACGGGCACTACTCAAATTAATTTTTTTATGGTCAGATCCAAAAAAACGTAGAATCCGATCCTAGAACTTGTTATCGAATAATACTAGATAAAATATTGGTATCACTCTGTATTTCACGTATATATCGATATTAAAATCAATATTTTAAATTTCCCGTATACCGAAATTTTTTGTCGTACCGGTTTCAACCGGTATTTTGCCAAAATACCGGCCGGAACGGATTTTTTCGGGTCAGGTCGGGTTTTATTTTTTTAAAAAATATGAATATTTTATAATTTAATTTATTTTAATATTCCAATACAGATCCAGTATACCCGATACATTTCCGGTATACCGGCCGGTACCGATTTTTAAAACATTGATTAAAATAGTGGTTTATCATGAATGGGAAATTAAGAGTTACTGAATTCACTAATCATGAGTTATTCTAGACGTAATGTACAACAATATAGCATATATGATAAAAGTATAAATATTTAAACAAATTAAAAGATGAAGGGAATGTTTACATTCATGTATTCCAGTAACGGTAATGAACGAGTGATGGGTATCATGTAATGACCGACATCATCTAAGGTAATGAAATAGGCGTGTTGCTCCTATCCTTACTGTACACGTGTACAGCAAGGATTGTTTTTAGATTAAATATATTTATAACAAATTGATGTTTAATACCTGGTCGCGTGGCCTAATGGATAAGGCGCTCGCCTCCGGAGCGGGAGATTGTGGGTTCGAGTCCCATCGCGATCGTGTTAAATATTTTCATCATGCTTTAAATAAGTGTTGTAGTCTTTTTGGGATGCAAACGAATCAAACATTTTTCAAGGTTGTATCATGATTTTAAAAAATGGATCGGAACAAGAATTGCTTATTATCCCAATTCAATTTAAACCGATTGATGTATGATTTTAAAAATCGGTTTTTGGACCGAAAAATATGGTTGAACATGTTTATTTCCCTCAAAATCCACAAATCTAATTAACAAATTCACTCAAAACGGTTAATAACAAATTTACGAATTTATATTAATTTTTTTTTAAATATATTTCAAAAAAATTTTATATTAATTAATTACATTTTTTAAGATTTATTTAGAGTTCTTTGTAAAAGAAATATATTTCTCTTATTCACTAATATTATTATTTATTTTTCTATTAAATCAGTTCAAATCGATCTGATCATTCGATTCGACCAGTAGATAGCATTTTCGATCCACTGGTTCTACTGGCTTTTAAAACCATGGGTTGGATTTAAAACTAGTTGGTCTTTCGAGATACAAATTTTTATATGATGTTTGGTAATATAATAAATTAACTAATATATGATATTTAATTTGTTATTGTTATATATTTGAACTATATGTGAGCATAATTTTATTTCAACAATTAAATTCAAACTTACTTATTTCAAGTTCAATGGGTCGCCATGTTGCACCTGTCATAACAAATGTGATATCGACTTGCAAATACAATTGTATGATTTCTAACTTGTAAATTAATTTATAAAAACATTAATTACACATAAATTATTGTTGTTTAACGAAATAATACTCAAGGAGAATGAAGTTACAATGTACATTATATATCACGAATTCAATGTGGTATATAATGTACATTATATATCATGAAGTTACAATGTATTCAAAATTACAATGTACTCGAAGCTACACATAAATTATTGAATGTTTTTAAAAATTACACAATAAGAATGCGTTTCTATAAAAAATCAATGTGGCACACAAGAATGATCAACTTTCAATTGATTTGAAAATTTTGGTTCTAAAATGTTTTATAATCATAGTCCATATATATAATACATTTTGACAAAATTAGTCATTTAATTCATCATATATATCAAATTTGATATATTGTTATTTCTATACTTTGTCTTAGTTAATTTGGTCCCCACATTTTGATAATTTAAAATTTTGATTTTATCGAAGTAATTTTGATGATAGTCAGGAAATTTTGATAATTTTAATTTCATTGTAGTAATTTTGATTATTTTAATGAGTAACTAAACAAAAACGAAACCCTACACGACAAGCATGGAAATTAAAGCACAAAGTCTGCTGCGTTCGTGTCATTACCAATTTGAGTCGCTGAAATGCCGGTTTGCTGGTGGCCAAGGCATGAAACGCGGCAAATGTGTAATTTTGATACTAAGTTGAGAATGATTGGTATTGAAGAAGGGCAGTCATAGTCCCAACTCGTGTTTGTTCATGTTAGGTACGATCGTCAAGTGATGAAGGGACCAAAACATGACAATTGGCATGGAAGGTTATCGAATGAGATGCATTGGAGTGGGGTATACAAAGGATAAGTGAGTTTTAACTTTTAACCAATGCATACATTATATATATATGATGTGAGTCGCACTTAATACGAGGTTACAAATCATCATCAGAAATAATAGTGGACAGGAGCAAAGTTTACAAGATTATGTAGAATTTTGTTTGTTACATTGTTTAAGTTGCACGAGAATTCGGTAGTTCTTGTGGCGGTAAATTGAGTTTATTCCGTTGATAGTGGATTGACTGATATTGGTCCGTGATTTTCTATTGGTATTTGGGTTCCACACAAAATTGATGTGTTTTATTCTCATATATGAATCTAAATTTGAGAAGTTTAATCAGTAAACGAATCGTAAAAATACATTTTAAGCTAACAAGTGGTATCAGAGTAAGGTTATCTGTTTACGGGTTGTAGTAGAGGTGTTTTACATAAGTTCTAGATTACAAATGCTGAAAACAGAGGATTCCGTTGTGTCGATGATAAAACTGAATACCGCAAAGTATCTCATCTAGAAGGTCAAGATGGAAGACCTATTGTCTTGTAAAGATTTGTAGATGATGACCGAATCTTCAAACAAGAGGGGATAGATCATCATAAATGAAAATCGATGAAAAAGAAGGTGATGGCGTATATGAGGTCATGGATCGACCTGTCACTTTATCATCATATTGGAGAGTTTACACACCCGAATTACATATGAGAGAAGCTTCAGAATATCCGTGAGATGAAAAATGTGTAGAACAAGGTCGGCACAATAAAGAAACTGGTAAATATCACATATACCGATGAGGTCCAATGGTTGAACACATGAACAAGTTCCATAACTTGGTGAATAAGCTAACTCGGGTCCATATGAAACTTGACAATGAGCTACAAGCAATGTGCTCCTCGGCATGTAGCTCGACACATGGGAAACTGGTGGCTTTGAATAATTCCACATCACTATTCTCTTAATCGTGAATTGCTTATAATCTCATGAACGAGGAAGAAAGGAGTATGTTCCATGATGATCGATCACCAATTTCGATTTTCATCAAGCCTAATACCTAATACATATTAGTCAATACAGATCGACCTCATAAATGTCAATCGATCATCCCATACTCGACTCGACACCTGTGATATCATTATTGTGTATAGTCCGTCTCTTGTTTTCCTAAGTATGGATACATGATCGTAGAAAAAGTTCCAAATGAATATTTCACAATCCTTAGCGAAGACGATAGGAGTTTCTGAGCATATCATTCAGACGTCCTCATCAACCTTCATGATCTTCTTGATATGGGATAATGGGAGACTGTTGCTTCTCAAATCAGATGTTCGTTCAATTTCCTTTATTTGATCATCCCATAAAGATTCGATTTGTTAATATTGTTGTGGATTGTGTAATAGCTAAGGTTCAAGGTAATGTACAAATCCTGCTAGAACCTTCGATTCTCTCTCTTTATTAGAAAACTAAAAACCGAAATGATTCCTTACAATTATGAGTCGATCGAGTCAAATCCCATAAAATGAGTATGTTCAGTCTAATGTAAATTAGCAAAATTGATGGATAATATTTTAAATAATTGAAGAGATATAACATGTTCAAATATTGTCTTCTGTTATAAATAATGTAATCATTTTTATTTTATATTATATTGAATATAACTATTATATCAATTATGATTAATCAAATTTACATTCTTCATTTATCTTTATATTATAATTTCAAATATAACTATTATATTGTCTTATATTCTTTTGTCTGATATATCCATAGATCCTTGGATTCTCTATGAGGTGTTTAATTTTCAAATTTTTCATTAAGACACGGTAAAAATAAACAAAGCTTTTATTTTATCTTCTTTGATGCTCATTGTCTTGTTTTTAGTGTCTTAAATGTGTTTTGCTTTTACATGAGTTTCCTCATATACAATAAAAGATAAGTAATTATTATCATTTGTACAGTGTCACAACTAAGTGTAATATTTTGTCATATCTAGTTATTCTAAATAATCGGAATGTTTGAGTCAAAATTATCAATATCATAAAATATATTCAAAATTTGCATGATGAATAAGTTATAATATGTTAAATTTACCAAAATTTATAAAATATGAAGACTAATTCTGCCAAAAATATAAAGTTTGTGGACTAGTTTTACCTTCAAAAAACTTTGAATACTAAATTTGTCAAAATGAAGAAAATTTAGAGATCAAATTTAAAAAATCATATAAATTTTGAGGAACTTAAATAAAAAAACTCCAAATAGAAAAGTATTCAAATTTATTGTGTTTGTTTTTAGCTAAATCAATCCAATTTATAAATAAAATTTAGAGATAATGAGAATTAAAATTTAATATAATTAATAGAAAATTGTATAATTAGCCTCCAATTTTCGAGCGATATAAAGTGCATGTCCTCAATTTACGAAATTGCAAGAATAATACTTAAAATTATCAATGTCGTTTGTTTTTTACCTCTGACATTCTAGCACCCGAGTTTCCATAAGTTGAAAACCTCTCACAAAATACGCAAATAAGATCCGTTTGAAAAATTATACAAAATTTACCTTTGATATTCGAGAATTCTGCATAAAATATTGAAAATTTACGAGTTCATTCAAGTGTCAATGATAAACGGTATTGGAAACTTGAGGTATCTTATGCGTATTTAATTGAAGTTGGAGGGGTACAAATACATATTTTTGCTTAAAAAATGTATCATATTTGCAATTACATAACTTAGAGGGTATACTCTTTACACAGACAGTAAATTGATGGTCGTGGGCAAACATCACCTAATTATTTAATTAATAATTGAACTGTTATCTTTAAATGGTTACTATTAATTAGATGAAAAAATAGACATGTCTACTTTTAAGATGTAAAATTAATATAATATGTATTCATCATAATTATCCACGTCCACATTTAGTTCACAAAAAAAGATTAATTAAAAATATTGAAGATTTATTATTGTGGCGTCGACCTTCTTGCCGTGTACCAATGGAAGAGAACATTTTTCCATCTTCGTGCTAAAAGACTGATCTAGAAGCTTGAAGCGAATTTGAGTTACCGTTTTCATGGCAAGTATACTTCCACGTCTTTCTCCTCCCCCGCCTCCCCTTCAGTCCAAGGACAAGGCTTTCGCCGTTATTCTTACTGTTTCAGCATCTACTTCCGCCCCTTCAACTCAGACAAGGATAAAACCACCGCTCCCTCCACCGCGCCAAGTGGTGGTTCCGGTAGGAAGACCGGCCTCGGGCAAACAGGATCAAGGAGATGAATTTCATGTCAATTTAGGGCTCGCTGTAAGAACGCTACGTGAAGATCTGCCTTTGATTTTCACCAAGGACCTTAATTACGAAATTTACAGGTACCCTAATTGCCTGTTTATGAGAAATTCGACGACCCAAAAACTCATATTTTTTATTTGCAGAGATGATATCACGTTTAGGGATCCATTGAATACATTCAGAGGTATCAAAAACTATAAATTGATATTCTGGGCATTAAGATTTCAAGGCAAAATATTGTTCAAAGAGATTTCTTTGGAAATTGTAAGAATTTGGCAGCCTTCTGAAACAACAATTCTGATAAGGTGGAATTTGAGAGGTGTTCCTCGTATTCCTTGGGATTCAAAAGGCCAATTTCAGGGTACTTCACGATATAATTTGGATCGAAATGGCAAGATTTACGAGCACAAAGTTGATAATCTGGCTTTCAATTTCCCCCATTCATTGAAAACTGCTCCTTCTGTTCTTGACTTGGTTCCTGTCACCCCAAATCCAACGTTTTTCGCAGCTTCTTCTCATTCCTCATGTGAAAGCATTTCATAGCAGGTTCACTGCTTGTGTTTATGGGGTTATTTGTATGTAAATTTACATTTGTTTGAAATTTATAAAAATGGAGAATGTATTGAATCTGCCATGGATAGAGAACTAAGAGAGAGTAACGTGATTGAAGAAGAACAGTCTCATTCTCTTTTTTCAGGTTTTCAGATCTTGAGTTATGGCTGTTGAAGATGATCAAGTGATTGATCGACGAATGCGCTCCAAATGCAATCCAACGGCTCGAAATTAATCTCCGATAACGAACACAAGCTATCTGAATCGAATGCTGTTGCTGGATAATGAAAATGGTGTTCAACTCCAAAAATCTGATCAACATTCAATGGACTGAACATGTCTTCTTCAGGTTTCGACAAGTTATCGAACTCAAAAACAGGTCCGTCTTTAAGCCATGGAAAATCGAAAACTCCATTAGGGTAGAAGAATTCAGAACAAGCCAAGTTTCTATGAGATGAAGATGAAGAAGAAGCAGTTTCATCTTCTGTGGAGCTAGTTGTCATTGCTTTTATCCTTTTCCCTTTCGATACTTTCGTTTCATTGTCGTTCTCGGATCTCCGTTTCCGTTTCGAGCTCTCCTTTGCCTTCATCTGCAAACAAACACAAGGGACATAAATATATATCAAATGAATGAGATCTAAATACATAAAAAAATGGAATGAAAAATCCTAAATAAACGCACTCAGTTCTTATACTTACACCATTTCCTTGCTGGTGGTGTGATCCTGTGAAGCTGCGCATTTCCCTCCTATAAATAAGCAAAAATAGTTTGCTCCAAGTTCATCTTTCAATATTCAGATCCAAATTAGATTTTGTATTGAAAAATGACATGATTTTCGAAGTTTTTATCTTCGTATTAGTAATGAAGAGTTATGTCCCATGAATTGGTTCCTTTAGGAACATGAACAGTTAAAAAATGATCTTGACTATTGAAATGAAACTCCACTTCTTCCTTATTCACAGAGCAAGTTTTCGGCTCCAAACTCGAGTACCCTCCGAAAATCCCTTGCCCTCTACCAGTTATTCGTATTCCCGCAGCGATCGAATCGACTGCATTGACAGCTCCACCGGAGTTGTACATGTTAATAAGTCCCACCGGAGCAAACCGGATCCCGTTATCGTAATTCTGTATAGAAAAGAAGCAGTGGTTCATGGAACTTGCGTTAGGACATCAGTTTAAGGAAGTAACTTGCCTTAATGGGAGATATTGTGAAAGCATCACATTGTAAGGTTTTAAGGTTCACATTTAATTTTCCTTTCAATGGGAGTTTACTGAGGGAACCTGACGATATTCGACGAAAAAGAAACAAGATTAAATCAAATGCCTTGTAAGATGAGAAGACAAAGTTGAGGTTCTTGTTACCTGATTTTAAGGAAAAGACAGCAAATTCTGCAGTTAGATCATCTGAAATTTCTGTAATAAACTCAACATCTAATGGAGAAACAGATCCCGAGAGTTCGAGACCGGTATCTTGACAGTTAAATACGGCTACGACTCCGGTAAGCTTGTTAAGGTTCCATATCTTGAGAAGGCTTTAATAATAAAGGAATCAATTGTAGCTAAGTAATCAAAAGCATTTTTCTTGTTGAATACCTTATACCATCGGATAATGGATCAGAAAACAAACAATCTCGTGAAGGACGGCCAGGATACTTCGCCCTAAGAACCGATCCATCCGGTAAAACAAGCCGCTTAAGAATTGTAAAATTGTGCTTCCCTGGTTTATCACTGCAAGTAAAATGTGCTATAAGTTTGTACTTTTAATCAAGAAAAGAATAAGAATGTACCTTACGTATATTCCACAGCCTCCGACAGCACGAGCGAGAGCGTGGAACTCGGCAGCTTCATGAAGACTCTAGAAGTTTAATAAAACAGTGAGATTAATAAAAAGATGTTAAGGATTTGTTTACAAGCATTCTCGTACATAGAACATGTCCCAATCAGGAACAAAGATTTCGCCTAAGAAGAAGGTGTTATAAGCTACACTAGCAATGTGCACTGTCTGTGACTTTGGATTATTTGGGTAATAATCATCAGATGCCCGTGTGACACAGCTTTTCTTCGAGCTGCATGAAACTTTGGTCGTTAAATGAATCATTATATCGTAATAAGTATAAATTTGTGTACCTGTAGATAGAATCCGAGTTGTGAGCCATGCAGCAAATTATGCCGTTATCACTGAAGTTATTGAATATTGACTGTTGAAGCATCTCTTGGTACCTTCTTGTTAATGAGACACGACCCCCGGAGCCAGTTGCTAACGTTTCGAGCACGTTTTGAACATCGACTTTAACTCCATCTACTTGTTGGGATACAAGGTATCCGTGTAGATCATCGTAAAATTCATAAATTTTCTCTGGATCAACAAATCCAACACCATATTTCTCCATACAATCCATAGCTATGTCTCTTTCATTTGCCAAGTTCCCGGGTGACTGTGTTGGAAATTTCAATGTGGGATTGTATTTGCTCGTGCCCGTAGAATTCGGATGAAGCCCGCCCCAGTATCCCATCATCGCATGCCACATATATACGTACCTAAACAAAACAAACTCGTTAAACATGAAGAAATAATCTTTCTATTCTCAGGGAAGATATTCAGACAGTACATTAGACCAAAAGATGCCTTGATCTCTGTAATGAAATCCTTTAGACTTTCTGGTATGTTTTTCGAGTCTGTTTTTGATGTTCTTCGGAATTTCTTATTCTCTTTTATACTGATCAATCTTGCACCAAATCTGCATTTACATGTTCATTAAACTACATAAAATGAAAGAGAGAAAAGGCGAAAACTTACTGTGAGCCTTCACTAAAAGGCTCGCTTTTTCGAAACTCATTGACTGTGTCTTGCCATCCATCATCAATTATAAGGAACTTTGCGGGAGTGCCACCTTCAGACAAACTAATAAAGAGATCATAAACAAAAAGAAAGCTCAAATCTCCGAAAAATAGATGATACCAACGTTTTTAAACCGTCCCGGATTCCTTGAGGATTCACATCTTGGTAAAACGCATCCCATGTACACCATCCGAACACGTCCAGCATCCCTGGCATCTGTAACAGAACAAAACTCGTAACGAAAATGTGATGCAAACTTTACCGGGATCACCTGCTTCGTTTCTCGTAGAGAAAAGGTTCCAGTATACTGCTGCAATAACCTGGATGAAGCATGTTTCAATAACAACAATGGGAGTAGATAAGGAACATAAAAGTGACTACTTACTTCATAGACTCCTTGATTAGATCAAATGGATTTTCTCCAATGTTGATGAAAATTGCTTTAAGAAACTCTGATCCAATCACAGACGAATCACCTGCAGAACCCGATAATCTTATAGTAAAAACCCGAGATAAAACCGGTATAAGAATCGAACTGAATAAGTGTAAAATGATAGTGTCACCAGTTTCTACACAGACTAGGAGCTCGTTGGCTGAGTTTCCTTGAAGACTGCTTCTGAATTCACAATCTAAAGTAGGCAAAAAGAGTATATAATCTATATTTTTATTGTGTTCATCACAAACCCCATCTTTAAGCACCTCCAGAAGTAACATCTGTGTCTCAATAGGTACTTCTCTTGCTGAATTCCCCATACGATGAATCATCCACCAGATTTTGAACCTGAAAAGCGACAAGAATCGCACATTTCTACATACAAAATGAAACAAGAGTAATTAGTTCATATTTCATGTAATAACAAAGAATGTAAGAATATGAAAAGATCAATTAATTGAGCACTCACTCAAATGCTCCAATCTTGAAGATATGTCTAGATTTGCTCTCACTACAAGTAGTCCCTAAGAAGGCGGAGGTGTCAACTAAAGGCGTGATCACAACGTTTTCAGGAACACCCACAAGAGCTGGGGTTCCATTAAAGCTTAGAACTCCATTTTGTATCTCCGGCGGAGGCTTCATAAACATGGACCACTTCCGGGAGCCTGTTGTGCAAAATCTAGGGAACCCATTTGATAAAATGCGGGAATTTGAAGATAAAAATGTAGGGAAATTACGCAAGTTTAGATGCAGAGCTCTCATGGCGATGGATGCACCAGCCGCCATGAGACCTCGATTTGGAAGGATCAAACACAGCGTTTAAATGAAGTAACTTTCAAATGAATGGTGCAGTACGCTCTGCATCCTATCTTTATAATATTCTTTGCTTGAACTAGTAACCAGAATATGTCTTTACACAAAAGTATTACTTTAAAAATGACAATAAATGCTCATTACTCTCGAGAATCCAGATAACTAACAAAACAGAAAGAGTTTCTTTCAAGTTCAAAATAAACAGAGAAACAATATGAAGACACAGTTGACAGAGAAAACAAACACAATTACTGCTCAGTCATGTATCGTCAACCTGAGAATGAAATACGAAGCTCGGGAACGCAGTGGTAATGTCCCTGTACCCATCACAACATACATATAAACTCAAGTAATAAATTTGAAGCTATGGTATTGAAGAGAAACTGCACTTACTTGAGGTATTGAAGGGTCATATTTTTTAACAGAGATGGATGTCGCATCACAAGGTTCCTCCATTCTTCTTTGTCGATCCTCCCGTCGTGTTTAGTGTCAGCTTCCTCAAATGTCTGAAATTAAGTTAACCTGATACAGTCAATGAGAATGGTAAAAAGAAAGAGACATGAATTTATTCATAATCACCTTGTCGATTATGATCTCTATTACTTCATCTGAAAGGTTCATTCCAGATTCTGCTAGTGTTGCCACCACCATTTGCTTGACCTGCAACCGCGTTTTAAATGACAAAAAAGCTTTAAATTTTGAAGTGAAGATGAAAATACCTCCTGTCGTTCAATGAAACCTTGATGCTTGAGATCATATAATTGGAACGAAACTGCAAAGATACCACTCCAGAATGGATACGAGAGTATATTTAAAAGAGTGGTGTTTCTCACTAGTTCAAAACTTTATAATAGTATAAAGTTGGTGCTCCAAAAATTTGTAAATTGCGTACGAAACCCCCAAAATTGATATAATGTGTGTTGTTGGTCCACAACTTTTAAAAGTTATAAACACTATATCCTCAAAGTTTAAAAATTGCGTGATTGACCCCCGAACTTCCAAAACCGTTTATATTTGATCTTAATAGTCGTTAATATTTTAAACATTTCCATAGTTTGTATTTGACTCATTAACTTTGAAAATATGTAATGACTATGTCTCCAAACTTAGAAAATTTTAAAAATAACACATAAATTATTAAAACTACTTATACGAAAAAAACGAAAAACACTAGTATTCACTTGAGGGTAATTCTTGAGTGGTTTTGAAACTTCGGGGGTTCTCATACAATTTACATACTTTAGATGTATCGTTTTTACACTATTTTAAACATTGGGGACCAATATCGTAATTTTCTAATATATTAACAGTGATAAAATGAAACTCACACTCTATCTTCTCCTCAACTGGAGCGTTTGGGTGAAAGACCGAAAGTGCCTTCGAAAACTCTTCAAACTCAAGCTTCCCATTATGTTTTGCATCAAATAAGTCAAATACCTTCAAAACAATAAGCACGTCCTTATCTCGATTTAGAATGACAAACAAAAAATTAAGTGTTTTTGTGGCCAACTCTTAATACTACAAATAAGAAAGCATATCAAGCAATTGCAAGTAATAGAACAGCAGAACTAACCCTGTCAGCAAAAAGGCTCTCCTTCTTGTTTGTTTTGAACAGCGCGAACTGGAATTCTTCCTGAAAAAAATACATATGACTCATTCATGAAGAAGATATATTCATAAAGCTATTAAATAAAATGTTACCTTTTTTATAAAGCCTTCATCAACCACACCACTGCTTATCTTCTTGAATAATTCATACAAGGCTTCTATCTCACTAACACTAACTGCACACTCATTTAACGTACATTTTCATAAGAAAAAACTCTTGATATTACCAAACAAACACAAAAATGAGGAATTACAAACTTCAGCTCTCTATATTGACATATCTGGCCAAAAAAGACCAATAAGAGTATCAAAGACTTCGATTCTCATTTCCAACTCATTGGGAAAAATACTTTACTTGTTTGTAAAATATCAAGAATAGTGATCCATTTACCTCTGAATCTCTTCTTTGACAGCTTTTTCCAATAAAAAGAAAACAGAATACGCAATGCAAAAGGAGAAAAAAGCTAAAAATGACATCGAAAATTTGGTTGCAGGAAATAAAGCAAACTCACACACTGTTTGACTTGCTAGATCTTCAGGATTAATTAAACCCCTAGTCCGCTTATTTTTCTCTGATTCACAGCAATTTACAACAGCGCATAAAAGACGCTTCAATCCATCCATGATCGGTTCATGTAATCAAAACATTCCATACCTGAATCATTACCACACGTAAAATAAACATGTATATTATATTACAAATTCTACATATTACCCACAAAAACAGAGAACAGATGCGTGGGACCACGACAAAATTATTAAAAACCAGAAAAATGTTGACATGAAAAGCAACCAAATACCCAGAAGCAAGACAATACGAGAGAACATGATGAAAACCCAACAAGCTAAAAAGGGTATATACCTAAAACAACATTGGAGTTGAGTAAAACGAAGAATACGAGATCATCTTGCCCAATTAGTTACATCCCCCACAAAAGATCTCAACTTCGGAACATATTGATGAAAATGCAAGATTCCCACTTTATCTGGTTGTAATGAATAAAAGGCGAGAAGCACGATCGAAAGTTGACAGATCGGAACCAGTATGAATTCAAATTACTGTATGATCTGCATCATCCAGACGAGTGGAGCCCTCCGTACCTCTCTTTATTCATTACTAATTGCTGACGAGGACTCTTTAGGGTTAGGGCCCAATAATATCCCACGTGTCTCGATGACATACGTGATCATTATTATTTAATTTTAAGAAACATAATTGCTCTTGCCTATTATGGAGTGACGTAGTTATTTTTGTCTCCATCATTGACTACCAAATTGACAAATTATTGGGAGAGTTTATGGAATTTTATTCTTTCTTTTTTAAAATCAATATTATTTTACTTAAATTTTGTAATTATAAAAAATGAGAAATAAATACAAAGATAATTTTACTTGACTTGGGAGAAGGACTCTTTGCCGGTAATTACCAATAAAAATGTTTGATTTTAGCTTTTTTTCCAATATCGTGATTGTATTTAATTATGAGAAAATTACATAATTAATCCTCGACTTATAAGCAGTATAAACACGGTGCCCCGGTAATTTCAAAATTGCATGATTAATCATCTAAGTTATTGTTTAAATATGATTCATTTACAGTTCATAGATGTTTTCTATTTCATTTTTCCGGTTTTTCGTTTAAGGTTGCCGTTAAAAAGAAAATTACATAATCAATTTCAACTTACAAGTAGTGTAAATGTTGTGCCTCGTAGTTCCAAAATTGAATGATTGACCATATAAGTTAACCAAACCGTTTAAATATGACCGTTGTAATTTCCATAGATGCTTTCCATTTAATTTTTCAGATTTTGCATATAGAGTTGACGTTAAAGAAGAGAAAACTACACCGTTAGAAGGGTTAATCTTACATGGTATTGAAAAGCTTGAATGTTTTACTTGCATTTAATTGAAGTTGGAAAACTGTGTCTACATATATTTTTTTCAAATAATGTATTTAATCAGTGTTTTCAAAACTAGGGCATCACATTTATCATGTAAGTTGGGCTGAGCAAACTTCACCCATTCATCTATAGCAAACTTTTTGAAAAATTACATGTTTTTAAGGTTTTTCACTAACATAAATTGATTTGTAGACTGAGATATTCATTTTTCAATCCATGGTCAAAATTCATAGGAATTATGAATTTACTCTTATTTTTGGGATGATATATTTTTTTATATTATAATTATGTCTCCAACACTAACTAATAGGTTCTCTAAATGAGTTCAACATCTGGAAACACAAGTTAAGTATTGCTCCTAAAAATATAAAGAACCAGGAACTCAAGTTTTTTGATGTTCGATATTGTAAATGTAAAGTTCAAGTTATATGATAGGGGTATATTAGGGAGTTAACATTCGTGATTCCATACTTAGATAGTTTTAACAAAAATATTCCCCGTAAATTCCAAAATGTGGCAAATTTGGTTTTCATGTATCAAAATTTGAGGATAAATTTTGTCATATATATTAAACTTTGAGGGACTGATTTGTTAAAATTTACAAAATATGAGTACGACTTTTGTCAAAAATACAAAGTTTGAGACTAGTTTTGTCTTAAAAAAATTTTGAAGACTAAATTTGTCAAAATGAAGAAAGTTTTGATACCAAAATTGACAAATCATATAAACTTTGATATCATTAAATGCCATTCATCCAATTTTAAATGAATTATGAGTCTTTCATTTATTGATATCGGAATTTGATATCTTAACATATTGGAAAGTCATTAGTATGAGATTTCTCATAGTTGTCTAAATGACTCGTGATATTCTCTTCATATCAATCTCCAAAGTTGCTTCTGAATCTACATTTATCACCCGTAGATATTTTAATTATTTTTAATTAATAGTTATTTTGGTGATACAATCTATATTTGTATAATACTTTGATATCTAATAGATTTACAAATCCTTAATAACTATAGAAATTTTTTGAGTTAGAAAAGTATAAAGACACTTATATCTATTTAAGATTGACTTGGTGGACTACATTATGATTATATTGAAGAAGATCGATAAGAAAAAGATAAATTTGAGAATAATAATTTAGATTCCATATTAATAAACTATTAATTTCTAATTTATTTTATAATAATTATTTTCATATTTTCTTTCAAAAATTTCAGAACACTCTACACTTATAATGAAGTAAAAACTAGAAGAATTAAAGATTTTTTTATTATATAATACAACAATATGATCAATGACCCAATGATTTTTTTTTAAGACATTTTTCTATGTATTCTATTTAAGACATGTATGATATCTTCTTGATTATTTTTTATGTGCTTTTATTTTTAGTATTTTGGTACCAATAATGAGATACCAAAATTATTTTGGTATTTCGATTCGGTACCAAAAAAATATTGAATTGAAATCGCTATTGGATTTTGTTGATGATAAAGACTTCAGAACCCGATACCCCGAATTGGAGGAGGCCCAAGCAACGGAAGTCGAACTTAAAGGCCACAGATCCAACATTCAATAATGGCTTAACCCAATAAAGATAGCATGGTCCGAAGGTTCACTTGGACTAAGGAAATATACAAACCCAATAACCAACAATCAGACCCGAAGGTTGGAGTTAGACGTTATTCATTACCTCAGGGACCGATCCTCTGGATCGGTCCTGACGGTTACAACTGGCCGTGGGCACACGCACGTTTCCCACACTTCGCGCCCGATCACGCAGTCTGTACTTCGGGCTCACTCACGTTTTCTGACATGGGAAAAAGACTTTGTCAGAGGCGGTTACAAAGGGTAATTCACACGCGTTTCCCCCTCTATAAACACATGGCTTAATGACAAGTTCAGCAGAACCTTTTAGACACGCAAATCAGCTTTTACCCTGCTGGTTTTCCCTCTCGTGCTTTCTTGTTTTACCTTAGTCATTTTCATAAGCCCTCAACGTTTGTAATATGAACTGCTTATTTAATATATCGGTTAAGAGCATTTCCAGCTCTTAGTCAGGTGGTTTTTTCCTTTTTTCTCAGGGGTTTTTCCACGTTGAAATCGCTGTGTTAATTGTTTTTCCTTATTTACAATTGTTTTCCAATCTAAAAAAATCAAAATCTAGTTCGTTTTATTACGAACCGTACGACTGTTGATACCCATGTTTTCTGACCACAACAGTTGATAATTTGATATTCGGTATTTCAATATTTGATCTGATATTTGAAATCAAATTCTCACCCCTAAACCTGTCCATCACCCCCTACACAGCGCCATGGTCTTCTTATGTACAAATGCGTCAACTTACGGGAGAGCCTGCGAAAATGAGTTATGGTTGGATCACAATAATCAATATGTAAACACGTATATGTCAAAAGCTTTATATAGCTAATTTTTTTATTTTAATTGTAAAATTGAAGAGTTTTCAGACAAATTGTCAACTCATTAACAAATTAGATTGGATTTATAATCCATTGGATCATCCAATTGAAGAAAATTTAATAACGGCCGTAACTACTCCCAAGGGTAGGGATGTCAATTTGGATTATTCGTTCCGCTACCCGACGGATACCCGCACCGTTTAAAGGGTTATTAGATAATTAAACGGGTAGTAGAAAGGGGCGGGGAAGAAAATCACATATCCTCCTTAAACGGGGTGGGTAGTGATTTGATACATAACCGCTCTACTACCCGTTCGGTTATCCATTTAAATAACCGTATCCGCCAACTTATATTTATTAAATATATTTAATATGTTTAAAATATTTTCCTTAATTATAAAACCCTTATTAGGAGGCTTAAGGATTACCAATTCAACTCATTATTTCATTTTTCAAATTCTATAGGTTGTTTTTGGTTTTTTCATCTACCTCTCATTGATTTCAATACGATTATTGTCCATTATTTAGTCCATCTTCTTTAAGGTTCGAATTCTTGTTATGTAAATCTTATTTTTATGTTGTCTTTTTCTTATTGCTTTTTTTCGATTTTTTTGGTGTTTACATCAAAATTAATTCAAATTCATCTTACCATAATGTTTTCGGTTTATGTTTTTTGGGCAAGCAATATAATCGGATGATAGATAAGCAATAGAAGTTCATGGGTTTTAAGACAAACAATCTGTATAGTTTTGAAGGTTTTGTTTAAACTCTAATTATATTTAATTCCGTGTAACACTTATATTGTTAATTTGTTATTTATCTTATTTTTAATACGGCTAGTTGTACCAATGTTCTTGACTACAATATCATGTTATATATGTCAACATGATAATTATTTGTTTAAATTTATATTAAGTACTTGTAAACCCTCGAGTGATGTCCGACCATAGAGGTGTTGGAAAATCATATTATTTGTCTCGATGATGAAACCATCAAAGTTTAAAATTATAGTTATTGAAAGAATTGTTTTAATTTTATATTGTTGTTTTTAGATTCTTTTGATATATTTAAATATGAATATTTTACTGTTTTTTTAAAAAAATCAAAATTGTAAACCGTTGGTTAACCGCTAACCCAAGGGTTAATCCATAGCGGATGCGGGGGCAGAGAGTGGACGGATAAGAAAAGAATGAGTCTGGTCGGGGGTGGGGAAAGGTACACATTATGTTAGGGTAATTCCAAGTTATACCCCAATTTTTTCGAAAAGCTATTTTACGTTATTTCGTAGGTACAAGTTGCGAAATCAAACAAAAACAACTTTTCGACATAACCAGAACAATATGTTGTTAATCATCAAGAAGTTCGAACATATTTACTTAAGTTCTCCATTTACACTGTAATTACTGTGGTTGTGGCTTGTATTTCTACGGTTGATCAAATCTGCAATTAATCATCAAACCTTGATCACCGGTTCTCTTTGAGTTGATGGTTATGGAATCTACTCACTTGCTCAGCCTTCATATTTATCCATTTTCTTAAAAAAGGTTCAATCTCAAGAAAATGATAAAAAACCATTTTTGATTAAAATCCCATAATCAAAAACTGTTTTGCCCCCGAAGAAAGGGACAAAATAAGACTAACATTATCCTAATTCTAAGTTCTAGTCTTCTTCTTCAACGAAGAAAGCACACTCTTAGAAACATGCTTCTCCATCTCGTAAGTAAAAGCTGAGAAAGCAGTTTTCGCAATTTTTAAGAGCGAAATGTGTCAGATTTCGCAAGTAACATATGCGAAAACTCTTTTCGCAACTTGTACCTACGAAATAACGTAAAATATGAAAAAGTTGGAATACAAGTTGGAATTATCTCATTATGTTAGGCGGGGCGAATAACGGTTACTTGTATAACTGTATTATATCCGCCTCGTTGTCATCCTGCCAAGATGGCTTTCTTTGAATAGTTTATTGGACACCCAAAATTGTTGAGTGGAACGCCAAATTTCTGCGTGCGATCGACGGACTACAGGTCAGTGGTAATCGACTGGACTGCATGTCGATGGGTACGATCGATAGGACTGCAGAGTCAATCGACGGACTGCAGGTCACAGGCGATCGACGGACTGCAGGTCGGGTGCGATTGATGGGACTGCAGGTCGATGGTACGATTGACAGAACTGTAGAGTCGATCGATGGACTGCAGGTCAGAGGTGATCGACGGATTGCAGGTCGGGTGCGATCGACAGGACTGCAGGTCGATGGGTATGATCGACGAGACTGCAGAGGCGATCAACGGACTGCAGGTCCAGACAGGCAATCGACGGATTGCAATCAAGACAGCCGATCGACAGACTGCAAGTCGATACATGATGGAAAATCTGCATGGTCGACAGGATGACGTTCTCACAAGTTCAGGCCTTAGAGCAGATGGAGACTTCTGTGGCAGCTACCCCATCGTAAGCCGAAGACAAGATACAAAGCTGGGGTCAGAAGTAAAGGAAGATACCGAACGGTATTGGATGACCTAGATACCAACGAGGTCGGATGGTCTGATACCGACCGGTAGTCAGAATGTAGAAATGAGTCTTAAACCTAAGCTCATTTCCATAAGTGTATTTATACACAACCAGCCACACTTAATGCGGCACCATCATCACCACCAGAATCACAGAATCACCAGAGGGAAAAACATAGAGGGAGCACAGGAGAATTGTAAAGGTTGCAAGGGAGTTTTGCGGAGATAATCTTTATTGTTTGTTGCTCGTTATCAGTGTTTCAAGAACGGGATAGTTCTTGAACTATATATGTTGTTTATTTGGTGATAGTGGATTGATCGGTGTTGGTCCGTGGTTTTCTCCCGGTACTCGGGTTCCACGTAAAAATTTTTTATATCTATTCCGCTCAGCCGTGTGTGTGCGTTTGAGTTCTAACGGAAAAGTAATCGGTAAAGAATTGGTAAAATCCATTTTAAGCTAACAAGTGGTATTAGAGCTGATTTTCTGGAACAAGTGTAGCAGCAAGTTCTAGCAGCGGGTTCCAGCAGGTCAGCGGTGAAAATGGAGGATTCAGGGGTATCGATGATAAAGTTGGATTCCACAAATTATTCGATATGGAAGGTGAAGATGGAGGACTTGTTGTCCTGCCGGGATTTGTGGTCGACAATTGAGTCAAAGATCACACCAACTGGAATAGACGACGCAAAATGGAAAATAATGAATAAAAAGGCGTTGGCGCATATCAGGTCGTTGGTCGACCTATCATTGTTTCATCACGTAGGAGAGTTGACGGACCCGAGGGCTATGTGGGTCAAGCTTCAGAGTATCTGCAAAAGAAAGAACGTGCAGAACAAGGTCGGCACGATAAAGAAGCTGGTGAACCTGAGGTATGCCGATGGCCGAGCACCTGAATAAGTTTCAGGAATAGAAGATGCAAAATGGAAAATAATGAATAAGAAGGCACTGGCACATATCAGATCATGGGTCGACCTGTCATTGTTTCATCACGTAGGAGAGTTGACGGACCCAAGGGCTATGTGGGTCAAGCTTTAGAGTATATGCGAGAGAAAGAACGTGCAAAACAAGGTCGGCACGATAAAGAAGCTGGTGAACCTGAGGTATGCCGGTGGGAGTCCGATGGCTGAGCACCTGAATAAGTTACAGGACTTGGTGAACAACTTAACTCGGGCGAATTTGAATTTGGATGACAAGTTGCAAGCGTTGCTGCTCCTCGGCACACTGCCTGACACTTGGGAAACACTGGTGGTGACACTGAGTAATTCGACACCAGTGTTGTCGTTGACAGGAGTAGTGGAAAGTCTCCTGAACGAGGAAGAAAGGAGACGAGAGTCGAGCAGTTGTGGTCACGGGACGCTGGCCACTACTACCGATCGTCAGAATCGACGATCGAAGGAAACAAGAAAGGCAAGTCACAAGGGGATGACAAGCAGGGTGTGGGAATGCTCCGATCGCAGGTGACGAAGGGAGAGCATGTTTTCATTGTGGGGTTGTGGGACACTTGAAGAAGGATTGTGTCCATTACCCAAGGTCCAAGGAGGTACATGGGTGATATTACCCTGGGGTATTTTGGTATTATGACATCCCGGGAGCTCGTCCGACGTGGCTAGATGATATTTTCGGTATTCTCGTATATTTATGTCACTCTATTGTTTTGGGGGTATTCTCGTAATTCAGACCTTCCGGGCCTCTATATGAGCATTTCACTAACGTTTTTGTCAATTTCGGACAAATTCGGCTCCGAACGGGGCCAAGGGTATTTTCGTAATTTGGCACCCGAAGAGCACGCCGGTAAGTTGTAACGATATTTTTGGTTGTATATTCGATATCTGGAAGCAATGAATTATTTTACGAGGTTTTCCGGTATTATCTCATCGTCATTTTCGGCTATTTCTCGATCGAGATGCATTTCCGAAATTCTATTGCGGTATGACATTTATTCCAGTTTAATTAAATATTATTTGAGTACTTTGGGCTGAATCAAGTGAAATTGGGCTCTTGGGCCTGAAACTTATTAATTGGGCTGAATTTCTTTATAAATATGAGTCTCAATGCACTGAAAAGTGATTCGGACCTTTTTGTACCTCCCAAGGCAAGGCTCTCGCTCGAACTTGTGAAGGTACTCGCGAGATTTCGTTTTTCAGCCTCCACCCGCGACTTTTCCCACCAAAACTCGCGGCTAGTTCCGCTTGAGTTACTATTCACGAGTTTTCGTTGAGCTTCCTCCGTTACGCAGCTTCGTATCCGCGAGACTTTGCTTCATCTGCGAGTTTTCGCTTGGCATATCACTATTCATGAGTTTTTGTCCGAAATCTCTCGGCCAGCTCACTATTCGCGAGTTTTCGGCAGTTTTGTCGTGGCGGTGCATATTTGATTGCTTTTCGTACCGTTTTCGCTCAGATTACCGATATTTATTCATTGTAATTGTATCTCTCGATTGTTATAGTGAAAACCAAGGTAGAGCTTCGCTCTTCCGATGACGTAAGCTCACACATTGTGGGTCCAACCTCGTATATCGCTCGTGTCCCACAACAATTAAATTCCGAATAATTAAAAAATTGACTGATCTAAGAATAAACGCTCTAAAATATTTTTAGATGAGATCAGTTTGGCGCCGTCTGTGGGGCCTCGAGATTTTATCCCATTGAGAGCTTACTGCTGAGTTTGGATTTCAGAGTTTATTGATGAGTTTGGTTTTCTATTTTTACCATGGTATTACGGAATTCTGACGACGATAATGATGTTGATGAAAACATCGAGTTAGGGATTGACCCTAGGGTCAACAATGAAGACGTTATTTTACCGGGACTCAACCATTAGTCCCAGTGGAACCTTCAGTACGGAACTTCACCTTTCGACCTTCCCGGAGCGGGTGTTCATCCGGGAAGGCACATGCACTTTATCCTCCTCCACCTCGATGCTTGTCAAGATGCAGGATTATGGGAGATTTAGCCGAGTCGTTGTACGTAACAACACTCGACTTTCACCACCGGTGTGGTCTAGATCCGCAGATCAAATTGATGATGAATTAGAAGAGCAAAGGCATATTTTGATTGCTCAATTAGAGTAAGTTGAGGCTCGCAGAAGAGCTTGGAGAAATAATGTCACCCCGGAACCGGTTGAGCCGACTGAGGACGATGCTGAGATAGCGGAAGAGGATGCTGATCCCGCGGTGCAACCACGAGTAAATACTAGAGCAACCGGAGTGCAGAGTGACGCTTTGCAAAAGATTGGAGAGTTAACTGAGTTAAAATTCAATGAGATAAGCGGAAAGATCGAGCAGAACGATGCTCGAATGAGTCAGTTGGAGGCCAACCTGACCCTTGGCCAGGAAAGATGACGGGTGTACGGGGAGCACACCCGGGATACTCATCAGACCTCAGCTTATGAGGGAGATTATATTGAGAATGAGAGGGCTGGTGAGCCCATTGGCAATCAAGGAAAAGTTCTGCCGTCGATAGAAGTTTTGCAAAGTTCATGGAACACGTTTAACGCTCTATCGCCATTATCCACGGCCATTATCGAAGCCACTCGATCCGAATTTATTGAGTTGCCAAAGGATCTTCCACAGTATCGTGGGTCAACTGACCCACATGCTCATACATCGAACTTGGAGATCCATGTGAGTTTGATGAATTTCAGGGATACGGCCATGTGCTTCGTTTTTGCCGCTTCTCTTAAGGAATCAGCCCCCCGATGGTTTAATAGTTTACCTAGGCGCTCGATTGTTTCGTATCAAGACTTTAAGGATCAATTTTATTCGGCTTTTGCGCCTTTCAATGCGCCAATAAAGTCTATTACTTCTTTGACCGCGTTGCTGTATGACTCTTCGGAAAGATTGTTGGGTTTTATTACCCGTTTTGAAGCCGAGTGTAGGAAGATACCTCAGATTACTATAAGTGAGAAAGTTGGGGTGCTCCAGCTTATTATGGCTGGACACCCGTTATGTAACTCTTTGAATAGGGATCCCCCGGAAAGTATTGAGGATTTGACTTTAAGATGTACCCAATAATTAGAGAGACGGAAGAAGAGAAAACCACTATCGTGGTCGCGGCAGAAATCAGCCGCAAAGAAATCAGCAAGGGTACAAATATGAAACTTACCCACCAGTCCCAACAAACCAACAAGCACTACCTCCTCCTCCGGCTGGCCCCAACCCGGGCCAACCTATTTTGAATGTTGAGAATGCTCAACCGAGATGGGGTAATATAGGCCCCAACATTATGACTATAGCCGGGGGAAGAAGTGTCGGTGATTCAAACCGTGCCCGCAAACGTTCTTATCAGGCATTACACAAGAAGGGGCGTTTTATGGAAGTTAACATGGTCCAGTTAACCGATTTTGACAAAATGACAATATCTTTTGGACCTGAGGATTTATCCAGGGTTTTCTCCCCACAAGACGATGCATTGGTTGTCTCCCCTATTATTGCAAATCATCATGTTTCTCGAGTGTTGGTGGATACCGGAGCTGCTACCAATATATTGACTCTTGCAACCTTTTAGCAGATGGCATTGAAAGGAACCACCCAGCTCCAGCCCGTACATACAAAATTAGTTGGTTTTAACAATAGTGTTGTTGCTGCTGATGGATCTGTTTTTCTACCGGTAACTTTGGGTGATCACGAAATATCAAGGACTTTTATGGTGGAATTTGTGGTGGTGGACCTCCCTATACTCCCCTATAATGTAATTATTGGGAGAAGTTGTTTGAACCTATTTGGAGATGTGGTATCTCAATCACATTTGATGATGAAGTTTCCAACACCGTCAGGTGTTGGGAAGATGAGAGGAGACCAAGAGTTGGCGAGCTCCTGTTATAATGTAATGTGCAGAAGTGGTATGGACGGATCAAAATCAAAGATACCCGTTTGTATGATGGAATTCTCGTCCGAAGAAATTATTGATGCAAGTGACGGACCGTCTCCTAGGAAGTTTAAGGAGAATGATATGAAGATGGAACCTCTGGGAATTAAGACAGTGCCTTTATTCCCCGGTAACCCGGAAAAGACAGTGGCAATCGGTTATGAGTTGTCACCAGAGTTTGAGAAGGAGTTCATCGGAAGAAGAGGAAGTTTTCCTCTGAGAAAGATATGGCGATTGATTAGGAGGTGGAAAGTTTGTTGCAGGCAGGATTCATAGAGCCTGTTAGATACGCGGATTGGGTCGCGAATCCAGTGGTGGTCCCAAAGTCGAACAATAACAGGAGAGTTTGCATTGATTTTACGGATTTGAATAAAGCATGCCCGAAGGATCCGTATCCGCTGTTAGCCATTGACATGATGGTGGATGCGGCCTATGGCTTTGAATTTCTTAGTATGTTAGACGCATTTAAGGGTTATAACCAAATTTTTATACATTATGAAGACAAGTTGTTTACCTCTTTTATGACCAATAAAGGTATTTTGTGCTATAAAGTTATACCATTTGATTTGTAAAATGTTGGGTCTGATGTAACATGCTTCTAGTACCTCCTCCAGTATCCATGGCTTCGCGATAACAGTCCCTAACATGACTGTGGTCGACTCTATCACTTCCAGTTGTAGGTTCTCCATTTCCCTTACCAACGTGTTTGCTAGCACGCCATGATTCTTCATGCTTAGTGCATCGGCTACCTGGTTTGCCTTTCCAGGGTGGTACTGAATGTCCATATCGTAATATTTTATCAGTTCTAACCATCTCCGTTGCCTCATGTTAAGCTCCCTCTGGGTGAATAGGTACTTCAAACTCTTGTGGTCGGTGAATATCTCGCACTTAACACCGTATAGATAATGTCTCCAAATCTTGAGTGCGAATACCACCGCGGCTAATTCTAAATCGTGTGTCGGATAGTTCAACTCGTGTATCTTCAATTGACGGGATGCATATGCTATAACTTTCCCTCCCTGCATCAGTACACACCCAAGTCCTTCCTTCGATGCGTTGCTGTATACCGTGAAGTCATGTCATGGTGTGGGTAATACCAGTATTGGTGCCGATATCAATTTCGTTTTGAGACATTCAAAACTCTCTTCACATTTCTCATCCCACGTATACCTTGTTTCCTTTCAGGTCAAATTTGTCAACGGTTTAGCAATCCTTGCGAACCCCTCGATGAATTTCCGATAGTACCCGGCTAATCCTAAGAAACTCCTCACTTCTCGAGCATTTGTCGGTTTGGGCCAATTCATCACTGTCTCTATCTTGGTTGGATCTACCGTCACCCCTCCTGATGATATCACGTGTCCAAGAAAAACTATGATGTCCATCCAAAAATCACACTTGCTGTATTTGACATACAACTTCTCTTGTCTGAGAGTCTGTAGTACTATTCTCAGATGTTGCTCGTGTTCCTCCCTGTTGTGAGAGTAAACCAGGATGTCGTCAATGAACACCACCACAAACTTGTCTAGGTATTGATGAAATACCAGATTCATCAAATCCATGAAAATTGCTGGAGCATTAGTCAATCCAAACGGTACTACCGTGCATTCGTAGTGGCCGTACCTCGTTCGAATGGCTGTCTTCGGTATGTCTCCTTCTCTTAGTCGGACCTGATGATACCCTGACCTCAAGTCTAATTTTGAGAACACCTTCGCGCCTTGTAACTGATCAAACAAGTCGTCGATTCTAGGCAACGTATACTTGTTCTTTATCGTGACCTTGTTTAACTCTCGGTAGTCGTAACACAGTCTTAACTCGCCGCTTTTCTTTCTAACAAATAACATTGGTGCTCCCCAAGGGGAGTTGTTTGGCCTAAGAAATCATTTTTCCAATAGCGACTCAATCTGTTGTTTCAGTTCCTGCATTTCTCTGGGTGCCATTCGGTACGGAGCCTTGGAGATCGGTTGTGTTCCAGGGAGTAGTTATATTTCCATTTCCACTTCTCTCTGAGGCGGTTGACCCGGTAGCTCGTCGGGAAATACATCATTGTATTCACAAACCACTGAAACAGACTTCAATGGTGTCCCTTCCTTCTCCGTCGTGACAAATGCTAGCCAGTTCGATCGATCCTTATATTCCTCATCCTCACTCATAATCGGTTTTCCGACCATGTCCCTTCTCCCTTCCCCCGGCGTACTAAAAGTGATCGTACGTTCCCGACATCTCACCTGCGCATCGTACCTAGATAACCAATCCATTCCTAGTATGGCATCGAATCCCATATCCCCTAACTCAATCAAATCTGCCTCTGTTCGCACTGTGTCCACTTCCACCGTGCATCCTTTATAGATTCTATCTGCCTTCATGGCTTCGGATCCCGGTGTTTTTACTTTGATTTTAGCGTTACTTCCTATTATCCCAAACCGTTTCGCTAACTTCTCCGACACAAACGAATGTGTCGCCCCACAGTCAAATAATACGAAAGCTGTAAATCCGTTAATAAGTAGTGTACCTGCCACGACGTCTTCAGCCTCCGAGGCATGTTCCTTGTTCACAGCGAACACTCGAGCATTTCCAGTGATCCTTTCTCTTGCCCTGTTTTCGGTTACCCCGGTTTCAATCCTCCTCCTCTTCCCGGCACTGTGTCCTTCCTGGCCGCACTTGAAACAACTGTTGGTTCCTGCTCGGCATTCTCCAAAATGGTTCTTCCCGCATTTGGGGCACGCAGGCCTGATCGGGGGTCCTTGTGCCGATCCGAAACTCTCTGTAGTGATCTTTCCTTTCCACTCTCCCCGTCCCTGAACTTCGTTCCTCGCAGAGCTTCTGGTGCGTTCTTTATCCATTCTCCGCAATCCTCCATCCACTCGGACTGCCGCCGCCACTAAACTCGAAAATTCATCTTCGTCGCGGCCATACATAGTCAGTTTCACCTTTTCATTCAGCCCTTCTGTAAAGCGGTGCATCTTTTCCTGTTCACTCCCCATGATCTCGGGGGCGTACCTGCCTAGTTCTATGATTTCTTGCATGTACTCCATGACGGGACGGTTTCCTTGAGTCAATCTGTCAAATTCGGCCCTCTTATCTTTCTTAAGTCCTTTCGGCATGTAGTAATCCAAGAACGCATTCTTAAACTTCTCCCAAGAGATGGGTACATCCTTCAGTAATGAGGCCGACACGCTCCCCCACTATCGGGCAGTGCTACCATCGAACCATAGCGGGGCCAATCCTGCCCTAAGCTCCTCTGGGGCTTCGATCAGCTCGAACTTCTCCTCAAGGCGGATAATCCACGCCTCCGCGTCCCCCATCTTATCCCCCGTGAAACTGTTCATCCTAGCCTTTTTTAATGCCTCGTTGTTGTACATTCTACCCTTTTCGGGTCTTGGCACTGGTTCCATTTGCACGGAGTTTCCCCTCTCCGTCTGTCCCTGTCTTATTGCACTAACTAGCGAACTCGCCATGGTTTGGAACAGGTCCCTGAGACTTTCCTGGCTAAACGTGAGAGGCGTCGATGAATCCGCAACCTGAGTCTCTGTCGCCGGTGCTTGTTCTGATATATTGCTATCTTCCTCTCGGTTTCCATGCGCTCTCATCCTAGGAGCCATTCCTACATTAAGCTTTCGTTATGTCTATGCCTACTCATGTCATCCATTACATTCTATGTCCATCCCTTCCTATGGTCTGTTGTCCTCCTATGAGTTTCCTAGACTCTTCTACGTAGGACCGCACCGTTACCGGTTTAGTAACGATGTTACGCTCTGATACCATTTGTAACGACCCTAATTCGAGCCTAGCTGTTTTGATAAAACGTGCTAAATAAAACGAAACGTTCGAATGTAAACTTAAAATGTAGTTCGAAAACATTAGAGTTTAACAACATAATTTAAAGTGTTCTCAATAGACCAGACTCTATCACCGGACAACCGACGACCTCCTTCCCATGCCCTTCTCATACCTCGTCCGCGTCACCTACAAAATCTGTAAAGCGGTTACAATTTATTAAAGGAAACTTCACACACGCTACACATTATCTTTTCATTTCTTAATTTAACCGTACACACACGCGTGAATCATTCCTTTTTAACCGTTTTCTTATTTCCTTCTTCTTTTACCCTTATCATTCCCCTCATACTTTAACTTTACTGTTGCCGAGAGTAACATGCTCGGTACATGTCCCGCCCAAGCCAACCGTTAGATGTTGGATGACTCGACGGGCCATATGCTTCCCTTCCCCGGGTGGGTATTTAGGCGCTACCCCCTTTTCCACCCGGATCCGTTCTGCCCTTTCTCGTACGTATCTTTCCGTCTTTGGAACTTATCGTTCCCTTCATCAGGCATGCCATTTCTTTGGCGAATCGTGTACTAGGCACGATGCCGGGTTCGGTCGGACGGTCCATCCTTCCTCACCCCGAGTCTTATTAACATTTATCTCGTTCATTCGTGTCTTTTTCTTTCTTCTTTAATAACCCAATCCCATTCCCTAAGTCTGAACCTTCCCTTACTATATTGTGTTCACTCCGCTTACCGTTTGCTTTCGCTTGTCATAATCTTCCCGTGCTTCCCTGCATTTCGTAACAAATATTAGTTACTCGAATTCCGACGTGATTATCTATTGTTAACTATGTGATTACCGTAGACCCTATGTGTCCTTTTTCCTCCCACGATCCGACGTTGAGACGCAACGAAAACACTCAAACTTAGTATTTCCGCGATAATTCACTTATTCCTCAAAATTCGCGATAATTTTGTGCTGGAGTTAGGATTCGCGATAATTTTACACTTCAAGCATTTTCGCGACAATTTTGATCTTCATCTATTTCCGCGATAATTTTGCACATGATCGTTTTCGCGAAAATTTTTCACATAATAGTTTTCGCGACAATAATTGCCTTTCCAAAAATCCGCGATAATTTTCCAAAGTTTAAAAATTCGCGACAATTTTTCGATGCCCAAATTTTCGCGACAATTTCCTTCTTTCACGACAATTTCCGGATTTTCGTGGCTTAATGATAATTAACTCGTTTTTGGGCCTCCCCACCCCTATTTATAGACATCTTAACTTTTCTAATTCACACTTTAACCCCTCATTCTTTTCATTTTGACCATTCCTTTATCTTTTCTTTACTTTTCTATTTTTCGTTTCCTTTTTCGTTCTTTCATTCCCGTGTCCTTCGTTATTCATTGTCTAGATTTTTTACCACTACATTCCCTACTATTTGTTCCATCATACCTTTTTCCTGGCTATTAAAAATATTATGTGCATTATTATTATTGAGCACCCCTACCCGCGTAAGGGAATACCAAGGACTCAGGCAAATTCTTATTATCTCGTAGGCAAATTTCTCGATTTGGATTATTCGGAGTTATATTTTTCTTAAAGAGTGTGACGAGAAGTTAAAAGAAAAGAAAGTAGTTTCTTATATACAATGGGGAATACAAAATGTGGGGAGACTACAAAAGTGAAGAAACTATAATATTTGAAAGTTTATTTCTTTTGCTTCTAGGAACCCGAGCCTTCACCAGACCCGCTGGGATGCTTCTTTACCAGCTTGATCGTCGGAGAAGGGGGAGTAACCCTTTTTTCTTTTATCCCCGTAGTGGTCGATTTCCTAGGGACAAAGCCCGCCATTTCAGCCTCATGGCGTTCCCGAGCTTCTTCCACAATAGCGGGAGTGTATATCGAAGGGTCGCGATAACCAATTACCTCCTCGTTTTTAAGATCTCCCACGAGGGGACCCACCGGTTCAGGGAATAATGAGACCAATCTTCGAAATGCATCTGGTGGTGGGCCCTCTTCGGTTTCAATCTCCTCCGAATACAGCTGATGGTGCAAATCCTCCTCCAAAAAAGAAGTGTCTCTTACAGTCATGATTCGATTGGGGATTTGAGAATGGAAAATGACTTTTCTTGTGCCTTAGACGAAAAAAGATGCAACCTTGAGCACCATAATGGATAGCAGTACTGATTTGAAAGATTTGGAAGAAGCTGTCAACGGTCATCGAAATCTCGTTTGTCTCCATAAAAATGATATAGGCAACCACCAAAAATATCGAATTTGGGTTCAACTGGAAGAGATATATGTTTAAACAAGTTAGGAGTGTGGAAATGAACGGGTGAACTGGAAAACGGACACCACACTCTAGGTACTCAAGACAAACAGCATGAGTGCCAGCCGGTGGACGTAGAATCTGATCGGAGGGACCCGGTTGGTATAGAACACAATCGGAAGAAAGGTGGTAATTTTCTACGATAGACATCCACTTTCGGAGGTGCATGGTATAGGGCTGGTCAAAGATTTTAAGGCTTTGACATCAGAACTCTGAGGACCTATCGTATTCTCAAGATGTACGATTCGGTCGAAGAAGTGTGGATAAGGGTTCGTAATGGGAGAACGGAAAGCTGACAGACTCGAATTGGAACTCCCCGAGCCGGATGAGGAGTTCGAGGCATCGGAGTTTGAGGAATGAGCATAGCCGGAGGACATGATGTTAAGTTCTCGAAATTAAGATACCTAATAGTCCAGATACCTAATAGTCCTCTACTATGATGGGTAGGGGCCGGAAGAATGTTGGAGGCGACCAAGATCGAGGCATTTAATAGCGTCTTCGGGGTCAAATCAATACCATCTCATCTAGCGCACGCGATAAGTATCATCTCTAAAGCCTTAGGAGTAACGGATCGCGGGATATGATAATACGACTCCGGAAAGAAAGGTTCCCCCTCAATTGGGAACCGCTAGGGAAGGCTAAGTGCATATAACCTAGTTGATCCCACACAAGTGACAAAAAAGGAGTGTCTCTTCCAGTCATGATTCGATTGGGGATTTGAGAATGTAAAAAGGCTTTTCTTGTGCCTTAGACGAAAAAAGATGCAACCTTGAGCACCATAATGGATAGCGGTACTGATTTGAAAGATTTGGAAGAAGCTGTTAACGGTTATCGAAATCTTGTTTGTCTCCATAATAATGATATAGGCAACCACCAAAGATATCGAATTTGGGTTCAACTGGAAGAGATGGATGTTTAAACAAGTTTGGAGTGTGGAAATGAACGGGTGAAGCGGAAAACGGACACCACACTCTAGGTACTCAAGACAAACAGCATGAGTGCCAGCCGGTTGACGTAGAATCCGATCGGAGGGACCCGGTTGGTATAGAACACAATCGGAAGGAATGTGGTAATTTTCTACGATAGACATCCACTTTCGGGGGTGCATGGTATAGGGCTGGTCAAAAGATTTTTAGGCTTTGACAGCAGAACTTTGAGGACCTATCGTATTCTCAAGATGTGCGATTCGGTCAAAGAAGTGTGGACAAGGGTTAGTAATGGGAGAATGGAAAGCTGACAGACTCGAATTGGAACTCCCCGAGCCGGATGAGGAGTCCGAGGAATGGGATGACGAGGCATCGAAGTTCGAGGAATGAGTAGAGCCGGAGGACATGATGTTAAGTTCCGAAATTAAGATTTTTTCAATTTTTATAATTTTTTCAGATTTTATTAAGTGTCTTGCGAGTTTTTGTACCAAAAGTCGCGAGAGGTACTGTGCAATCTATGTAGTCGCGAGTTTTCGTAAAGAAGTTACAAGTTTGCATGTGTCACTGTTCAAACTCTGTAGTCGCGAGATTTCATTCTAAAAGTCGCGGAAGGGACTGTGCAATGGAAGTAGTCACGAGAATTCGTTCGAAATGTTGCGAGAATGATGTGTTTCGACGAAATGGTACTGTAACAGGGGGTGGACCTGGTATTTATAGGGGTGGACCCCCGAGTCGAGAAATCTCGAGATTTTCGCTCGACCTCAGAATCTGACGTTGTTAGTGCCAGAACGATCGCGTATGCGAATGGTTTTCAACCCTAATCACTGTTTTCTCAGAAAAATTTCCAAACGATCATCGACTTTCGGGATGAGCTAATATGATATGGTTTACGACTCAGAGTCTGAATCTGAAAACCAGGGGACTATTGATATTACCAGGGGGTATTTTCGGTATTATGACATCCCGGGAACTCGTCCGACGTGGCTAGATGATATTTTCGGTATTCTCGTATATTTATGTCACTCTATTGTTTTGGGGGTATTCTCATAATTCGGACTTCCCGGGCCTCTATATGAGCATTTCACTAACGTTTTTGTCAGTTTCGGACAAATTCGGCTCCGAACGGGGCCAAGGGTATTTTCGTAATTTGGCACCCGAGGAGCGCGCCGGTAAGTTGTAGTGATATTTTTGGTTGTATATTCGATATCTGGAAGCAATGAATTATTTTACGAGGTTTTCCGGTATTATCTCATCGACATTTCCGGCTATTTCTCGATCGAGATGCATTTCCGAAGTTCTATTGCGGTATGACATTTATTCCAGTTTAATTAAATATTATTTGAGTACTTTGGGCTAAATCAAGTGAAATTGGGCTCATGGACCTGAAACTTATTAATTGGGCTGGATTTCTTTATAAATATAAGTCCAAGGCATTGAAAAGGGATTCAGACTCTTTTTGTACCTCCCAATGCAAGGCTCTCGCTCGAACTTGTGAAGGTACTCGCGAGATTTCGTTTTTCAGCGTCCACCCGCAACTTTTTGCACCAAAACTCGCGGCCAGTTCCGCTTGAGCTACTATTCGCGAGTTTTCGTTGAGTTTCCCCCGTTACGCAGCTTCGTACCCGCGAGACTTTGCTTCATCCGTGAGTTTTCGCTTGGCATATCACTATTCGCGAGTTTTCGTACGAAATCTCGCGGCCAGCCCTTCATCCGCGAGTTTTCGGCAATTTCATCGTGGCGGTGCATATTTGATTGTTTTTCGTACCGTTTTCACTCAGATTACCTATATTTATTCATTGTAATTGTATCTCTCGATTATTATAGTGAAAACCAAGGTAGAGCTTCGCTCTCCCGAGGACGTAAGCCCACACATTGTGGGCGCAAACTCGTATATCGCTCATGTCCCACAACAATTAAATTTTGAGTAATTAAAAATTGACTAATCTAAGAATAAACGCTCTAAAATATTTTTAGACGAGATCAATGGGAAAGAGGACAAGGAAGCCGAGGTGGCTAATACGGCCGGCTCGTCATATGATGATGACGAACTTATAGTTTTGTCTGAGGACTCTAACGTACCTCAAGAGGGATAGGAGGAGTGAGTGTTCGACACAGCAGTTTCAAGACGTATACTGCTGGGGAGTTCGGAATAGTCAAAATGGGTAACTCTAGTGCATCATCGATCATGGGCATCGGGTGCATAGAGTTGACGACCAACACATTGGAGTAAGGCACATTCCTACACTACGTTTGAATTTGCTTTCGGGAAATGTTTTCGATCGAGAAGGGTACGCAAGTGTGTGCCGAAAAGGTTCGTGGAAACTAACGAAGGGATCGTTAGTGGTTGCGAGAAGGGTACTGGATCGTACCCATTACCGAACGGTGATGTCGAATGGGTCGAAGACGATGTCAAGGGGTTTATGTCTCGAAGTGTGGATGTGGAGGTCGACGCTGGGAGGAGCGGACCTGTTACAACACTTTAGTTGGATCGGTCAGGAGATCGATCTGGAAAGAATAAACAAAGACATGTTCGATTTCGACGGAACGTGGTAAAAATGGAAAAGGGTCATAGTCAGACCCAATGAACACAGAGAAACTCAGGTCGGAAGTGACGACCAACCTCGAGGTAGACAAATTAGCAAGGCCGATCAACACTGAACCAAGGAATGCCAATGCCCCTCCTAAGCCAATCAAGGGTCGACTGTTGGTGAATGACAGTGGCAAAGGAAAATGGCGATTTAGGAAGAGCTCACCTAGTTTGAAAGGAATCGGAGAAAAACTCGTTAAGGCAAAGGTCGGGAAGAAGACGCTATCGAGCAAGTGGATTTTCAAGCGGAAGGTGGAAGCTGGTGAGAGCAATCGGTATAAAGAAAGGTTAGTGCATAAGGGGTTTAGTCACAAGCAAGGGGTAGATCCTGATAAGATGTTCAAGATAGTCATCAAGGAGGTGACAATCGGGAGGAGTCAACACAGTTCCAAACTGGTTAGTTTGGAACATGTTGGAAAGACCAAACAGTGATCGGAAAGATGCTCTAAGATTGGAGGAGGAGATTGTTGAGTGGGACACCAAATTTCTGCGTGGCGATCGACGGACTGTAGGTCAGTGACGATCGACGGGACTGTAGGTCGACGGGTACGATCGACAGGACTGCAGAGTCGATCGATGGACTGCAGGTCACATGCGATCGACGGACTGCAGGACGGGTGCGATCGGCAAGATTGCAGGTCGACGGTACGATCGACAGGATTGCAGAGTCGATCGACGGACTGCAGGTCGGGTGCGATCGACGGGACTGCAGGTCGACGGGTATGATCGAGGAGACTGCAGAGGCGATCGAAGGACTGCAGGTCCAGACAGACGATTGACGGACTGCAGGTCCAAACAGGCGATCAACAGACTGCAATCAAGACAGGCGATCGACAGACTGCAAATCAAGACAGCCAATCGACAAACTGCAAGTCGACACAGGATGGAAAATTTGCATGGTCGACAGGATGACGTTCTCACAAGTTCTAGCCTTAGAGCAGATGGAGACTTCGGTGGTAGCTACCCCATCGTCAGCCGAAGATAAGATACTGAGCTGGGGTCAGAAGTAAAGGAAGATACCGAACGGTATTGGATGACCTAGATACCGACGGGGTCGGATGGTCTGATACCGACCGCTAGTCAGAATGGAGAAATGAGCCTTAAACCTATCCCATTTCCAGACGTGTATTTATACACAACCAGCCGCACTTAATGTGACACCATCATCACCACCATAATAAAAGAATCACCAGAGGGAAAAGCACAGAGGGAGCACGGGAAAATAGTAAAGGTTGCAAGGGAGTTTTGTGGAGATAATATTTATTGTTTGTTGCTTGTTATCAGTGTTTCAAGAACGAGATAGTTCTTGAACTGTGTATGTTGTTTATTTGGTGATAGTGGATTGATCGGTGTTGGTTCGTAGTTTTCTCCCGGTACTCGGATTCCACGTAATAGTTTTTTGTGTCTATTCCATTCCGCTATGTGTGTGCGTTTGGGTTCTTATTGAAAAGTAATCGATAAAGAAACGGTAAAATCCATTTTAAGCTAACAAAAATTTCAAAATTTGCATTTTTTAAGATAACAGATAAATCAAAATTCTAAAATTTGGAATGATTAAATAAAATTTTATCCAAGGGGAATTAACTGTGATTTATGATACTGGACTATCTTGATATTAGAGGTTCTTTCAATAAAATGTAATGGGCGGAAGACAGTTTTAGTCCCCAAAGCTTGGATAATTTGTCAATTTTGGTCCCCAAAGTTTCCAATTTTGCCAAAACCAGCCCCCAAAGTTTCATGTACGCAAAACTGGTCCCCAAAGTTTGCGAATTTTGGCAAAACTAGTCCCCAAAGTTGCGTATTTTTGCAAAATACGTCCCCAAAGTTTGTGAATTGTGGCAAATTAGGTCCCCGGACGAAAATTAATTTGGGGACCAAAATTGCCAAAATTCGCAAACTTTGGGGACGTATTTTGCGAAAATACGCAACTTTAGGGACCAAAATTGTCAAATCTTCAAAACTTTGGGGACTGTTTTTGCCACTGAAACTTTAGGGACCAAAATTGGCAAATTATCCAAACTTTGGGGACTCAAGTCGCCATTTTCTCAAAATGTAATATTACATTAACTTGATTTATATTTTTTTAAAGTAAAATTTAGAAAATCTAAACACTAAAAGTAAAATTTATCCCAAAAATGTATCATGGCCCAATTGAAAAGAGCGAGCTACATAATGGACTGCCTAAGTCCATAAGGTCCATAAATCAGCAAGATACCAAAGAATCTACGTCATTTTATCGGTTCACATCTCCGACCAACCATGGCCGCAGCCTCCGCTAGTTTACTAACCGCCGCCTTATCGATCATTTCAATGGACAATTTTCGCCGTAATCCTCGTTTATTTTCATATTCCGGCATTTCATTTAAATTGTCGAAGTTTCCACATACGTTTCTCTCGACGGGAGAGCAGAAACTCCCACCTCTGAGATCAAACTCCGACATTGATGGCGTAGACCAAGAAGAAATCGTCGATTCCGAAGAATCTGCGGAAGTTTATGTACCGACGCCGTCTATTGATGACGGTCCAGTGGAAAGTGAGGAAGAAATCGCTTTAGCGTATGAGGAACTCTACGGCCCCGCGTACAGCGGAGAGAGTTTCCTCGGAAACGACGTCTATGTGATGGATTCTAAGATTAAGAAATCAACAAGTTTCGGCGGAGCGAAGAAGGAAAAGGTGAGAGATGGATTAGATGAGAGAGTTGTTCAAGTGAGGAGGGTTACCAAGGTTGTAAAAGGGGGGAAACAGCTTCATTTTAGGGCAATTGTTGTTGTCGGCGATAGGCAGGGTAACGTTGGTGTTGGTGTTGGTAAGGCAAAGGAAGTTGTCGCGGCGGTGCAGAAATCAGCCATTAATGCCCGGAGAAACCTCATCACTGTGCCAATGACCAAATACAAGACGTTTCCTCATAGGTGAGAGTCATTCTAAATCCCTAGAAATAAAATCAATTCACCATTCATTCGATTATATATTAATAGATCGGAGGCAGCTTACGGAGCGGCAAAGGTTATGCTCCGGCCAGCAGCTCCTGGTACAGGAGTTATTGCTGGAGGAGCTGTTCGGATTGTTCTTGAAATGGCGGGCGTCGAGAATGCTCTTGGGAAGCAGCTTGGTAGCAATAATGCTTTGAATAACGCAAGAGCTACTGTTGTGGCGGTGCAGATGATGAATCAATTCCAGCAAGTTTCTGAGGATCGCGGTATTCCAATGGAGGAACTTTGGAAGTGAAGCTTCTAGGGTTGATAGTAATTGAATTGTAATGGAGTTTTGTGATTCAGTGATCTTTTTTTATATGACGACTTGTTTACATATAAAGTAGAACCAGCCACGCCCAATTTCAACTACAATATGTGTAGTTTGAAGTTTAAAGATGAGATATTGCTTGTGTTTTTTTCTGCAGAATCATTCACGAACAATCACCAGATGATTTGCGGTGCAAGAGGTCTGAGGGATCAGTGGAGATGCATTATATACAAGCAAAGAAAAGAAAAGAAAAGAAAAGAAAAGAAAAGGGCTGTGATGGTGAGTAACTAGAATTTTTACTCATATATTTAAGTAGTTGGTTGAGCGCAAAAAAATAGTTACCTCATCTAAGTTTCAACTCTCCATTGCTTTTCTATATGGGAGTATTGTTAGGAATGTCGGGAGGGTACAAAGGGGTTAATGATGACGGAGCTGAAGAAAACCTAACATGCTTGATTGGTATCATCGATTGATCATAGATATTTATTGGGTGATTGTGATAACCGATAAATATCTTTGATAGTGACAAATTGGACATGGATCGAGATCTTTGAACATTTCATAAGTGATTCAAGAATGGATACATATTTAGAAGACATGATCAATAATATGAAAATATTATATTTAGAATATATAATGCATTGTAGAATATTTGGTTAGATATTTATTAGTTATATTATATTCTGAAGCTAATAAATAGAGGATATAATTGAAAATACACGTATTATTCTCTATTGTTTTTGTGATCGAGTTTTATTGATCATATGGTTTTTCTCGATTTATGTTTACATATTAAATCATTTTTTTTCTATTTTTCTTCATTTAAATCTCATTAATTGATATGATATGATTTAAGTCCTCTCCAAGGTTCTAAACATTAGGGGATGACTATATATAGAGTTTAGTCAATGTTATATCAAATCCACCCTAATTCGAGCACTCTGAAATCTTGGAGTTCAAACTTTAGATCAATGAAGTCAAAACTAGATGAGATCATTTGTTCAAAATTTTGGTCCAATTCTTCAAAAAATACAAAATATGTTAGACTCCTAAAAAATCGTGTTGTGTCAAAAATCCATATTTTGTTAAGTAATGTTGAATCGAGTTGAGTTACACCAAATCATATGGTGTAGTATTGGTAGGGCATCCAAGGTTGGATTGGAGTTGACTTTGGTTAGAGGGTTGTGTCCAATATTTGCCTTGTAATCACTTACTTCTAACTTTTTTTAAATAACAATTAATCGAAAATACACTCAAAATCACTATTAAAACAAGATACAATTTAATTATTTTGGATGTATGAACTATTAGCCAATTGATTTTATTTATAGTATAGATGTTGAATTTAATAAGAAAACTAAACAATATTTCTTAATATCAACTTTGTATTAATCAAATTATATATATAATGATTTTATCTCGTATGATTTCTTTCAAAATCTTTCTTGTGAATTGTTTTTTATGATTGTTATACTGTCGACACTTGTGTACTAATAATATTCAAACATGCAACAATTAACAATAATATTCACACACAAAATCAATCTTCTTTTTGGGACAATTTTGTCTGGTAATAATGTGTGTCATTTCATTTTTGGGTATGTAGGTTTTTTAACATGTTGAGGGTACTAATTTGTCATGTCACAATAAATTAATTAATCGACAACATACATTTAAGTAGACTATAAAAAACAACGACATAATATATTTGTTGATTTGTCCCTAAAATACCTTATATAACTTGTGAATGTATGTAAATGAAAACAAGAAAGAAGCATTAACCATATGAATCCAAGATACACGCGAATTCATATCTTTAAAATTTGACATATCAAAGTGAATTCATATATAAGTCTCACCTCTAGAATTCATGTTATAAACATGTGAATCAATGAAAAGGAATCCAATGATGTACCCACATGTACCAAAATTAAGCTACCCAAATATATTGATGAGATCCTCGGAACCCGGTACATCGGACATGATCAGGATCAAACTTGATCAGAGGAGCCCAAATAACGTAAGCCGAACTTGGAGGCCCAGATCCAACCCATATGAAGGAGTGCCCATCCAGGCCAGGTGGCCCGATCGGCCATTCATATCGATCGGTTCCGATAGGTGGGGCCCAGCTTCTCCCGCGCGCCAAGACCGATCGGTCCACACCTTACAGGCCCTGCTTCGGGCCATCCATATTCTTCACATGCAACGACAACCTTGTCAGAAGCGTGGTCCGGTGAAGTCGTACGAGCCTCCCTTAGCCAGGGAATAGCCGGCTAGTAGCGCCGAAAGGTCTAGCGTCATGCAGCTCTACGAAGCCGTTCTTGGCGGCTATTCCGCCTGACATTAGCCGACCTAGCCGCAAAGAACAAGCATAAAACGACACCCTACTGTACACATCACAATGGGAGTATAAAAAAGACACTTGGGGTGTGAAAAATATATCTTCCGATTCTCCTTCAAGCTTTCATATAGAGAACCTCATATCAATTTATTTTCGATAATTCTCTTCCCCTTTGTTGTCTAAAGAACAAACATGATCTTTGTGATTATTACTTTATTAATTGAACCGACTAAGGGCATTTTCTCTAGTCCTTAGTCAAGTGGTTTTTTCCTCAACTTTGAGGTTTTCTACTCTAAAACTGTCGTGTCCCTTTACATTTGGTTTATAATCGTTCTCCACACATCAAATAAATTATAACCGAGTTCGTCTTGCTACGAACCGGTCGATTGTTGACACCCCCGATTTTCGAACCACAACAATTTGGCGCCGTCCATGGGGACGAGTTTCTAATCCCCATTCGAGGTCTTTACCAGGGATAAGATAATCAAAGGCATGGCAACTGGAACTTCGACGAACGATAGTGATACGCTTCCCAACAGCCTTCCAGCTTCAACGTTCTCTTTACAGGACATGGAAGCTGTTGTCAGGAAAGTTATATTGAAAGTTATGTTGGAGATGAGTGGAATAGAATCACCGGCTATCACAAGTCCTGTTCCAGCAAACATAGGGTACGAAAGCAACCTAGATGCGCCGAGCTCCGATGAAGAGGAGATTATCACGCGCGGAGTAACAATGAGGAGGTCGAGATACCAATCTACTCCGCCTCCTCCGATTAGAACTACAACTCCCGTTCCTAGGACGGACCAGGAACAGATGCATAAGCGCATCGACGAGCTTACAAGGGAGTTGGAAACCCTGCGAACGCAAAGGGATTGCGGGCCCAATTTGGGGCGCAATCCTGGACTATTTGATCGGGCCATGGATGCCCCGATCAGGCGGAGCAACGATGATGACTGGTGGCATAATCTGCATATAGCCCATGCATCATCCCAACAATCTGGAGGTGTCTTCGCCGCGTTGGGAGATTTCATGCTCCTTTTTCCGAAGAGATTTGGTGGTAGTCCCTGATCGATACTACCGTAACCCCGAAGGGTTACCAGTATTCCGAGGCGACGATGAACAGATCGATCACGTCGCGGACTTCGAGCTGAGGATGGGGACAGTTCGGGCCTCTGACACATTGAAGTGCCGCATCTTCGCGGCAGGGTTGCAGGGCGATGCCCGGACTTGGTTCAAGAACTTGCCGGCCCGATCCATACAGTCGTATGGCGGATTCATCATGGCTTTTTCAGAGCAGTTTGCTCCAAATGTAGGACCGCCTCGTAGTCGGCAGGAACTATATGACATGAAGTATATCCCGCCGAAGATGAGTCTCCGTTCTTTTATGGAGAAGTTCAACCGAACTGCTCGGGGTATCAAGTTGGAGCTCCGAGACAAAATCGATATCATGCAGCAGGTCTTGGGACCGTGTGGCCTTTCGGCCAGCCTTGTGAAGAGCCCACCGTCCACCTTGGGAAAGCTGCTTCAGAAAATCAACAAGTACATCAAGGTGGATGAAGCGCTGGGAGCGGGATATCGAAAGCCTGGTGGGAATTCTGATCCCGTAGGTGATCACGGGGTATCTTACCTTAAGAGACAGCCCCGGGAAGTTGCGGCTGTGGCTGAAAAGATCGTCCCCCCAAAGAAGGAGAACAATCGGGTCTATTGCGAGTTGCATCACAACCGCGATCACCCGACGTTGAAATGTCCGCTACTGCGAGAGACAGTAGGGGCGATGAATAAGGAAAAGTCCAATCATGATGATCGCATGGGCAAGCGGGCAGAGTCACCCTGAGCGGGCCATCAAGGTGACGATCGTCACAGGCCGAGGGGGAGAGATAATCGGGTCAGCCCCTACACTACAACGATCGGGCGGGAGACCGAATGTCCCCCCAACCCGAACAGGATAGAGGCCAGCACGGTCAAGAGAACCGTGGCCAGGGCCAAAGGAGGAGATGGATGGGTCGTGGCGGTAGAGCCCCGCGAAATGAAGGTGAAAGAAGAGAGCAGCCAGCCCCCCCACCTGCCAAAGTGGGCACCCAACCTCCCCCAAATGAGGAGGTGCCTAGAGAAAGAGAGGTCGCCGGAGACATTTATGTTATCTCCAACGGAATAAGTATTAACGAGTCGGTTAGGGACCGAAAAAGAGCAGCGCAAGAGGAGTCTCCCGAAAGCTCCGAATCTGTGGCGTTGGTCAAGTATGAATCGGCTAAGCGGTCCTCGACCTTTGAGGGCGATATCATCTTTACCGCAGCCTATCGAGAAGGGGTTACCGATCCATGTGATGATCCCCTCATCATCACTAGAGTTATCGCCGACTGACGGGTCCATAGAATTTTGGTGGACACCGGGGCTTCATGCAATCTAATAAAGCGTGAAGTGGTGGAGATGCTAGGAGTCGCAGCCCTTGATCTCCCTATCGCCAACATAACCCTTTGGTCGTTCGAACATAGAAGTGTTATCCCGTGCGAGAAAATTCTTTTCCCAGTCACTCTAGGAGAACCAAGCAGGGATCGATCGGAATCCCTGGAATTCATAGTCGTTGAATTCGATCTGTCTTACAACGCTATTATTGGACGGACCGGCCTTAGTGAGTTTGAGGCGGTCCCTTCTACGTACCATATAATGCTCAAGTTCCCCTCCACTAATGGAGTGATTTCTGTCAATGGGAACCAGAAAGTAGCAAGACAGTGCTACATGAGCTCGTGTCGAACCTTGGCACCAATCAATAGAGCTCGGGTAGATTTGCTCGAAGAGCCCCCGCACCAGAGGCAAGTTATGGAACCCGTTGGGTTCATGCTTATCAACTTGGTTGAGGATGACTCAACCAAGACTACTAGCATTGGGGCACATCTGGCCCCGACCTTCTAATAAGAACTGGTCCGCTTGCTGAGAAGCAATGTGGACATCTTCGCTTGGACCCCGGACGATGTGCCGGGGATTGACCAATCCGAGAGTGAGCATCAGATCAACACTGGACATCACATAACAAAAGGGTCGTGCCCAGAGAATTCTCAAAAGGCGACCTCGTTCTCATGAATGTAAGAGTTCAGAGAAACGTTGGGAAGCTGGACAGGAATTGAGAAGGGCCCTATCGGGTTCTGAAGAACCTAGGTGCTGGGGTTTATAAGTTAGAAAATCTGGATGGAAGTGATGAGATCCCCCGAACCTGGAATGTTATGAACTTGAGGCGCTATTTTATATAAAACATTTGACGTTATTTGGTAACTCTGAACTATAAAATGTTTCTTAAAACATGAATAAGTTACAATGGATGCAATACAAATTATTTCTAGCTAGGTTAGTGACCGATCTTGAAGTTGGATTTTTTGGACGAGTTTGGACGAATGACTGTAGCGATCCATCCATAAGGCTCCCAAGTAGTGTGACCGCTCTGACGAGTCAGTTGCTTCCACGCTTGTTGAGTACTTAGATGAATCACATACTCCCAGAACTCACTACGAACTCAATTTCCCCTTCAACGTCACCCACTACCTAGAAGTATCTCTTGTCTCATTGTGCTTTATCCATGAGCGAGATAACAAGGACAGAGTTAACCTATCAAATTGCAAGCCGAAGCTAGCCATGGGACTATTTTAAGAGCCGGGGCTTCGGCTAAAATTTGTTATAGGACTCATGGAGAACCATGGCAACGCCGCCAAAGTCATAATATTTTATAGGGACGGATTCCAGTGTGGTCTATTTGTGTAGTTGGAATTTCCTAACTTACTAAACTCAGCAGGATTCAGAGTTAAGTTGAGAGGACCGTTCGGTCTAGATTTAGCTTGAACCCCGAGCTTATACTTAGCAAAAAAGGATATTTTATTCACAAAACGGAGTTTACAAATACAGAAAGGAAGGGACTGGAAATCCAAATCCGAATCTATTTGTTCTTCTTCTTTATCTACTTCCCCAGACTTCTCCGCAATCCATGCCTTGAAATCCTCCACTTTTTCCCTCTTTCTTCAACTATCTCGTTGACCAATCTCTCCATAATGTCAAAGAGCGGATAGTTGGGATCGTTCTCCAGCGGGGGTTCTTCTAACTCGAGGATCTCACGGAAGTTTCCATCCTTGGTTAGGGGATCGATCGTCTCCCAACGATCATCTTCGGGATCCAGACCAAACTTGATAATCATTTGGTCCTTCATGTTATCCATATACTCGGAGACGCTCGGTCCATAAACGTTTGCCGCTAAGGCAAACATCAGGGGCGATCGGGCAAAACCCAAAAGGGCTTCCCGAACCGCACCCTCAGTTGATCCTTGGACTATAACCAAATCTTCCTTCAGCGCTTCCCTTTCTTCCTTCAAGGCATTCTTTTCTTCTTGGGACTGCAGGAGAAGTCTGTTGCTTTCATCAGATATCTCTTGAATCTGACGCTCAAATTCCAAAACATGGGCCGTGGCGGAGTTAGCAGCTGCATGGGCATCTCCCGCCTTAGAAGCAGCTAGGGAGAGCTTAGTACCCACTCCAAGCAGTTCTCCATTCAGAGGATCCCGATCGGCTCGGACCGATTCCAGCTCTTTCTGTTTGATCTCAACTTGCCGCTGAGCTAAGGCAAGTTGGCCTTCCAGATCTTCAGACGCCGAGGAGATGCTTCGGCTGAGCTGGACGGCAGAAGCAAGGTCCAAAGCCCTTCTATGTGCCTGCAAGAAACAAATTGGAATAAGAACATATACCCGATCGGGGTAGTAAGAGCTGAAGACAGCTTACCACAGCTTGGGACTCTAGATAGGCTAGCATCAAGCCGGGAAGCGCGCCATCAATACCGGACGCGTTCTTCCTCCCCAGGAGCCGATATTCTTCAAGGGCGGCATCATTCCATCCTTTTCGGTCCCCAGGCTTTGGAAACGGAGACCACCATCTTCTGGATGGCCTCCCAAATGGCCTCGGGTTTAGACGAGGACGGGGCTGATTTCTCCCCGATTGTGACCCCTTTCATCGGGATCGGGGCTGCAGGCCTACTCACAGATTCTGTAGTTTCCTCTTATATTGCTATGGGGTTTCCTCTTCGGGGCCCCGCTTGCTCGTTGACGCGGAGACTGGAGGTCTCGGCGCTCTATCCCCTAAGCTGGATGATGGGCGGACGTCCTCCACCCGCATTGACCCCTGCAACAACAACCGCACGACGTTAAGATCCAGAGGGGAGTTATTCCCGATTCTGTATATGGTGGGAAGGCCTAATGAGCGCATTCTCTTAGAAATAACCTCATCCACCTCATCCATTGATCGGGGCTCTGGCCTTTGGCTGCTGAAGCTCCCTGATGATCGTGAAGGCCCAGTCGCAGCCCTGGGCTTAGGTTTGGACGCATGCAGCTGAGCCTCCCTCTTAGCTTTTGAAGCAGCAGCCATCGCAGCAAATCGGTTTCCAGACATTGTATCAGTGGAAACTGCAAAAGAAAAATAATAAGGATCATGAAATATGAACTAAAGGAAGCCAAGTCGTACCCGATTCTTCTGACTCCGATTAGTTGGAGCTAAAGAAGATACCCTTCGGGGCAGGGCTCCAGTTCTTCTTGCTACCCCAATCTCTAACAGCTTCTTCTCCCGAAGGATGTCTATTCTTTTAGACGCCTTTCGGGAGGAGGAAGCATTGCCAATGTGTTGGCAATATCCTGGTGGGATGGATTGAACCGGCTTCGGTCCAATTTCCCGATGTCAGGGTGGATTGTTAGGAATGTAACTTTCAGCAGGTCCTCCCTCGGGATATCTATCCAGACGTAGCAAGATTCTCACTCATGAAAGTAATCTTCTTTGTCTACGATAATACAATCTTTTGTTCGGGTCGCTATATAATACAACATACGACCCCCTAACAACCTCCTTCCCCTATGGGATCCCACCAGGAATAGGTTAAAAAAGTGTCTGAGGGTTGGCTCTACCCTCTGTTTGTGGCAATAATAAATGAAGGCGATTATATAAACGTAACTGCCCGAAAAAAGAGCAAAAGTCGGGCAGTGAATCTCCCGAAGAACGGCCGTGACGAAAGGGTGAAAGGGAAATCGCAGGCATGATCTCAGGGAGGCATAGCTAACGGGGATGGCGTTAGCCGGAACGTTCATCTCGGCGGGAAGGAAGCAAGGAACGTCCTCATTCCCCCTCCATATGGGATAATTGGCTGGAATTGAAAATTTGACCCGAAATGCTTCGAAGTCCATTGTTGATATGTCTGGATACCTAACCCTACGAGGTGTCATGGATGGTTACCTTAGAGTTTACGAGAAAATTGGAGTTCAGGAACGGTTGAGCAAAATCGCCAGAGAATTTTAAGGTTGGAACAGTTTGTCGCAAAGTGTGATAATGGCTGCACAGGGCAAAAATCCCGACCTTTATACAACGTATTACCCAATCACGGGGTGACACGTCATTACTGCAGGCGACTGCAGTCTGACAGTCTGTCCCCCCTTTGGAATACGGAAAGACGTTAGCTATTACAGAGCCTAGAATTACGCTTTTACCCTCAACCGCTATGAATTTCAAATTTGAAAATTCACGTCATGAAATTTCTAAGTGCAGGATCGGTCCCCAAGGACGCCGTTACAACCGGTTCGGGTACAGGTTTCCGTTGCTGCGATCGAGTATTAATGCCACAAACTATCTCAATCTGATGATCGAACCCCGATCACCACCACGGTGGCGACAGAGTCACAGGGGCTAGTGATGAAATCCCCGGAACCCGGTACCTCGGACCTGATCAGGACCAAGCTTGATCAGAGGAGCCCAAATAACGTAAGACGAACTTGGAGGCCCAGATCTAACCCACATGAAGAAGTGACCCATCCAAGCCAGGTGGCCCGATCGGCCATTCATATTGATCGGTCCCGGTAGGTGGGGCCCAGCTTCTCCCGCGCGCCAAGACCGATCGGTCCACACCTTACATGCCCTGCTTCGGGCCATCAATATTCCTCACATGCAACGACAATCTTCGACAACCTTGTCAGAAGCGTGATCCGACGAAGTCGTACGAGCCTCCCTTAGCCAGGGAATAGCCGGCTAGTAGCGCCGAAAGGTCTAGCGCCATGCAACTCTATGAAGCCGTTCCCGACGACTGTTCCGCCTGACATTAGCCGCAAAAGACAAACACAAAACAACACCCTACTGTACACAGCACAGTGGGAGTATAAAAAGGACACTTGGGGTGTGAAAAAGATATCTTCCGATTCTCCTTCAAGCTTTCATATAGAGAACCTCCTATCGATTTATTTTCGATAATTTTCTTCCTCTTTGTTGTCTAAAGAACAAACATGATCTTTGTGATTATTACTTTGTTTATTGAACCGACTAATGGCATTTTCTCTAGTCCTTAGTCAAGTGGTTTTTTCCTCAACTTTGAGGTTTTCCACTCTAAAACTGCTGTATTTATTTACATTTGGTTTATAATCGTTCTGCACACATCAAATAAATTATAACTGAGTTCGTCTTGCTACGAACCAGTCGACTCTTGACACCCCGGTTTTTGAACCACAACATATATGATTTCAAGTTTATATACTAATACACAAATTTTAGTTTTAAATATATGAATTCATCATGTAACTAGGTAAATCCAATATGCGCCTACATAAATCAAAGTCTTAACCCATGGTCTATGAAATTAAATGTTATAACATATGAATCTCATGTTATAATCATGTGAATCTAAATGTTAACAATCTGATTTTATGGCCCAATCAAACAAGTCAAGTCCACGCGGTAATCTTGTGAATTCAAATTTTAAACATGTAAATTCTAAGCATGTTTTCATACCGGCTTCGAATTTCGTACTGATCCGAACTGGTATGATCAATCAGCACACCGCCTGGTAAGATTTAATATTTTTTCAAATAAAAAATTTTAAAAAATTATTTTTTCCCCTGGTCGACTTCGAAAAATCTGGGTTCAGCCGAGAACCCGATACTAGGTGGTACCGATCGAAATACAGATACCGTCCAGTTTTTACCGTACCTGACGGTATATTGAGTGTAAGTAACCATTTGAATTTAAGATAATAATATTAAATACATAAAATCATTGCCTAACACAAATCCTAATCATAGTGCAAGTTGAAGCATACTATATATCTTTCGTTTCACTTTCATCTAATATTACAATTTACATTATTTAATCAACTAATAAAAAACGTGACAGATATAAATTATAAATTAAAGAAAATACGAAATATTTAACGGCCTGGAAATTAGTTTTAAATATTTACAAATTAATTAATATAATAGTGTACCTGTACCATATGAATATTAAAACATGTTTTAAAAAAGGAAAATCCCAAGTAAATAGGTAACAAAACATTCACGTGATGCCACGCGCGTTGTGGTCCTTCAGCCAGATTATCTGCGGACTTTCGTACCGAACCCAAGAAAATATTTTCTAACGACAAAAAAATTAAATTTTCTGTATAAATAAATCTATGTAGAAAAGGCCTTTGTCTGGCTGAACCATTCAACGCCTATGGAAAACACGGCGGTCACATCGCCGCCGTCTCTGCTTAACCGGTTACCTTCTTCTCCGACCATCAGATCCGAACCCAACAACCCTTACCCGACCACCTTCGTCCAGGCAGACTCTTCCTCTTTCAGACAAGTCGTTCAAATGCTCACCGGTTCTGAAGAGACATCTCGCAGGAGCCAGATTCCCGCAATCAACTCCGGTTCAAAGCTGTACGAACGCAGAAATGGGCTCAAAAGCTTCAAGATCAGCCCACCCGGACCAAGTTCGTTTCGGGAGACGAAGATGGAAGCTGTTTCGCCCAGTGTTCTCGACTTCCCGTCCTTGACGCTTAGCCCAGTGACGCCGCTTATTTCTGACCCGTTTAATCGACCCACTGGTAATCTAGATTTGGCGGCGGAGGAGAAAGCTATAAGAGATAAAGGGTTTTATTTGCATCCTTCTCCGGTGAATACTCCGAGAGATTCCGAACCCCGTCTTCTTCCCCTTTTTCCAGTGACTTCACCCAAAGGTGTATGATTTCATTTAATTGTCACTGTTTAATTTCTCTTTTTTCAAGGAGTAATTTTTATTATCATATTTTTCTTGTAATTTGGAACTATTTAATTTTTATTTAAATATGTATCTATAAAGTATATCTGAGACTGAGAATTACATACCATTAAGTATTAACATAGTTATTTTTTAAAAGTACAACATAAAATAATAATATGAAATAATGTTTTACAATATTATGTTGATGGTGAAATAAATGCGTGTACGTTTTTGCAGTTTGCCCTCTCTAACGTATTGATGACTAACATTTAAAAAAAGTTGGTCTATTTCCTTCATTCATTAAATTCATCTGTAAATTATTGTCCCGAGACAAAATTATTTACCAATTACATTTTAGAACTCAACTTTCTTTTTATTACATTTGACTACACAATTATTAAATCTACGTAATAGATAATTGGAGAAATATTTATTTAATTGACTATGAACCCCCACTCACTCCAATCTACCCAAATAAACATAATGTCATAATTTATGAGTATCTCTGTGGGGGCACATGATCTATTTCTTAAATACTTTTAAACATACAAATATGATATCAAATGTTTATGAAAAGAGTTTTTCGTATAAACATAACATGATAACATTATGATGTTAAAATGAAATGTCTAAGGTTGGATATGAAATTGAAAAGATTCTATTTATAAGAATATAATGAGTAATTTATTTGATCTAGTATTTTGACTGAGTACATGAGAACTCTATGAAACCTATGGGTTCGGATTTGGGGGACACAAAGATGATCTCATAGTTTATGTTTTTGATAATTTTGATCCCTAAAATTTTATAATTATAGTAATTATGATCCCCAAAATATGAATAAAATTTGTTTGGAATAATGAGTCACCAAACTTGTATGTATGCATAATTAATTCTCAATATTTTCAATTTTAGAAATTGAAACTTTCAACCCAAATCAAATTTCAGGGATCTATTTTACCTCTCTATAGATATGAATGTGGCAAATATAATACAAAAGTATGAAAATAACAAAATCGATCCTTATACTTTGTAAAATTTGGAAAAAAATGAGTCCTCAAATTTTAGTTTGTATGCATAATAAGTCTAATATTTTCAATATTATCAATTAAGATCTTCAACCCAAATCAAGTTTCAAAAAAGATTTGCCACTTTGGAGATTTGATTATGACAATTATAATCCACAAATTTTAGTTTGTATAGATAATTATCTCACAATTTTTTTCAATACTAACAAATTTGTATAAATCCTCTATAATAATCAAATTTTAGAGATTGATTTTAACAGATTTGATGTATCAAATGTTACAAATTTTAAAAACCAAATTTACCATAACTTTAAAACTAGATAACTAAATACGCTATTATAAATAATAAAGATAAAATTTATGGACCGAATTCGTCATTTCTCATTTAATATTAGCTTAAGGCAAAGTGGAGCACTTAATAAATTTCTACGAAAAGTGAGGTAGCTGAATCAAGCTGTTCGCGGGAGATTTTACAAGTCCAATGTGATCCATCATAACTCTAACTTTCTCTGCATCATCAAACCTTCCAACACAAGAATAAATATTACCCATCAACACATAATTTCCAGTGTTTCTTGGTTCTAACTTGAACAATTTTGATGCTGCAATTTCACCAAGCTCCACATTCTCATGTATCACACAAGAACCGAGTAACGCGCCCCACACGCCCGGGAAAGAATCACAAGGCATGCTAATTATCACATTATATGCCTCTTCGAGTCGATTTGCACGACCAAGAAGATCAACTATACAGCTATAATGCTCACTTAATATACATTCTTTATGATACTTTCTCATAAAATTAAACAATTTGAATCCTTCATCTACAAGTCCTGCATGCCCACAAGCGTGTAATACAGAAGTAAACGTTACCTGATTCGGTTTAACACCCGATTGAACCATTTGATTGAAAAGAGAAATGGCTAACTCGCCATGGCCATGCTTCCCGTAACCTGCAATTATAACACTCCATGAAACAATGTCTCTGTTGCTTAATGAAAGTGTGTCGAAAAGCCGATGAGTATAAAGTAAACTCCCGCTTTTCGAATATACATCCATTAAACCGGTGACAATCTCGGGTTTTCGATTAAATCCTGATCTTATTACATAACAATGAATATTCATTGCTTGATGTAGATTTGCTTTAATGGCATATGCTGGAAGTAGGCTTTTCCATGTTGCATCGTTTAGTTTTACTCCCTCAAGAAGCATTTGCTTGAAGAATTCTACTGCTTCTGTTGCCAAATTATTAATCACACAACCAGAAAGAATTGCATTCCAGGGTACTGTCCTCTTCTTGCAAGTCTTTGAGAACAACATGAAGCTTAATTCAATAGAGTTGCATTTCGCATAGAGATCGATTAAAGCCGTTTCGAAATTAACATCTGAATCAATGAAATGACGAATACCCCAGCTGTGTAAGCATTTCCCAAGCTTCAAATTGGATGAATTAGCACATATTGCTAGAAGTAACGATAGAGTAATGTCATTAGGCTTCATGCCATTGGAAAGCATCAATTTGAACAATTCTAATGCACCATCAGCATCTGCATTTAGAGCATAACCATTCATCATGGAAGTCCACGACACTACATCCTTCTCCATCATACCATTAAAAACGCCACGAGCTTCGTCCATTCTTCCACATTTCACATACATGTCGATAAAAGCATTTTGAACAGCAAGGCTTCTCACAATATGATTCTCTTCAACTAGTTTATGTACTTCTTTACCTGCGTTCAAGTCCTTCAAATGCCCACAAGCAGGTAAAATAGAGAGAATTGTAGCAGAATCAATCTCCACCCCACTTCCCACCATTCTTCTAAATATCATCAAAGCATCAATGGGATAACCGTTCCTAAAGTTTCCACTAATCATTGTATTCCACGAAACAACGGTTTTATACTCCATATCATAGAACACTTTTTCAGCTCCATCTGTATTGCTGCAGTTCATGTACATTGCAACCAAAGAATTACCCAAAAAACTAGTCAACACAATCCCTCTCTTAACTATCAGTCCATGAATCATCCTTCCTAAATCAANGGACATGATCAGGACCGAGCTTGATTAGAGAAACCCAAATAACGTAAGCCGAACTTGGAGGCCCAGATCCAGCCCACATGAATGAGTGGCCCATCCAGGCCAGGTGGCTCGATCGGCCATTCATAACGATCGGTCCCGATAGGTAGGGCCCAGCTTCTCCCGCGCCCCAAGACCGATCGGTCCACACCTTACAGGCCCTGCTTCGGGCCATCCATATTCCTCACATGCAACGACAACCTTCGACAACCTTGTCAGAAGGTTGTCAGAAGCGTGGTCCAGCGAAGTCGTATGAGCCTCCCTTAGCCTGGGAATAGCCGACTAATAGCGCCGAAAGGTCTAGCGCCGTGCAGTTCTATGAAGCCGTTCCCGGCGGCTGTTCCGCCTGACATTAGCCGGCCTAGCCGCAAAGGACAAGCACAAAACGACATCCTACTGTACACACAACACAGTGGGAGTATAAAAAGGACACTTGGGGTGTGAAAAAGAGATCTTCCGATTTTCCTTCAAGCTTTCGTATAAAGAACCTTCTATCGATTTATTTTTGTTAATTCTCTCCCCCTTTGTTGTCTAAAGAACAAACATGATCTTTGTGATTATTACTTTGTTTATTGAACCGACTAAGGGCATTTTCTCTAGCCCTTAGTCAAGTTGTTTTTTCCTCATTTTTGAGGTTTTCCACTCTAAAACTGCCGTGTCCCTTTACCTTTGGTTTATAATCGTTCTCTACACATCAAATAAATTATAATCGAGTTCGTTTTGCTATGAACCGGTCAACTGTTGACACCCTCGGTTTTCGAACCACAACACTTATGAATACCATTGCCTTCTTGTTCATCATTTTCCACTCCAAATCTTCTATCTTCTATGGTATGATCCTGAAT